>JANRFK010000975.1:4868145-4888349 GCA_030068395.1 Apalone spinifera | reverse complement strand
CCCTCATTTGCCTACCTAGCTCGAACTACCGAGCTAGTGTAGACATACCCTCAATTGGCCCGGGGGTGGGGGAGCAGCAGGGCAGCCACGGGCTGGAGCAACTCGCTTGGTGGGCTGGATCTGGCCTGCAGAGAGCCCTTTGCCCACCCCTGGCCTAGAGGCCATAACCGAAGTCAGGGTGCTATTGGGGTAGGCCCTGCATTTATACAGACTAGGAGATGGCCTCTACTTTGAAGAGCTTTAGGTGGAAGAACAGAAGTATTGTTACCCTTATTTTACAGGGGGAGGTGGGGGGAGAATTAAAGTACAGAGAGATGAAGTGACTTTCCAAGGTCGGACAAGGCAGTGGTAGAGCTAGGAATTTAACCCAGGTGTTTTGAATCCAAGGCTTGTGCCTTAACCACACTATCATCCTTCATCTTCTATGAAGGAGGTAAAAGAGAAGTACTCACATTTCTGCAGGCAAGAGACATAACATCCAGGAAAATATTATAAATACAGGAAAGGCTTGATATGGTATGGATTTGCCTTTTTTGGAGCCTTCCCAAAGCCCCGCTGTTTGAGATTCCACAGACTGATTTCATGGCCTTTTCAGGCTCCAGTTAATTATCTAAATTTATTTAGGCTCCAACCTGTTTAATCTCTTCCATAGAAGCCATAACAGCATGCAGCGGGCCTGATCCAAAGGCCGTGGCCATGAATGGGTGAAATTCCATTGACAGCACTGGGCTTTCGAGCAGGACCCCTGTACCCAGGCTGTGTGGGTTGACCCCTGCCCCATATTGCTGGGGAAACACTGAGCACGTGTCATCAGAGAACTCCCTTTGCATGCCAAAGTAGAGCAAACATGTAAGGTCTCAAAATAAGTGAGTAGCCACTGCTAAAATGGTCAGTTCAGCAGCAGTACAAATAAACTGGCATTGCTTAGAGGTGAGATCACAGGCAATTTATCCTTGCCTCAGATCCTACCAGAAAGAAAACAGTGTTTTATGTTGTTGATTTTCTTACCTCTTTCATTTCTCCTCTCTCTCTTTCCATTTGCTTTCTACCATACCACCACTGATCTTTCCAATGGCCTCGGGGAACCTGGAGCAGAGGTAGGTTAGAGCGTATCAAAGACCCTACACAGAGCTGGTTAAAATCTGCCCCAACCTCCATGGAAATATAACATTCCACGGAAACGTTTTCCATCGTCAGTAGTAAATTATAAAGACATAGAACTTTTACAGCTCGTTAATAAGTCATTATAGCTATTCCCTTAAATTTCACCGCCCCTAAGTCACTCCCAAAGTCTTCATACAAAGATAATTTTGCTTTTCAGACACAGGTGAGGCAATGAATCACAGAAGTGTAGGGACTGGAAGGGAACTGTGTAGGTCATCTAGTCCAGTCCCCTGCACCAAGGCAGGACTAAGTGTTATCTAGATCATCCTGGAGAGAGTGATCCAAACTCCAGTTCCTTATTCCCAGCATAAAATTCTTCAACTGCTGCATTCAAACACTGGGCAGGTATGACCTGCATGGTTGCCACTGAATCAATTGGAGAGTTCTCATTAGTTTTAATGGAAGCAACATCTAATCTTAGGTCCAGTCTACAAAAAGTCAGACGTAGCTGTGGCAACCTCACCCCCAGGGTAGATGCAACTATGTAAATAGACAAATGCTTCTGTGAGGAGATGGTGTTCCTACAAACAGATGGAAAAGCCCTTCAGTTGGGCTACGTCTACACTGCCCAGTCTTGCGCAAGAACATATGCAAATGAGGTGTGGCAATGAAAATCGCCGTGCCTCATTTGCATACCTTAATGAGCTGCCATTTTTGCTTAAGGGGCTTTTGCGCAAGAGCCGTTTTGCCTGAAAATAAGCGTGGTCTGTATCATGGGGTTAGTCCAACATAGCAACAGCAACACAGGCAATTTAGGAGCTTAAGTGTAAGGCCAGGTTTACGTTACAGGGAAAGGTCGAATTAAGATACGCAACTCCAGCTGTCGTCAATGCACCTTAGTTTGAGTTTCTGCACAGTCTCTGCAGTGGGCAGTCAATGGGAGCAAACACGCCCATTGGCTTCCCTTACTCCTTAGGAGAAGCAGGAGTACTGACTCTGATGGGGGCACCCTCTGAGTTCGATTTAGTGGGTCTTTACTAGACGCACTAAATCGAACTCTGGAAGATTGACCGTGGCAGTGTTGATTTTCTATAGTGAAGACAAGCTCTTAGAAACACTGTGATATGGTAGATATGGTATAATGGCACCTCTATTTCTACAGTCTCTGCTTTTATTGAAAAATTTTAAAAAGGTGAATCCCAACCTCAGCAAAGATAGTATGAGTTTTGCCCTTGACTTTAGCAGGGCCAGGATCTCATCCTAAGTCTCTAGGGCTATGTCTACAGTACAAGGATTTTGTGCAAAAACGGCAGCATTTTTGTGCAAGAAAATCAACAGAACAGAGGGCTTTTGCTGGTTGACTTATTCCTCTCCCCATGAGGAATAACTCCTATTTGCACTACAGCTCTTGCGCAAAAAGACAGGTGTGGATGCTCCACATGGGTTTTTGCACAAGAAACCTCTATCGGAAAAAGCACAGGTGCTCTGATGGCCATTCACAGAATGGCTATCAGAGCTTTCTTGTGCAAAAGTGTCCATGCAGTGTGGATGCTCTCTTGCGCAAAAGCACGTCACTTTTGCGATGTGCTTTGAGGTCTGGATGCGCTTTTGTGCCAGACGTTTTTGCGCAAGAACTCTTCTGCAAAAGGCTTCTTGCGCAAAAACCCTGCAGTGTAGACAAAGCCTAGCTGTGATACTTATAAAGAAAGCCTTGATAATGCAAAGTGAGTGTTAAGGAAATGAGCCATGTCTCCTTGAATGTACAGCATGGTGAAGTATCTAGAACATCCTTGTATAGGTTGAACCTCTCTAGTCTAGAACTCTGTGGTCCAGAACTCTGTGGTCCAGAAATATCCATCATCTGGAAAGATTTTAGTTAGGTGGATGTCCACTTATCCTGGGTGTGGCCAAGTTTCTTGTGATCCCATAAAGTTTGTTTACAGTCACTAGTCCTGGCGCTCACTGTTTTGTGCTGTTATTTAGGTCTAATTTACCCCTAAATGTCTTCTAACAGCCCAGTAAGCAGTGGAAGTGTTGGCAATGCTGCTAGACAATATTGACCTCCCATGGTCCAGAAAATTCTCTGGTTCTGAACTGGCCAGGTCCCAAGGGTACCAGACTAGAGAGGTTCAACCTGTAATAACAATTCAGCAGTTGAGCTGGGCAATATTTATTGAATGTTTCAAAATGTCTTCAATGTCTTTTTTAAAAGGTGAGGGCCTCAATAGACTTCTGCATAAATAAAAGAACATGTCAGCAGAAAGTCAGCAATCTTTTAAAGATATTTTGCTTCTCAGCACATCTTCGGCGGCAGCTGCCACCCCATCATTTTTTTAAGATAGCTTACTAAGGCAACCTAGAAACTTCCCCAAAGTGCCTGTGTTAAAGAGACTAAGTCCCATTTTCAAAAGTAATTTCGTCACCTAGGAGTCTAAGTCTCATTGGCTTTCAAGGGGCTCCTAAGCCCTTAGGCACTTCTGAATTTTTTTTCTCCGTATGCTCATTCTACTTCTTCTGAAACAAAGATGTGTAAAACTAGAGAACAAACTTTTTCCTATGCCACAAGCCAGACATGGCTGGGTATGGCAATGCTCCTCTGCTATCTATGCCCTGAGCTGATGAGAGCTGTGGTTCAGTGCAAATGAGACTTTTTTTCCCCTTCCAAATCCAGGTAAACCATGTCTTTTGAACATTCAATAGAAAAATCACACAGAAAATCAAGGCATCATATTTTTCTGCAAGCAAAAGTGAAGCAAGGGAAACCAGATGAGATAAAAATCAACAGTTTTACCCTGAGAATGATATGAAACCATTTCAAATGGAACCACATCCAATGTCACAGAGATCTTGTCGGGATATAAGCATTCTGGTTGATTTCCATATCAAAGTCATGATAATATCAAAGCACAATTGGGAAAGTCTCATTCACATTTATTGGGGATTAGACTTGGAACAAGTATTTGCAGAAAATATGTTCAAAATTCGTATGCACCTCTTCAAGACCCGTCAAAACTCTGCTTCTCCTTACCTGCTTATTCTAGTGTACATGAGCTAGATCTGTTGGTCTGCTGAAGCATAAAGTGGCCTTAAACTATATGGAGATTTCCAGCTGATGTTTCTCCCATCTAAGGGGAAGTAGGTGGTGGTGGGGGGGAGGGGAGGATTATAGAAGCTGGTGGGGGCTGTGCTGCAGCTCCCGAAGGCTGGTCAAGGCAGGGACCTCACTGGCCAGGTGGCTGTTTCCCAGGGCTGGGTACTTCATGGGCCGCAATTCTCAGGTGACTACTTCCCGGTGCTACCTCTACTCCCTGATTTCTCAATGGTGTTACAGCTGCCCTGGTCCCCATATCTGGCACCTTGCTGCCCCCTGTGGTCATTACATAGTATAACAGTCCCTCCCACCAGAACCCTCCCTTTCCTTTTATGGAAAACATAGAATTCCAGGCACATCCATTGTCCTGGCACAACCAAACCCTGACCTTGCTTGAAGTTATTACAAGAGGAAGCTGCAAACCAAATTTGGTGGCCCTACTGTTTAGGAGGAGTTCTTGAACAAACAGACAGATGCACATTTAAAATTATCTAATAAAATAATATTTTATATTTCTAAATTGGTGTCCATTCCAGTCCAAACATGTCAATAGACTTTATTAACACAACTATTCAATCAGTCCCCAGAAGGGTGTGAGGTAAGAAAAAAATCCCTCTTTGACAAATGGGAAACTAAGGTTAAATCCCTTGATTGAGGTCAAACAACTAGTCAGTGGCAGAGCTATGGAAAGAATCTGAGGTCGCCTGCTTTCCCTGTAGATCAGTGGTGGGCAACTTGCAGCCCACAGACCCCCTCCCCCCGGCTGCTTCCCTCCCCCATGTGCCTCTTGCGCTGGAGCCCTGCACTTCCTGCTCTTCCCCCCTCATGCCTGGCACTTTTGGAGGAGCCATGAATTTTTGCCTGATTTGTGCTCTGTCCCCACTCCTCCCTCTCTTTCCCAGAGCTGGAACACCACAAACCAGCTGTGGGGACAGATTGTGAAGCAGGTGATTCTCAGGCTCTGAAAGTACTGGGAGGGAGGAGGAGGAGCAGGCAAGTGTGGGGCTCCAATGCCCCAGTTTGCAAAAGATGTGTGGGGGAGGGAGGCAAACAGGGGGTCCACGGAGCCACAGGTGGGACCCACAGGGCCACAGGTGGAACCCCAGTGGGCTGTGGGCTGCTGCAATCCACTGAGGTCAGGGAAGGCCACTCAGACAGCCCGCCCACTATTCCTGGTTGCCCAGCCCTGCTGTAGATCATGCCTCCTTCCTGAGGTACTTCAATGGGACAAGTTAGGCACTGACAGTGTCACCTGTTATTAGATACCTTGTTGAATCTAGGCTGTGCATTCCCTTGGTTTGCAGTACTAAGACATATGGCAGTGCCTCCCATCTGTGTCCCTTCTAGTCTGTTTTTCTCTTCTCTCTTTGTATCTCCATCCCTTCTCCAACCTCTTCCTTGCCATGAGGAGTCTAAGTAAGACTCAGAATGACTAAGATGCTCATTAACCATCCTACCAAACAAAGAACTAGGATTTCTCTTCCCCTCCCCACTCTGGTATTACTCCTGATCCCCCACCCTTTTTCCTACATAATAACCGTGAATAGGTTTGCTCATCCAGCTCTCAAGGTTTCACAGGTTTGGGGCTGCCCATCATACCACTTGATCTAGAAGCCTGCCTTAAAGTCTGCCACATTGGTTGCGCTCATTTCTCTACTCTTTCCTCTTCCTGTCTCTGCACTTCCCTCCTTACATGCTTTCCCCTTTATTCTGCCTTCCTTTTGTGTGGCCTTTGTAGCACACAGTGGAATCCACGTGGTTATCATTAACACACATCTAACTTTTGTTTAAACGGGGAAAGACATGTCAGGGAACTCAGACATAAAAACAGCTGTCTAACCAACCTCAAAGCCAGCCCAGACCTTTCTAGCAGCTCTCCAGCTTTTTCTCCTCCACAGCTGCAGCATCAAAACTCAATTGAAGGCAGGTGCAAACAGCAAGCATTTATTCTTTAATGAACCAATTTGCTAAACACTCAAAGGTAATTAACCCAATATTGCTAGGGTAGAATTTTGTACAAAGCACTTATCTCCACCTCCGCCATCCATCTTCAAAAGAAGCCCCACACCCGGCCTCTTACAAGCAATCTGCTCACATGCTGTTTCACAAAACGTATTCCTGAAGTGGAAAGATAAAAGCCCATAGCTATTGGCGAAATCAAAAAATTACCTGAAATGGGAAGCTGCGATTAGAAGCTGATGAATGAAATGTTTTCCCACTACAATATTTGCAACATACAAGCCAAACAATAGGCAATTGCTTGCTTATAGCAAGTTTAAAAAAGTATCCCCCCAAACTGAAACAAATATCCCCCACCTGAGTTTCACAGCCCCCACCCTTATCGTAATGCCTCATGCCAAAGAGAAAACCTGCATGACTACAAATACCACAATAGGGCTGTTTTCCCCATTGTTTTCAATGGAAGCTGTTTTGGGCCAGGGAAGGGTTTCTGGAAGAGGGAATGAAAGCTAGAGGGAGACAAGGGGAGGTGCAGGTAAGAAAATAATCCAGTCATAGGATAAACTTCTCAAAAGTGCCTGTGTTAAAGAGACTAAGTCCCATTTTCAAAAGTAATTTCGTCACCTAGGAGTCTAAGTCTCATTGGCTTTCAAGGGGCTCCTAAGCACTTAGGCACTTCTGAATGTTTTCTCTCTCCATATGCTCATTCTACTTCTTCTGAAACAAAGATGTGTAAAAGTAGAGAACAAACTTTTTCCTATGCCACAAGCCAGACACGGCTGAATATGGCAACACTCCTCTGCCATTCATGCCATGAGCTGATGAGAGCTGTGTGGTTCAGTGCAGATGGGACTTTTTTTTCCTTCCAAATCCAGGTAAACTATGTCTTTTGAACATTATAATGAAGACCCAGGGAACTGAAGGAAATCAGATGTTTAGTGTTAGTTATTGATGTGTGGAGCCAATTAGTTATAGACAGAACAGCTGCTATGATTAAAATATTAACCCCCCTTCTAAAAAAGCTTGTGAGGGGGAACATATGGAATGGATTTGTCTTTAAAACAGGGATAATATTGACATAGTTTTCCTATGGTTCCTTTTTTTCTTCGAACTCGTTTGCATAACATTTCCTAGAAATATACTCCATATGTGCATCCCCACTGGTTGAACAGCCCAATTCACTGAGGTATTGCATGTAATTTGAGGAAGCTGACATTTCATTTGGGGAAGGGGATCGTGGAAAACATCCCTACTCCATGTTAGTCATCACTAAGACTAACAGTGTCATTTGAGTCCCACTGGGTAAGCTGTTTCAAACTATCCAGATAACAAACATTGAGGACATACCACTTGATCGGGAAAGATCCCATTTAGCACAAAACATGCACCTAAACTTGGGGAAAACTTCATTTAGCATCTGGTGCGGTGTGTCAGAATCTGTTTGCGGGACTGGGCTGGGGAGAAGAGTGGGGGAAATGACACACTCCAGAGAACATGTGTAACATGAGGAGTTAATCCCTCATAATCATTTGCCTTTTGAAACTATGTATTTTTGACAGCCTTGGAGCGTGTGCTTATAATTTCCATAATGTTTGAAAATATACAGACACTCTCTTAGTATCACAGTGTCCTAACTTCTAAGACCCTTTTCATGACACCACAAACTTCGCCATGGAAACACAGCATGATGTCAGAGCGTGTAAGAAGACAAGAGGTGAAGAATAAGGCTGTGGGAGCATTTCACCAGCTTTCTCTGGATTTATTTATTTTTTTAGTTTGATCTAAGAACATTTTGTACATTCTCAATACAGGGGTGCCTTTTGTGTGAGGGCAGACTCTGTTTTCTGGACTTTTGGTCCTCTGTAGTTACATGAAACAGGAAACATCACATACAAAGAAGCTAGTGATGTGTTATCATCTAAGGTTTCCATGAATACTATTTCTGTCTTTTATTCACTGAGACTGCTTTGAGTTACAGTCAAATGTTCATCCACTACAACTTGATATAAAACATTCATTTTCAAGAATGATCTTAGAGTTTGAAAATATCTGTCTTTCTGTGTATCACATTGCACATACTGGGTGGTGAGCATGGCAGTGCACCTTAGAGCTAAAATTTTAATTAATTTTCCACTGTCACCTGTTTTTTCAGTTGTAACCTTGTTAAACATGTTCCTAAAATTGGAATTTTCTATGTTCATTTACATAATACAACACATACAAGCCCAGGCATTTCTGACAGAGTTTTTGTGCAAACTTAACTCAATAACAGCTGGATCGATCTTGTTCAGAACTGGCTAATGTTATAAATCCAGCTGAAGTCTAATGAACAAGCCATGTTGGAAGGAAACTGATTAGGTAGTTTTAATGTTCTGTTAATGAAAAAATAAATCACAGGATTGTTAGAACTGTATGTTATTTACTTGCTCTACAGGCTAAAGCTTTGAAGCTATATACAGGTACACAGTAAAACAAACACCCTTTTATGGTTACAAGATCAAGCTTTTAAAAGTCAGGAAACGCCAGAATTAAGGCTGCCTCTACAATTTTATTTTGCCCCCTTTGTGCATATGTAATATCATACAGACTTTCATTATATAAATCACATACAAGATTTTCCATAGGACAAATGAGTCAGTCTCCTGATTCATCCCCAGAGCAGGCTCACCCTATATACTGCATGAGTCAGGGGTCCTGTGGGAAAAAAAAACTTGTATATGATTATGTAATTAAAGACTGTATCACAGTAATACTCAGCCCTCAGTGGGCCAGGAGCCAATAGGTGATCAGTCTTACCCAAAAGAGTCACAATCGTGTGACTTTATTGTTTCATTTAAATAGGACTATATAGTACTATAGTAAACAGTATGATGGGGGAAATAATTAGCGTAGGTATATAATTCTCAAAGCAAAATGATAATTATTTTATCAATTACAATTACCTAATTATATAGTGAAAGCATCCTGATTGGCTAATCATTAAATCAAACATATTGTTTTAATATCATGTGCTGCAAAGAACCACATGTCACATTACTGGATTTTAAGGGGAGCAGCCAGATCACTGCTGCGCTCATGGGGGAGGGGGGAAGGGTTTGCCCCAAAATCTAAACAAAGGGGGCAACGTGAGGTGTCAAATGAAAGCTTATGTTCTACTGATTCTATATATACTATTCATGTACCTGTGTGATATCTGTATATGGAGTTATGAATATGGACTCTGTGCTGATACTGTGAGTGTTCTCTGCCTGAGACAGCAGTGGGCCTGACCTGCCTGCTATAAGAAAGGAATGTCCAGTCAATGATTATGCTAATTAGTGAGGCTCCAGGAACAATGGCTCTCAAGGTGCCCAGTACACACCTGAGGAATGGGTCTGGAACCTGCAAACCAGCCAATACCTTGGCTGCTGACATGGGACACAGAGATAAGTCACTTGACCATCTGACCTGCTCCACTTTGGAGACACCAGGAATGGATATAAAAGACCATGTGGTGGTCTCCATCTTGCCTTCAATTTTGCTACTGATTCCAGATGCAGCCTTGACAGGAACAGCGAGCCGGGAAGAATCGTTGGCCCATCCTGCCATAGGATGTACACCAGAGACTTTTAAGATAGTAGTTTGTAACATCTCTGCTGAGAGCCTGCATTGAGAACTGGGTGATTCGATGCATGTAATATATTCTCCTTAATAACCTTACGCTCATGTTTTTCATGCTTTTATTAATAAACCTTTACATTTTAGAGTCTAAAGGATTGGACAAGCGTGCTGTTGTGAGTGAGTAAGATTCAAAGTGTAAATTGACCTGGGATTTGTGGCTGGTTCTTTGGGACTGGAAAGGCCCGTTGGCGTAGGTGAGATTGGGTTCTATAAGCCCTCACCTGTGTGTTTGGCCCGGGGCTGATTGTGGCACAGGGAGAGCTGGAGTGTCTGAGGGGTTTTGCTCATGAGCTTCCTGCTGGCCAGATGGCAGCTGAAGCGTTTGGAGTGACTGGTGTGTGGCCTATTTGGGAAGGGTCTCCAGTCAGAGGCTGTAAGGAGTCCTGAGTTTCAGCAATTCGCCCTGAGTAGATGCCCTCAGCGATGCCCAGACCTTGCTCAGTCCATCACACTACAAGAGACATATTAATGAGCCATTTGTGGCTCCGAGCCTCAGTCTGAGTATCACTGCTGTGTCATAACTTTCCAATGTTCCCATTTCCTACTGGCTCCCAGTTCCAATCTTCCTCCAATAGTCTTTGTCCTATCACAGTGTCTCTCCTCCTATCCTCTCTTGATTCCTGAACCCAGTCTCTGCCCAGTTCTCTTCCACACATTGGTTCCTTGTCAGACCTGTCTGAACTCCCTCCTCCCCTTTTTGTTCCCCCTCTCGGTCTCAATCCCAGTCCACTTGCTCATTAAGATCCTGAATTTTCAGTCTCGGTCTGTCCTCCACAATCCCCTCATCATTTCCTTCTCTGGCTTCCAATCCAAGTCTCCTTTTCCCAAGAATCTCAGTCTACACAGGTTCCTTGGCCCAGTTTTCTTCTCCCTCTGCAAAGTCCCAGTTTCTTGTCCCCAGGGTTCCTTGTCTCATTCTACTCTTCACCGCTCTCTCTAGGTCTGTCATCTCTTTATTCTAATCAGGCAATGTCCTTCTCCATGCTGCTTGGGCCTGGCCGGGCAGCACAGAGCCAAGGATAGATAGTCTATGCTCTCTGGGTGCACCACAGCCCACAGCAGCCTAGGCCAGAAGCTGCAGGGAAAGTCCTGCTCAGCCCTGGTCTGGATCATGCTTAGGGAGAAAAGACTCATTGGAAAATTAGGCTGGTGTAAGAATCCATGGGACTTGGCCCCAGGAGGTTTCTGGGTTGCCATCACTGGGTTTTGCTGGAAAATCCTGTGAAGCTAGCTGTTGAAGGAAGTACCACTCAGCAGGCCCTGAGTGTGAATGCCCTACAGCACCCTGACTGGCTCACTCAGGAATATAAACCAATAGGCCATCATGTAGCACTAGCTGAATAATCAGGGCTTGACAAATCCGCTTATATACTCACCCATGGCGAGTAGATTTCAGTCGGTCGCCCTGTTCACCGGCGGTTCGCGCATGCACAGTGTGGGGCTGGCGAGTGGTTTTCTCCATGATCGTCGAGCCCTGTGAATAATGATGCTTCCATACCTGGCCTTGCCTTGTTGTGAACATTAGGGCTCGTCTCCACTTTCCCACTAAAATGGCGCTGTTGTGATTAGTTGAGCAGGTCTGGTGAAGACATGGTAAGTCAGTGAGGGGGCGCTCTCCCAGTGACTTCACTACTCCACTTCCTGAGAGGCGGAAGCCAAGTTGGCTGGAGATAGAGTGGTGTAGACACCAGGTTAAATCGATGTAAGCTACATTGCTCAGAGGGCTGGTGTTTTTACGCACCCTGATTGGTGTCACTTACATCAATTTGTGTGGCAGTGTAGAGCAGACCCTGGACCCGGTGATGGACAATGTAGGCCGGCGAGTGGGCCACAGGAGCAGCCTCCTGCATCTCAGTGAGACGCAAGATTGTCGCAACCAAGATGGTCTCGTGGAATAGGGTAATTTAGCCAACTGCGCGTGTGTATGTGGAATTTGTGGGATGTGCCAACTGAACTGTAGCAGCACTTTGATTGGATGCAGAGGGCGGCGCACGGCTCTCACAGTCGGTGTTCTGTGCAATCAACATGCACCTCGCTTTACGCGCTCTTGTTTAAAGTGTGTATCCCTTTAGTAATACTCGTGCGGGGGGGACCTATGTGGATGGAAACCAGCAGACTCTGGCAACCCTACATGCTGGCAACTGGAAACAAAATGTCTCATGGGCCACACAAAGAACCCCTTGGGCTGCAGGCTGCCCACCACTGCCCTAGGCTCCAGCTTCTGACCTTTGCTCATCCCTGACTTTGATCCTTGCCTCCTGTCTATGACTCACCTTGAGCCTGCCTGTGCTACTTGTCTGCTATCTATAACCTGGTCTCCTAACCTGGCTTCACCCTGCTGCTTCTCCCCAGCCACATCTTGGAAACTGACAGGCTACTCACATCCCGGCCCTGACAGCTGGGATTTTGAAAGGATTCCATGGGGCTGAATCACCCCAGTCTCGATGAAGCTGAGTGCATTTGAGCACATAATTGCTTTAGGCTTCCTTGGAAATCCCAGTCATAGGGACAATGCCTCCCAGAATTACGTCTATAGACGTAATTCCACACATCACAATGACATATACATGCCCGCAAATGCAAAAGTATCCTCAACAATACACTGGTATAATGTGATTGATGTCTGACTTTGGGAAAAAAAAAAAAGATGAGATTTGCGGTATTTTAGAAGCCCAGTATGTCTCCATATTGCAAATGAAGGGACTGGAAAAAGCAGAGATTGCTTTCCTGCTTCTGTCTCTATGATGTCTTGGTTTAATATTTTTCACCATGGCTAACAGTCACTAACATACACAGAGAGAGCGAGACACAGAGTGTTGTATTTCAGATTGTAATTAGGCAGACACAATGAGGTGAATTCTCAGCATGTTACAGGGAAAATTAAGCTTCCATAGCTTCCATTACTGCTAATTTCCCACACACATGGGAATAACATTTGCTCCTCTATGTACAATGGCACTGAGTTAATTTTTTAAAATCTCAAGCCCACACAAGCGTCCCAGCCCCCTAGAACATTATTAATGAAACAAAACACTGCTAACGCCCAGTTTCGGGAAATGTGTCCTTAACATTAAGCACATGAATTTATTTTAGTGCAACATAAGCATGTGCTTAAGTGCTTTGCTAAATTGGAGCCTAAGTGAATAAACAGTTGTGTCCGATTTTAATTGGTCTGTTTTACATAGTTTATAGTTTGGAGTCAAAACAATGCACAACCATGAATTTCACTAGCTATCCATTTGAAATTAAAAAAAAAAATCCGCTCAGATTCCCACTTAAAAAATGAAGTTCTTCCTGATTTTGGCTTTTGTTATGAAAGTTTTGTTCTGTTCTAATGTTACAGAGGAAAAATTCAGAGCATATTATACCTATGGAGTTCCGTGAGATTGGCTGGGTGGGACGGAGAGCACAATTTGGCCCCTTATGTATGGGCCATACATAATAATCCACAACCCTCTAGCTGGAAAATGAAATTAAAGCACCCCACCCAGTCTGCACTATTTACAATGGAACACAGCAAAAGTGCAATGTGCTTTCATGCTCCCCTCTTTTAGTTCTCAGGCCCATAGGAACTGCCATACTGGATTAGCCCTGAGATCCATCTAGTTCAGTATCCTTTGTCATTAGCCAATAACAGTTGCTACAAAGGGGCAATTCTCGCAGAAGGCAGCTGATGTGGACAGCAGCAAAGCAGGACAGACACATGCATGGAATGAAGGTTCAGGCACAACTTTTATTAAACTTTAATGCAGGGGAGGGGTGCTATCTGCCCATCACTTCTGCTCCCTTATACCGGGCATTTAACTGGTTCTGGTGTGAGCGCTAAAAGGCTTCTTACCACATAATTCAGTGGTGCTCCATCTTGCCTAGTGAGTGGCCCTCCATCTCAGCAGGCTGCAAGATTGTCATAACCAGGATGGTCTCCTGGGACAGGGCAGTTTTGCTCACTGCACTTGTGCACCTAGTGTTTGCAGGGTGTGCCGACTGAACCGTAGCAGCGCTTTGACTGGATGCAGGGGGAGCGCTCGGCTCTCACCTCACTTCATGTGCCTTTGCTTGTTGTGCCTGTCAGTTTAATGATACCGGTAGGAAAAAAAACTACACAGATGGAAACAAGTGGATTGTGTAAAACTTTGTGAGTGCAACAGTGAACAGAATGTCTCCTGGGCCACACATAGGACCGTGATGGGCCTCATGCAGCCCGCAGGCCTCAAATTGCTCAACATGGATAGCACCCATAAAGCAGGGTAGACTCTCCTCAGCCGATCCCTTAAGACTTACAAGTGCCCTCTGTCATGAGAGGAATACAGAGAAGGCACCAGGTGGTGACTTCAGCCCACAAGGTCTGACCTTGGCCCATAAAGACCTATTATAAGCCCAAGGTCCACCACCAAAACTCCACGTCTCTTACCTGTGGGAACGGTTCATTTTATTCTCTTAACTGCACTAGAAAGTGGCCACAAATTGCATCAAATAAACAACTCCACCCCAGTACCTCATTTAGCACATTCCCACTTAACCCTTGTAGCTTGAAGGGGCTACAAGGAAGCAAAAAGCTCCTTAGTCTTTTGCCAATTGACCCATGGGAGAAAAAAATTCCTTAATGAGTAATTGGCTAAACCCACAGCATCTTGTCAGGCTGGATTTCCATTCCTAGCTGAGATGCACAAAGCAGGCAGCTCAAACAGAACTGAATGAGACTTTACATGGCTCCCAGCACGGGGTTAAGTCCTGAGGACTGGGGAATGCTGGACAAGGAGAATCTTTTTCCCTCAGCTGGGTGCCAGAGAATCCCAGAGGGAGAAGCTGTCTATTGTCTTTTTAATGTATCTCCCTCTCTTGCTGCTGGGATTGTTCCCCTTTCACTGCTGGCCCCATCAATTTATCCCCGCCTTTGATGTGGGTGATATTTATGGAACAACCAGCCCACAGGGAAAGTTTGAGGTTGGCTTATGACCTCAATTGCAGCAAGCGTAGGAATTGTCTATACAGGGAAGACATTGCGAAATAAATGTAAAGCACAATAGCTATCCCAGACTGGCTCCCTATGGGGACACTTTAACTTAATCCACCTCCAAAGACTGGAATAAGGGTGTCTGTGTGGATACGCTAGTGCACAATAGCTATTTTCTGCATGTCATAAATCCCCGTTTCCAGGATGTTCATACATTGAAGCACATTCAGAGAAGAACCACAAAAAAGATTAAAGGATTTTTGAAAAAACATGCTCGTCATAGATTCAAAGAGCTTAATCTATTTAGCTTAACAAAGAGTAGGTTAAGAGGTGAATTGATTAGTCTATAAAAGCATCTAAATGGGGAACAAATATTTAATAATAGGCTCTTCAGTCTAGGAGGGAAAGGTCTAACGTGAGCCAATGATTGGAAGTCAAAGCGTGACAAATGCAGGCTGAAAGTAGGACATACATTGTTAATGGGGAGAGTAATTCACCTCTGGATCCATTTTCCAGATGTTGTGGTGGATTCTTCATCACTGACAATTTTAAAAAAGAGAATTGGGTGTTTTTTTCAAGGAGTTATTTGGGGAACTTCGGTGGCTGGTTATACAGAAGGTGTGACTAGCTGGTCATAGTGGTCCTCTCTAGCCTTGGAATCTATGAATTTCAATAAGACAGAAGCATATGCTTCAGTGTTTTCCTGCATAGAGCTGTGTAATGGGGTGCGGTCACCTCTTGTGAACACCCTGTTGGCTGAGTGCATGTGACAGCATACTCCTGCTCAGATTGTCCTGCTCCAGGCCCCTTCCCTGGAGACAATGTCTTCACCCTCTCGGGGGGATTCCTGGGATCCACTATAGTTCACTTTCCCCTCGGGGCACCTCAATGACCAGAATATTTTCCACCTGTTCTGGGGCGTGCAAGAACCCAGACATGCCCACTGCTCTGGGTGCCAGTCCAGAGACCCTATAGATCACAGCCCTCAGCTTTGATCCTTTAATTATGTTCACAGAATCGTAGAATCATAGGGCTGGAAGAGACCTCAGGAGGTCATCGAGTCCAACGCCTGCCCAAAGCCAGACCAAACCCTGTTGCATTGCTTCTCCAATTCCCTGGGCCATTTCCTTGCAGTCCCATATCATCTTCACCCTTATGTCAGGGTCTTGTCCTACTGGAGTCCCAGCAACTGGCTCAGGGCTCTTTCCATTCTCCCTGGCTTCTGGCAGCACTGCTCTATCTGGGATTCTATCAGTCAGCCGCACACCATCCACATTCCTATTTCTCCAGCAGGTAAGTGAATTTCCTCTGGCCCTGCAGCTCTTCTTATACTAGACTGCTGGGCCCTGATTGGCTGTATCCCACACAGCCACTCTAGGATGCTTGGAGGACCCTTTCCACTGCCCTTTTTTGGAGCATGATGCGGCAAGGCCACAAGGCCTCCAGCAAGGTGCCTCAGAGGGCCTGATATATCCTGTCACAGTTTGCTTTCCTGCACTGGAGCTCTCCACTATAGAAATCCCATCTATGGAATGCTGTGGAGCCTCAATTCACTTTCAGCACCGCACAAGTGCAACTCAGTTGATCCTATGGCCACACGTGATTCCCAGCATCAGTGAGACTGATGCAACAAGAAAGGAAGTAAGGAAAAGATGTGAATCTTAAACAACATTAGACACAGAGGGCCAAATCCCTAGAGTGCAACGTTATGTAGTCCTTCCGTTAACTTCAGTGAAGTTACTCCAATTTGCTCCTGTTTAAGGTGCGACCCAGATAAGGATGTTAAAGACTAGTCGACTATCCAATAAGCAAATGGTTATTGGACAGTCAGTCAATTAGTCAGCTAGTTGATTCCCCCTACCCCCTTGCTGCCTCTATCATATAGAGGCAGCAAAGGGGAGGGAGTACTTCAAAGGGCAGCACCGTAGAGCTGAGCAAGGCTCAGCTATGTGGCACTGCCCCCTTTGAAATGCTCAGGTGGCGTTTCAAAGCTGCAGCACCACCTAGACCCCGGGGCCAGCTGGGGACTCCCCAGCTGATCCTAGGCTCTGTGCAGCATTTCAAATCGGCAGCACAACATGGAGCCTGGGGTCTAAGTTCCACTTTGAACTGCAGAAGAGCCCCTGCTGGGGACTCTTGTACATTTCAAAGCTGGCCCAAGTGCAGCCTGGAGTCAGCGGGACTTCATGCTGGCCCCAGGCTGCAGATGGAGTTCTGCATTCCTCCTTTGAAATGAATTCCTACATTTCAAAGGAGGAATGTGGAAGTTCCTATCGACTAGTCGAGTAGTCGATAGAAATTCCATTGACTACTCGACTAGTAAATTAACCACAATTTAACATCCTTAGACCCAGAGGCAATTACAAACTCACACACTCCTGGAAATTAGGTATTAAACATAATCTACACTCAGTAATTCAACCTGGATGGATAAATGGCAGGCCAGGGGACAATCCCAGCTATGCTGGAATCAATGAGAGTTTTACCATTTACTTCAATGGATTTTGGCCTAGATTTTCGAAGCAGCTCTGCATCCAACTTGTGCACAAAATCTTGAGCTCTTCTGGAAACGTACCCCTGATTCTGGGTGTTAATGCCATTGCTAAATAGGTATCAATATAGCCCGGTGTGAATATAAAATGTGTATCTGTCATAGAATCATAGAATACTAGGACTGGAAGGGACCTCGAGAGGTCATCGAGTCTAGTCCCCTGCCCTCATGGCAGGACCAAATACTGTCTAGACCATCCCTGATAGACATTTATCTAACCTACTCTTACATATCTCCAGAGATGGAGATTCCACAACCTCCCTGGGCAATTTATTCCAGTGTCTGACCACCCTGACAGTTAGGAACTTTTTCCTAATGTCCAACCTAATCCTCCCTTGCTGCAGTTTAAGTCTCTGCATCCATGTCCGCAACAATGAGCCACAGATATCTACATCAACGAATGAGGATACCCGCAGGTACAAAGAGCACTGTCTTCCACTTGCAGATTTGCAGGGCTCTAGATAGCAACACTATTTGATAGTATCTTTACATTTTTTCCTTTTTCACTTGTGACAGAAGGTTCTCTGGCATAATGAAGCAGCAGATAGAGACTGCCCCCACCCCCACCCCAGCGCTCCATGTTTTCTTGATGTTTGGAATACTGTAAACATTCAAGTGAGTAGATCTTAACCCATAAACACAGCTGGACTTTAGAAACAATGCTGATGACTTTCATTTAAACAATTGTGTAACAAACCCAACCAACGATAATCTCTTTGGTTTTCTAAGGACAATGGGCTCAATATCTTTACAACACGGACATGACAGACCGTGTAATTACATCCAAAAATAAACTTACAAATCCTAAGATAAACTATTCTCAGCTTTTTAAGAACATTTTAGAGGAGTGAAAAAAAAAAAAGAAAAAAGAAAAAGCTGCATGGTGGGAAGCCAGCATTTTATATAATGCACAAGAGCTGAAATGTGCCAAATACTAGCCAAAGAACCTTCCATTTTTCTTTCTGTCCTCTTGCAACATATATGAAATTAATGGCTTTATGAACAGGAACATCATTCCCCCAAGTTCACCCCAATATAAGTCCTTATGTTCACAGTTTATATGCATAAAGAACATATGGTGACCAATCTTTGTTGTGTTTAGGGAGAGATAAAATAAGAACATACCCGATCCATCATCCCAAATTTGGAATCAATTGAATGTTATTTTTTCCCTACAGGTTCAAATGAGTTCATGCAGCTTTTTATTTCCTTTACTCCTTTTCATTTCCCTGAGCCTTCTCTGTGCACAATTTCAGGAATCAGTGCAGAAATATCAGTGCAGAGTACTAGGACAGAGATAAAGGTTTCCATCAAAATCAAGTACTGTTGTCATGAACTTGTCAAGTCAAAAAAGTTTAAAAGAGGCTTGAAATAAGCTTTCTAATTCGCAGATCCTATTTTTGCGGAATCAAGCATATAAAAGTTTTTGAAGTTCAACAGAATAAAAAGGAGAGTATTTTCTTTTGAGTATTATAATCAATATAATATAATGGTAGAAGAGCAGGGAGCCTGCTTTTCAGACATGCTGTACTTTTGCCATATCCATTGACTTCAGCTGGAGTTGTTGATGTTCTCTACTTATGGAAAATCAGACCCAAAGAATTCTGGAGTTTTTCCAAACTATTAATTAATTATTATTAGTGGTAATAATTTGTGTTTTGATAATATTTATATACCCCAACTATGTTAGAGACAGTCCTTGCCCCAGAGAACTTACTATACAATATAACAACATGATGGGGAACAAAACAGAGACATTCAGAAGTGAAGTGATTTCTTAAAGAAACCAAACCTGCCAGTTACAGACCTGGAATAGAACACAGGTCTACCAGATACCAGCTTAGTGTCCTATCAGTGATCAGACAATGCTTCCTTCCCCTTTCAGTAGGAAGTGAAAATACTTTGATGACATTTTTGCTCACTTTGTGAAAATTTTGTGACACAGTGAAGATGTCTTCACAAAACCCACTGAAGTAACAGAATTTTGGATGATAGTTAAGGTGCACCTTGCCTTATTCTATTAATATTAACAGTGGGAGAACTTTCAGGGTGTAGGAGCATTTTGGATAAACATCTAATTTGCAACCCTGCCCAAATCTCTGGATCCTGTAAATGTGGCTTTACCTTTTAAGAATATAATGAGAATTTTGTCACTTCTATATCTGTTCCTGGTTATGGCAAGTCTAGTTAAGGTTTTCTGACATTTCCCATTATAGGACCCCGGTCCTAGTGATTTACAGCTTTGCCAAACTTCAACTCTTTGTGTTGGAACTTTCCAAGCCCTGTAGTCTGTCTCAGATGGATTCATTTTAATTAGCTAAAATGGTTCCGCTGTTTCTGAGAAAACATTATGGGAAAATACATTGTTTTGCTTATGTTAAAAATATATAACAGCCATTTAATAGAGAAGTTCTAGTGCCTCCATGCTTTGGAATAGGGACTTTAAATTGAGTGGGTTAACCTGGTGCCAGAAATATATTACAGACAACCGCCTCCTTCGCTACATAGCACTGATTCATCCCCGGAGCACGCCTAACTTCAGACCTGAATGGGGCTGTTGTCCTGTAGAAAAAATAATACGTGATCATGTAATTACAGATTATATCATCCAGTTCTGGGTCCCCCACTATAGAAAGGATGTAGACACATTGGAGAGGGTCCAGCGGAGGATGACCAAAATGATTATGGGGCTAGAGTGCATGACCTATGAGGAGAGACTATGGGATTTGGGTTTTTTTAGTCTGCAGAAGAGAAGAATGAGGGGGGATTTGATCGCAGCCTTCAACTTCCTGAAGGAGGGTCCAAAAAGGATGGAGAAAGGCTGTTCACAATATTGACGGATGGCAGAACAAGGAGCAATGGTCTCAAGTTACAGTGGGAGAGGT
>JANRFK010000975.1:4848687-4868045 GCA_030068395.1 Apalone spinifera | reverse complement strand
TTTGCATCCCTTTTCCGGAAAAGGGTGCCTGTGTAGACGTAGCCTAAGAGTATTCAAACATTTCAAAATCTGAAAAAGGGATTGGCTAGAAGTGGGTTCTAAGAATGGATGATGGCTCAAGAGAGTTGTTCATCCCCAATTAAAACTATACTTGATTTAAAAACCCAAATTCTGGGAGGAGACTAATTGTAGTGTGTGTCCTGTGACACCCAACCCGCTGTATTGCCCTCTATAATAGAAACCACACCTCTGTTCCAGGATTAAATGGATGTCTTTTACATCGTCCAGGATAATATCCACATTGCTGCCAGTCCCTATTTACATAATGTTTAAGAACAGCTTATACAGTACAAGTAACTGGATACCATTCATTGACTTGGTACCACTTTCAGAGTGCTGGAAACTTTCTTTCCTCTTGTGACTTTCCCATTCTACTTCTTCCATGGTAAACAGAATAAATTCCATCTAATCGATAGGCAGTTTTTAAAAAGACCACAGAGAGCTCGTTTTTTAAGGCTAGAATTTTCAAGTACGCTTAAAGTTAACTGCCAATATCCATGTGTAGGAACATGAAAAAGTATCTCTGATTTTCAGAGCCTTTAAAACAAGCCAAATGCTCTGTGCGGTTTTCCTATTCACCCTTGTTTACACATAAGAAACAATCTACACATGGCATTGAGTGGTGCTACATTTGTCTCCCTAGGACTTCCAGATTCAGATTGCTCAGCATACAAGCCAAAAGCATACTAACCAGCTCTGAAAACACAGTCTGGGATCTGACGATCCAGTGCCTCTGGTATGTCTCACCCTATCCTTGGTAATAAAAGATTTCTGGACATTTCTGTCTTAGCAGAGAGCCAACATGAATGCTCCAGGAAGAAGAGATACCTGATTAACTTCAAGGTTGGGTATGATGTTCTGGGTGCAATGCAGAGCAGTTAGAGGTGGTATCATGCCTTTGCTGCAAACCTAGGAGCATTAAATGTTCTGCTGTTGTCTCTCACAGCCTGGAATCCAACAGACAGCAGACAAGCATGCAGAACCTAGGAGTTGGAGTGCTGTGCAGCTCATATTTAGTGCTCTATCCCCAGTATCCAGCTTACAACACAACAGCTTCACCCTGGTCTTCACCAGCCTTGGTTACTATTTGCTGGGTGACCCAAGCACACTCCTGGTCCTGAATTTCCCACAAAACATCTGCCCTGAAGTGCCCAGCCCTCTCCTGGATCACTCCTTCACTCCTTTAATAACACAAAAGTACATGGAGCTCATTAATTGTACAGGGTGAATACATCCTTCCCTTCAAGCACAGCACTGAATTGATTCATTGTAAAAATAAAAAATAAGTCTATTAATAAAAGACAGAGGTTCAGCAATACAAAGTAGAAGGAATGAAGTCACAAAAGATTACAGACAAACAAAAGGGAAACCCCTCTTTCTAGTGGCTAAGACTTAACAAGCTACCAAGTTGGTTTAAGGTACATTTCTTACCAACCTCATTCTTTCAAGCCACTTTCTGTCTCTCAGTCAGGGCCTTCCACTGAAATACAATGAGTTGGCTTCCCTTGCCTTTCTAGGTGAAAAATCTTTGCCTAAGCACACTTCCCACCTATATTCAGTTCTGAAAGACATCAACCCCCTTGGCTGAAGGACCCATCTTTTTGTACAGCTTGTGAGAGCTCTGTTCCTCTTTCTGTCTGCCTAATGAGGAATTCCAGAAAGGTTTCCTTTCTCTCCTTGTATTACGGTCTCAATCTCATCCTTGTGTTCTCAGAGTCAGGATGACCTCATCCTGTTCCTCTCTTCCTATCGACTTCCCACCCTCCGGTGATTAGTTTGTAATTGGGGCTTCCATCGCTTTGATTCCACAAGGCTACCTTCTCTCCAGGCTGTGGGAAAAATCTATTTCCCCCTCTGTGTTTGGACACAGACTTTGATACTTAATACCACTGAGCACCATATTTTCTCAATTTGGGTCAATACAGACATTTGACAATGATATCAGTCACTACTGTATCAAGTTGTCATAAAAGAACTTGCTTGATACACTTTTATAACACAGCAGTATTGTATACAATAAGTTGATTCATTTACTTATTAGTTGGGTTCAGACCAACTGAGGTTACAGTTTGAAGTTTCTCTTTCCTACTGGGATTTAGATGCCAAGCTATCTTCATAGAATCATAGAATCCTGGGCCCCCTGGCCAAAGCAGGACCAACCCCAACTAAATCATCCCAAACAGGGCTTTGTCAAGTTGGGACTTAAAAACCTCTATGGATGGAGATTCCATCACCTCCATAGGTAACCCATTCCAGTGCTTCACCACCCTCCTAGGGAAATAGTTTTTCCTAATATGCAACTTAGACATCTCCCACTGTAATTTAAGACCATTGTTCCTTGTTCTGACATCCGTCAGCACTACAGAGCCTCTCTCCATCCTCTTTAGAACCTCCCTTCAGGAAGTTGAAGGCTGCTATCAAACCCCCCCCCCCCACTCCTCTCTTCTTCAGACAAAATAAGTCCAAATCCTTCAGCTACTCCTCATAGGTCATGTTCTCTAACCCCTCATCTACTCCCCCACTTGTTAGTTTTGTTTCCCTTATGTGTAAATGGACCTTCATTGTTTCTATCTGATTACAAGGCTGAACAGACAGACAAATACATACTGTTTTTGTCTCAGGCAGACTACGTTTATGCATTGCTTGCCAAACCCATTTTAAGAACAGAATTCTAGCACATATCCATAACTCCATGTACCGATCTCAGATATACATTGTTCTAGAAGGTTAGCGATCAAAGAGTTATTCATTTTCTAGTGATATATTACATGCCACCTTTTAGGTATATGCCATGATGACAGTATGTTAGGTGTGATGAGCATGTCAGGTCTGGATAGAGTTGTTGACAGAGTAGTGAACTACCAAAAGGCCTTGCATCTGATGAAGTGGGTCTTTGCCCACGAAAGCTTATGCTCCAAACACTTCGGTTAGTCTATAAGGTGCCACAGGACCCCTCGCCGCTTTTGCACAAGGCCTTTGTGTCACAGCGGGCTTTTTCAAAAATATGCCATCGTGTCCTAATTTCTTTTTTACTGGAGTCAATGGGGGTTGATTCCAAAAGAAGCAGACCTTGTCCAACCATGAGAGCTTCTGCAAATCCATCTTAAATATCTGTCTGTTTCAGAAGTCCAGAGACTTTAATGATAATAGCTATACAGCCAATTGAGCTATAGGATTCAATAAAATAGCCTTTGAAAGGAGAGGCACCATTTTTGCTAGCCAACACTGAAAATGGGACTGAACAAATGCTATAAAATATATAGTAGAAAACCATTCTGCATTGACCCATGGGGTACAAATAATCAATCTGGAGGAGAGCCACAAAAATGATTAAAGGTCTAGAAAACATGACCTCTAAAGGAAGACTGAAAGAAAGAATTGGGCTTGTTTAGTTTAGAAAAAAGTAGACAGAGGGGACATGATAGCAGTTTCCAAGGATCTAAAATGGTGTTACAAGAGGAAGGAGAAAAATTGTTCTCCTTGGCCTCTGATGGTAGGACAAAAAGCAATGGGCTTACATTGCAGCAAGAGAGGTTTAGTTCAATATTAGCAAAAACTTCCTACCTGTCAGGGTGGTCAAACACTGGAATAAATTGCCTAGGGAGGTTGTGGAATCTCCATCGCCAGAGATATTTAAGAGCAGGTTAGATATACATCGAATAGGGATGATGTAGAGGTGCTTGGTCCTGCCATGAGGGCAGGGGACTGGACTTGATGATCTCTCAAGATCCCTTCCAATTCTAGTATTCTATGATTCTAACAGTATTAGCAACTTGGTCCTACAAACCAGTAAATGTTTCTACTGATTTCAACACCTGGACTTCAAAAAGAGCATGATGATTAGTCTGTGAGGGTATGTCTTCACTCTAAACCAAAAAAAAGTGCATTCTTAACCTGGGTTGACTATCTTGGGTTAAAATAGCAATGAAGGCACAGAAATGCAGCCTTTAACTTGGGCTAACAGCTCCCATTAAATCCCAGGCTCCCATTATAGACTAACTTGAGCCAATAACCTGAGTCAAAAGCCAAGTTGCTACGTCTTCACTACTATTTTAACCTAGGTTAAGAACACATCCTTCTTTCTTGCTTTCTTTTGTACAAACTCTTAGAGGCTAAGGACGTGTTGTTATTTTTTCCAAGCACAGAGCCCTGACCTCAGTTGAAGCCAGTTGAAGTCAGTGAGAGTTTTATCATTGTCTTCAATGGGAGCATTGTTAGGATAATGCTGAGTGCTTCTGCAAAATCACCCTCCTCCTCCACCCCTCCCCCGCCAAAAAAACCCTTTTCAATTTTGCATAGCAAAGAATCATGGCTTTCAAGTGTCCCTCATTTTCAGGCAGTTCACCCATTTTAATTCTTGCATTACCTGCCCGCCACTCATATGGTCTGAAGTTAGGCGTGCCCTTAAAAATTGTTGAAATCAGAAATGAAGAGTCATGAGATGGAGGTCAGAGAAAGCTGCTACTGGAAGGTCTCTCTCAATCTGCAAAAAATTGCTACATAAATCCTATTCTGTGGCCCTCATTTTGGGACTTTATCATGAATTGTGTCCCACTTCTGAGCACTGGCAAATGGAGATGTCTGTTGAGCATAACCCAGGCAAAATGAATGGGGGGGTTCGCTCATAAAATACAAAACAAGCCGCAATTGGGAAGACAATGCAGAGTTTAAGATTCTCAAGGAATTCAGACTAAGAGGTTCGTTAAAATGAAAGGACATTGGTCACCCAAATCCCCAAAGTGACTTTGAAAGTCTCATTCTAATAGGAGTCTATGCAAGGGCCTGGGTTTCATGTTGTCACTGACTTTTATTGCCACACATTCCTGTCTGCCTGACACAGTTGCTTCATAGTAATAATGTACTCAAGAGGTAATGGGCATGGCAATGCATGCCTATGCATCCCCACCAGAGTCATTTCCCCATAGCTCAAGCAGCACTAGCACCAGGCCTAGTCATCCTTCCCAATTCAGCACAGCACTTATGCTGCAGTGGGCAAAAGGGCCTCCGTGGACTGGATGTGGACCACCAAGCAGGTTGATCTGGCCCGCGGAGGTTCTGCCGCTCCCCCATCCCCAGGCTAATTAGGGCCTGGGAGTAGGGGGAAGCACACAAAGTTTCCTCTACCCTGCCAGGAGCTCCTGGCAGAGCAGGAGGAAACTTCACGCACTCCCTCGCCCCCAAGCTTTGATTGGCCTGGGGAGTGCGCAAAGTCTCCTCCCACCACCAGGGGCATGGTCTGCGGGTGGGGAAGCGGGAAAGTAGCCTGGTCTCGTCTCTTCTGCTTGAGGCCCCACCCCTTCCGGTGTGTCCCGGAAATTTTTGAAGTGGCCTCCAGCAAAAAATTATTGCCCATCCCTACCTTATTCCCAGGCTTAATGTGAGTTCTGTTGGGTTTCCGCATGCTCCTGGAGGGACATGCGAGTCCCCACCACTCTATATGAGTAAAATCTCCCACTATGGTACAAATGCAAGGAGATAAGGGAAATGTCTACACATCATCTGAGACATGTAATGCCCATCTCAGGTACATGAACAAATGCTAGCTCTGACTGCTTATCTAAAAATAGCAGCGTGCCCATGATGGCATGGACAGCAGTTGCCTTGAATACAATCCTGCCCAACCCTATGGTTACATACTCGAGAGGCTAGCCTTTACTTGTCCATACTGGTATTTTTAGGCCGTAGCTCAAGCAGCACTAGCATATATATGTTTGGAATAATCCTATTTTTAAAAAGGTCAACATGCTGCGATGTAGCTTATCTGCTGTGAATTTCACCTCCCTTATCCCCAACACAGAAATCTAAAATAGCCTGTTTATCAAATATGTTTATAAATCATACCCCCTGGTGAGATTTAAAAAGGAATTTAATTCCTATAAATGCCCCCCTTGTGGGACGTTACCATCTGTTGTGATCATTGTAACAGGTCCCTCTCTCCTCCTAGTCCAAACCCACTGAAGCACTTATTTAATGACTCGAAAACAAAAGAGTCTTAATGTATACACAAATATATAACCAATTAGAAGGCAACTGTGAAGAATACAGCTGATAATGGGATGCCTTCTGCAGCCTGATCTGGAGAATTGCTACTGTGACATTAAAATAATCACTTAATCTACCCTTTCATTTGTTTGGGCTTGCATTGGCAGGACCGGAGCTGCTACCTCCATAGTTTTTCATTGAAAACTGTGTGGGGAGGTGAATAATGAAATCACTGAATCCTAGGGTTGGGAGAGACCTCAGGAATCATTGAGTCCAGCCCCCTGCCCAAAGCTGGACCAATCCCAACTCAATCATCCCAGCCAGGGCTTTGTCAAGCCGGGACTTAAAAACCTCCAGGGGTGGAGATTCCACCACTTCCCTAGGGAACCCATCCCACTGCTTCACCATCCTCTTAGAGAAATAGTTTTTTTCCTTATATCCAGCCTAGACCTCCCCCACTGGAGGAATCAGTGGAAGATTCCTTCTACTGCCTATCCAGTTTGTGCAGCAGTTTCCTTCCTCAGTCAGGGTCAAACTCAGAGTCTAAGTCCATCAAAGTTAAATGGGGTTGTGTTCCAGATTCATACCAGGGTAACAACATTTGGATCAGTGCCTTTCAAACACACCAAACATACAAACTCAGAACAGTCTTATCACTGCAAAGTGGCTGCTGCTTATACTCTTGTACTTCAGCCAATTTGAGGCGGAGGAGCTGTTTCCTAGTGAACAAAGTATCCACTGGATTAAGTACCATTTCCCTGCCTGTAAATGGTTCAGGATAAGATTGTGATTTCAATGAAATCAGCTGTGCCTTCAAACTTATTCACAGAGACCCAGATTTGCCACCTCTGTCTTGTAGGTTCAGTGGGTCAGCTACGCTGATTATTTTCAGGAATAACGGCATTGCACAAGAGGGGTTTTCTTGCACAAGAAGGGGCAGTGTAGACAGCTCCTTCTGGTGCAAGAGCCTCTTCTGCAAAAATGACGGCTCATTAGGTATGCAAATGAGGCTCAGCGATATTCCATGCTTAGCCTCATTTGCATATTTCTCGTGCAAGAAGCCGCAAGTGTATACATAGCCTAGGAGTTGTCTATACACACAATCAGAGACAATCCCTGCCCCCCAAAAGCTAATAATCAAAATAGCTAAGAAAGATGGGAGGGGTGTAAATTAGCTATTATCATTCAGGAAAGAGACCTTGGACTCATAGCGGATAGTCCTCTGGAAACATCCATTCAATGCACAGCAGCAGTCAAAAAAGCAAATGATGTTGGGAATCATTAAGAAAGAGTTAGGTAATAAGACAGCAATATCATATTGTCTGTGTTTAAATCCATGGTGCACCCACCTCTTGAATGTGCAGATGTGACCGCCCCATCTCAAAAAAAGGTATCTTGGAACTGGCAAAGGCACAGAAAAGGGCAACACAAATAATTAGGGGAATGGAGCAACTTCCACATGCAGCTAGATTAATAGGACAGAAACATTTCAGCTTGAAAAAGAGACCCTGGAGGGGTGTGTGACAGGGCGATTGCTCTGCCTGGGCCTAACAATTATTAAACCCAGCCCTGGGAGAGGCCTGCAGACGTGGAGCCAGCAGCTGTGGCAGATAGCAGCCAATTAGGGCCCCGCTGGGGCTGTATAAATAGGGGGTCCTGAAGCACAGGACTCTTGTTTTAGCTGTGGAGTGGGAGGGGCCTGGTTGCTAGGGAAGTGACAGAGGACCTCTTGGAACAGAACTGTGCTGAGTCGTGACCCACTCCCAAGAGCACTAGGGCTGCAGGGGCAGCAGGTCCACCCCCTTGCCAATGAGGAGTGGCTATCTCGGACTGTGGCTTCCCCCTGAGGTAGGGGCTAGATGACTGGGAGTGGGTCACTGAGACAAGGTGGGGCTAGTGGCTGGCGGTCCCTGAGAGGGGAGGACCCCAGAGTGCAGGGGAATTACTGTAGGGTAGTACTGGGAGGAAAGGGTACTGTGGGCAAGAAGGGACATGAGAGAGATACCTCAGTGTGAGACACTAGCCTGCAGAAGGTGCTTTGAGGCTAAAGAGAGGATTCCAAGCCAGCAAAAGGTGCCACAACAGAGAGTCAGGACTTGCTACAGGGGGACATGATAGAAGTCTATGAAATTATGACTGGTGTGGAGAAAGTAAATAAGAAAGTGTTATTTACTCCTCTTCATAGCAGAAGAATAGGGGATAACCAAAATAAATGAATAAACACCAGACTTAACACAAACAAAAGGAAGTATTTCTTCACACAGCCAACCTGTGGAACTCTCTGCCAGAGGATGTTATGAAGACCAAGACTTTAACAGGGCTAAAAAAGAACTAGATAAGTTCAGAGGATAGGTCCATCAAGGGCTATTAACCATGATGGACACGGGTGGTGTCCCTAGCCTCTTTGACCCAGAAGCAGGGAATGGGCAACAAGAGATGGATCACTTGATGATTAACTGTTCTAGTCCTTTCTTCTGATGGCCCTGATGTTGGCCAGTTGAGCTGTAAGGGACCTTGGCCACCTATTGCTCCCTGTTTCCATCAGGACAAATTCTTTGGTCAGGTGGAAAGGCGATGAAAGGTGCCAGAAGAGGAATAATACTCACAAGAGATGGAGCGGCCATGTATATTAGAAGTGAGGAAAACCAGCAATGGAGCCAGACAGATTCTGCCCCTCTGATGGGGGGGAGAGGGCGCATTGGATAAATAGAACTCATGGGTACATAGTCATTTAGTGGGTGTTTTCCTGAAGACTTGTGATTTGTGTAAACCGTTTCCTTCAATAAGAGGGAGACGTTTTCTGTAGCACAGGGGAGGCTTGTAATCTGATGAGATGCAGGCAACATTCTTGTCCTTCCACCCTTTTTTTTTTAATATAAAGTTGTCACCAAGGTGTGGGGAGCCACGAGGCCTTGCACCAGGTAGAAGAGAAGGTTTATTGGTTCACAGGGATACGGTGAAACAGTCTTGTTGTTAACACAGGAACCAGGAGCAGACAGAACAACTCATCTTGGGAAGAAGGGGCCCTGGACCCTGTTTCCCCCCTCCTGCTCTAAGCCCCCTCAGAAAACCAACCCACACCCCCAGCAATCTGTCCCAGCCTGCAGGCAGCCCCGCCTCCTCCTTCGACTTGTTTCTGGGGGAAAAAGGTGTCACCTAGCCACACCCCCTCCTAGGCTCCATTTACAGTGACCATTGCCTATGTGATGGGCTTCATATTCTCTCAGTGAGTTACACCTGCAATTCCCATTCCCATGTAGATGATAGAGCATTCCCCAGAGAAACTGGGGCTACTACAGGACAGTACCAACCACATGCAACATAACAAAGCAAAATGAGTGAGCACAATCCCCACTTTGTCACAAAAGTACCAGAAGATTTACTTGGTGTTGCCTGTGTCCTTAACGGAATTTTGTTTTTCTTCATTTAATTCAATGTTCTGGGGTAGGGCTGGGAATGAGGGGTTCAGTAGGCAGGCTTCCCCAGAGAGAAAGGACAACCCCAGCCCTCTCTCTCCACAGCAGTTTCAGGTTAGGTGAGAAGTGCGTGTCCGTGACCACTGCAGCAGGCATAGCTGAGGGAAGGGTGTATGTCCCCTGCTGGGGGCTAGACAGACACACAAACTCTTTGACATACATAGTAGATAGCTGTTTCTTTCTCTGCCCTGCTGTCCCAATGGAGTTACCGCCCCCCTATGTTCTTTCTGCAGTATAAATGTCCCTCCTGCCAGACCCCTCCCTTTCCCTTTTTATGATAAACAATTGAATTCCAGGCACATCCCATTCTTCTGGCACAATCAAAGCCTGCCCTTTCTTTAAGTTATGATAAGAGGAAGCTGCCTGCCAAAATTGGTGGTCCTTGCTCTTACTGTTTCAGAGGTGTTTTTGAACAAACGGGCTCACAGACGGACAGAAAGACAGACGGAAAGACAGACAGATGCACATTTCTAAAATACATAGTAAGATCACAGGTGCCAGATAAGTGCAGACCTAGCAAATTCATGCCCCGCGCAACTCCACTGCTCTGCATCTGTTCTAGTTGCTCCCACCTGCACCAGGGTGGACTTTGGCCCGGTATGCAGCATAACCTTTGTGAGGGTTTGCAAGAAAAATGGCCTGCTGGAGGCCCACTCAGCCCCTCCACGGGATACCTGAAGCTGGTGTCAGGCTTTGAAGGAGGCACTAAGACCTAAGCACTTCATTGTAGTAGATCCTGGACAGCGTAATGAAAGGCCAACAAGGAAACAGTGACAGAACCACTGTTGTCTCATGCTACACCATCGAGGGGCACACAGGTAGGGTATAGCCACAACATGTGAACACATTTAAATCAGAACAACAATTTGTGCTCGTGTAAATGACTCCACGAGCGCTAGGCAATGGAGACTCCAGCTCTAAGCATCACATGCATTCCCACCATTTCAGACAGGCTCTGACTCCTAAAGCCCTTTTCCGTATTCATCAACGCTGCACGCAGCTCTGTATTTTCTCTCCAGCATTATGCAAAGGGAGATAGAATGGGCTTGATTGTTAATTCAGGACCTTCTTGGAACTTGGTAGTGACCCGACTGGTAGTGACCCGACCGGTCATTCCCGCTCTTGTTTGTTTCTGAGCAGTAGAATAGGCCACAGATCACAGTGGTATTGAGTAAGCGTGTATGGCTTTCTACTGAAAGCATCTTCCCAGAAATGATCGAAGAGGGGGACTGGTATTCGTAAGAGCTTTTTTTTCTTATATATGTTTAAGAAGCCCTGTCTCAGCTGAAAGCCAGTCCTTTCTCTTCAGCCTCTTGTTACAATTCCTGCAGATAGTAAAGTACAGAAGTCATTGCTTGATATATGCCCACTTAATGCACATATTTAGAAATAGCAAGTAGTGTTCCTGACCCAAATATTCCCACCCATGAGGTGAAGTATTTACATGTTCCGCAGCATGTAATCAGCAGTTACATGGGATGCTACAGTACTGATGTTATCATCAATGTACTGTGCTAATCATTAGCTTTGGAATCTCTCCTGGATGTCCACCCTTAGAGGGAACATTGATTACTACCTTAGTGGGACGTGCTATAAACCAGGCAGCCTCCGCTGTTCGATCTTACTGAGAAAAACAGTTTATGCGGAAATGTGTTATCTTTCCTTTGGAGTGATCTCTTTAACACTTCTCGGTGACTCAATATACAAGACATTTCTGAAAATTGCGGTTGGTTAGGACACCCACTGACATCTTCCAGAGAACGGTTGGAATTCTTGCTGGAAGGACACATGTAGCAAAATACATTCTTAAAAACCGAAAGTGGCTTGCAAAATAGCAGCAACTTTGTTCTGTTCTGTAAGGACTAGACCCGTTAGATCAGCACTTGCTGACAGTTTGGGAGCATGCAGGTAAGAAGTGAAGTGTGTATGTATGTGTGTGTGTGTGTGTGTGTGTGTGTGTGTGTGTGTGTATGGGGGCGGGGGGGGCGGGCTGTTGAATTCAGAAGATTCCAGAAAAACAGGCTGAAGAGTTTTTTACAACCCCTCCTGTCTACCCCATTATCAGCATGTGAGCATCACACCATCTTTATTGTATTTAATTATAGCACATGCCTGCAAGACAAGGAAGTGATACTACCCCCAAATTACATGGGGGTGACTTTGGCCCTGAGACCCAGATCCATAAAGGTTGAGTTCAGTGGGAGTTAGGAGCCTAAATACCTTTGAGGATCTGGGTCAGCAAGATAAGGGAAAGATTTTCAAAGGTATTTAGGTTGCTAAAGATGCAGATAGGAACTAACAGGTGACATGCCTACCTCCCTTTTGAGCTCAGTGCGATTTCAACAGGAGTTAGGAGCTTAATTTGCTTAGGTGCTTTTGAAAAATCCCTCTAGGCAGCTGTAGGGATCTTGTAGGCTTCTGGGGCTAAATATTTAAGAGATATTTAGTTGTTACTCAGCATTTCAACCCGACCAGCCAGAGAAACTAAGGCTCATTTTGAAAAGGGATTTAGGCTCATAGCAGTCAAAATTCCATGGCATTAGTCATGAGTGCCTAAATCCCTTCTGAAAACGAGATCCATACACTACTAAATCAGTTAGGCATTGCAATACTGAGTGGGCCCAGAGCCGGATTAATGCAGGGGCTTTATCTTAAGGGGGCCCCACAAAAATAAATCTCTGGGCTGCTTAAAAGTCCAAAAGGCACAGTAGAGTTCAGGAAAGCTTCCTGCATCCTGTGGCTCCATACCATGCCTGGAGCCCTGCTGAGCTGCCAGCAGGGAGCCGCCTATGGCAAGCACCTCCCCAACAGAGCCTGTGCCTCACACCCCTTCCTGCACCCCAACTCCCTGCCCCACATGAGTATACCTCTCCTGCACCAACCTCCCTCCCTGAAAGAAACTCACAGAAGAGCCGTTCTAAGGGAAGACGTAGGCTCCTTTGAATTAACCATATTCTACATGATTTAAGAGGGAAATGTAACCACAGAATGGCTTTATGTTACGTGAAAGGCAAGTTTAATATAGTGTTAATAGCCTCGATACCGTAATTGTGACCACTTTGTTTTCACTTAGGGAAAAGGTTTGTATACAAGGGGCCCCACAAGGAGAGTAGTTTGGCCCTGCCTGGGCCCAAAGGGACTTGGGTAATGCAATGCTGAAAGGCCACAGGGCCTCACTTTTAAGTGCCTAGAAAGTCAAAGGGACTTTGTGATCCACAGAGTCTGAGCTGGCCCCCCTGTCTCCCTGTGCAAGGAATGTGGGGAGAGCTATGAGCCTTAGAAGGTGATCCTCAAAAGCCAGCATGTGAGGCAGGGAGCTGCCTAAACTAGCCACTGGGAGATCTGACAAGAAGGATGCATGTTAGGCCATTCCCTGCTCACGGAGACAGGCGCCTACGTCCAGGCTACAGTCTGGTTGGTGCGCTCCCCTGCGCTGTGGGAGACCCAGGGTCCAATGACTCTTTCCTTATCTATTCATATTAGAACAACTTCAAGGGGATGCCCATCAGGATACCCTGTAGGCTAGTGGTTAGGGCATTCTCCCGAGAGGTGGAAGACCCCGGTTCAGATGCTTTCTCTCCAACAGGCAGAGGGGGAACACAAGCTGGGGATCATAAGCATGGGAACTAGAGGTGTGGCGGGTGCTGCAGGACCCCAAGGTTTTATGTCTGACCCAGCTGCCAGCCCCGCTCCCGTGACTCCACTCCCCAGCTTGGGGTTTAGAGGAACCCCCATGCTTCAGCCACCAGCCCTGCTGTGTGCCCACCGGATTCCGCTCCCCAGCCCTGTGCCCTGGACTCAGGTCCTGGCCACTGGCCCTGCACCCAGGACTCTGCTTCTGGGGTGCCGGCCTTGCGCCCCGCTCCTGGAGCCCTACAGCCAGGCTCTGCTCCCGCTGTCCCAGCAACCAGCCTGTGGCCAGAGCTCCACTTCTGGCTCTAGGCCCACTCCCAGGTGTGGCCCCCTACCTCTGGCAGGTCCCCCTTCAGGGCTCTGCTCTTGGCAAAAGCTGGAGGAGGAGGGGGGTGGACAAGGTTAAGGGGATTGTCTTTCAGCACTCCCACTACTGAAAGTGTTCCAGCACCACTCCTGTGTCCCAGAGGAGTGCCCTAAGCACAGGGCTAAAAGTTATGGGGAGGTCCTCGGTCTCCTTCCCTCCCCCAGCTGCTTTGTGTGAGCTCATGTGTAGGAGGGGGCAGATCTGAGCATGCCAGCCACGCCGAGCCTAAAAGGGAGCTAGGGTAACCTTCCTAGGTTTGTGGGGGTGAGGCGGGAGATGGGTGATGCCCTCAGGAAGACAACAGTCGTCATGCCCAGAAACAGCAACATAGGCACCGGGGGAACTTGTTACTGTGAAAATGTGGGCACTGAGGGAATCTAGGCCCCTACAGGTTCATTGGCAGCAAGGCCTAAACCCAGAGTCCAGTGCCTAAGCACCTTTGTGAATCTAGATCCTACGGGACTTGCCCAAGGTGGCACAGGAACCCTTCTGCCTTCCTTCCAGAACAGCACGTAGGGCTTCCCTCTGTCCAAACACCTTCCCTAACCCGGAGAGTACTTTCACATGACTCCACAGCTGTGTTTCTCTGGAACCCCAGAGGCAAATGGAGGAGAGTCTAGCAGAGAAAGCACTTGATTAGGATTGAGGTCTGCGTTTTAAGTCCCAGTTCTGTCACCTTAAGCAACTCTCTGAGGTCCTGACCCTGCAAATATCCATAAAATGAACCTAGTGTGATATCACTTTACTCTCTGGGTTTAGATGAACAGTCAGTGTACAGCAAGCTGGGATGTGTATCTACAACATTCCAGCTCACTGTCCATCTGGGCCCTACTACTGCATGTTAAAAGTGCCCTCATAGGATCTGACCCACACAAAGGGCACTTGGGAATCTTTGGTGCATAGCAGTAGGATCTGCCAGACAGTTGGCATATAAATCTGTTGCACCCTGAGAAACTGGCATTCAGCTGCCTATCTTGTGTTCAGCACCCAATTCAGTAGGTGTGCTCAGAGGCTGCCCACCAAATTCCCTCCTCCCGCCCCCCCCCCCGCAACACACACACTTGAGCAGATTTGCACCCCAGTTTGTCGGGCCCTTACTGTTCATGTAGACTCCTCCTCCCCCTCTCCACAAAGCGCTCCAGTCTACTATTGAATGTGAATAAGACACTCATGTTTGTGCTTCACTTTCTCTGTAAAATGGAGATGCTAATGCTTCTTTCTCTCCCCCACCCACGTTCGTCTGTCTTGGGTGTTTAGACCATAAAGGATTCTCTCTTATTTTGCACATACAGCACCTAGCTCAACAAAGTCCCCATCTCTTAGGCTGTCTAGACAGTGTTCTAATATAAGTAACACATACATCTGTGCTGGAACTTTGAGATGTTAGTGAGTGATGCTCCTGGAGCATGGTTGGAATATGATCACTGGAGGGGAGGGAAGAGAATACTTTAGAGAACTAAAGCCCGCACCTTCCCCCCCTCCCCCCCCGATCATCTCTTGATTGTCCAGGTTAGAAGGCAACTGAGTCACTGGTGCGTTAGTTAAAGAAAGAGTAGCTGCACACTTGTTAGAGCCAATTCATACAGTGATTGTGGGTGTAAGCAACTGATCAGACCAGTGGCTTGATCTCCTGTAATGAACACAAACAGCACACTTCGGAAGGACTCGCTGCTGGCAATTTCAGAAGCTGAAAAACATGGGACTGTTCTTGTGACCCCATCTGTTGGCGGCACAGCAGCCTCTCCGGAGGTCACAAACAAGTGGGTGTTGTGGATGATGGCTGGGATCCCGCCCTATCCCAATGCACGGGATTTCCCTTGTGACTGAGTCCCAAAGTTATTTCTGCAGCATCTGGCAGTGGCACTCTCTGGTTACGATGGAGGCTGCAGTTCTATTTATAAAGGCTGATTGTTTGCTTGGGAGATGTCTTGGCATACGCGGCTTCAGGAGAACTAGTGATCTGGTTAACAAAACATCCAAGGGCGGGGGAACCAAAGCTGGGTTTTGATTGTTATAATGCAAACAGACAAGAGCTATGACTTGCTGGCTCATAATTCAAGAGCAGGTCTGATTCTTTAAAACCAGCCTTTCGAGACCCCCTCCCCCAAACGTAATTATTGTAATTAGGAAAATCCTCCCTGAGTGAAAAGGAGTAGGAAAATAACAACGAAAACTCAGGCAGCTAATGCACCCTTTGCGGATGGGACATTAGGTTAGTGAGACCAGCCTTAGCCGAGAGACAAGCTTGCACGTTATATGATGTGTTGTAACCATAGTGGGCCCAGGATAGTAGAGAGACAAGGCGAGGGACGCCACATATTTTATTGGACCAACTTGTGTTGATGAGAGAGAGAGGCTTTCCCGCTTAGTCTTTAGCTGCAAACCCTAGAGCATCTAGGTTTTATTAAGCTATTGCTCCCCCTTGTGGCGAGGTGTGAATATTATCCTGATTCCACCAAATTCATGTTTTCCGAGGAGGCCCCTCATGTTTACGTCCACTCGTATGAGCTCAATTTTGGCTGGTGCAGAAAGCCAGGGCAAGGTCTAAGTACCATTTGAAATGCCTCAAAATGGAGTTTAAATAGGATTCAAGCGAGCCTTCTCTGCACATTTCATCCATATGTCTGGGCTTTTGTGCGTATCACATGCAACAATAGTTTTGACAGTATGTGGTGAAGACGACACTTCTGTTTGGTAAGGCCCGTGAGGTCTTCACATCACAAAAATCCTCTCCTTAGGCAGTGCTCCTAGGCTCCCTCCGCCGGCAGAGGAATGAACAGAGTGAATTTTGGTGCTGCAGCCGCTTCTCTTCAGCTCAGCGCTGAGGCAGGTTGTCAGAAGAACCCAAGGAGCCTTGTCCTGCAACCCAGGTTGTACGTGATTTCTGGATAAAGAGGGACCATCAGCCGCTAGGCACTGTCAAGAAGCACCTATCTCCAGCTGGAATTTCATCCGAAACACACTGAAAGAAAGATACAGAGATCAAATCTGCCTCTCACAGCTCACAACCATTCTCAGAACAAACCATCAGTAAACATTTCATTCCCCTGCCTGGCAGCCTCTGTCCTGTATTTGACCTGGCTTTGATGCTACATGGGTCACATTTCATAGAGTCCATAGTTTGCAAGGCTATAGATTCAATCATCTTGTCTGACCCCCTTTACCACACAGAACCCCAGCAGGGACACTGACAAGGATGCGCACATGAATGGCGGAAAGAAAGAAACACTCTGGGCCAGATCCTTGGCTAGTGCAAATCAATATAGCTCCATTGACTTGATTTACACCTACTAAGGGCCTAGCTCATTCTTTGTCCAGATCTGAAAGCTCTTTAGCCAGGATGTTAAAACCCATGTGATCTATTAAACAGTCACTCATAGGAAAAGTGGGACCAGATCACCTTTGATTCCTCTCACATCTCATTTAAAGAAAAAGATTCCCCCTTCCCCAGCCTTTGCCCTGTGAGTGAATTGTTGCTGTGGGAGGTGGGAGGAAATCTGCTATGATTTGTTGAGAGAGGCTAGAAAAACACACAAAGCGCCATTTCAGCAGCACCTACAAAGGACTTGCAACAATTGAAACAAAACTCTAACCTGGGAATCAAAATGCTTGCAATTGCCATTCCCAGGAGCGGCCTGAGGCTGGCTGCAGCAGCTGGTGCCCTAGGCGGAGCAGCGCAATCGGCACTTCTGCCTGCACGGCCGTCAATGGCCGTGACGTCATCATCGGGTGCCCGGGCCAGCGGCGCCCTAGGCAGCTGCCTAGCTCGCCTAGGCTCACAGGCCACCCCTGGCCATTCCAAGGCAGGTGAAACAATAACAAATAATGAATAAAGATGTTTCAAATCTTTGCTGCTATACACTGTGCTTACTGAATAAACAGCTGAAAGGACATATCTGTCTAAGCCAAGGAGATTGCATATGATTGCCCACCCTTCCCCCTGCATATCCTTCTTTCATAGCAATGTTGCTTCCTAAAGGCTCACTTATATTTAAAACAAGCAAATAAAACCCATACATCAACTAGGTCAAATTGGGTGGGCTTAAAACCCAGCAATCCTAAGGATTTCAGCATGGGTTGAATAGCATGTAAATCAACAATGGACTATGGCTATTCAGTTCTTGCTAAATACCAAGGCATGTTTACACTAGGAAATTACTTTGAAATAACTAAATTTGAAATAACTCCTGAAATAACTATTTTGAAATAAACTATTTCCCCAAGGAAAGCAGGAGTTATTATTTTGAAATAACCAGCCCCTTATTTCAAAATAACAGGCTTGGTAGTGCGGATGCTCCGCTTGTTATTTTGAAGTAAGGGGAGCTATTTTGAAATAATTCTAGTATAGACCAGGGCCAACTATGTGCTCAGAGCATAGAGGACACAGAGCTGTGCCCCGAAGACCTTCCATTCTACAAAACAAATCATATTGCAGATCCAGAGGAAGCAGTTAGTTTAGATGATCCTCCATCTTAATCCCCTTCCTCCTTTCTCCTTAATCTTGCATGTGAAGGCCTCTCTGATGCACCTAATCACATGATTATTTGTGTTGCTGTAACACCTAGGAGCCCCAGTCCTGAGTAAGGATTCCATTGTGCTAGGTGCTGTACAAAATTTGGTCCCTGCCCCGAGAGCTACAATCTCATCTATCTGTGCACCCAGCTCCATGGCTGTGAATGTTCAGTCTTGTCCTCATTCATGCGCCTTCCCCTGTTGGCAAACAGGTTCATGGTCATGGGGCAAAGAGTCTTTCAGGTCACTCTTCAGCGTCCTATGGAAGGCCTGGAATATAAGGGCACACCCCTGGGACCGGACTCTATATTCAGTGGGAGCTAATGCAGAGAGTGGCGCTCTGGGATGATTTTGTGCATGGGGCACTCTATAAGGTCTCTTTGGGAGGGACTTGAAAGATGGGAAACTGGGGGTCTGCGAGTGACAAGTCAACCCACAACTCGGGGCCAACATGGGGTAAGGGTTCAGACATGGGACTGGAATGCTTCAGCTGCCAGAATCCAGGTGCCTTATTTAAAGTTCATCTGATCTATCTTTCCTATCTTGTCAGCCGTCTTAGGGCTGCTTTTGATACAAGTGCATGATGTAGTGCAACAGCCTGCTTTGAACTGTGCACCCCTGCTTGTGGAAATGGTGCCCGAGCGAAATCCTTGATTCTTCACTGGACAGAACAGAAGCTGCTGGAAGGGAGGCAGTACTTCAGGCAGGGCAGGGACAGCAACCTAGGGAGTTATTGATCATTTAACCCCTTGCTCCCGGTTTCGTCTTGCTCTAATACACAGGCAGAATCCCTTAGCCATATTAGCGGGAGGTTAGATTGGGGGAGGGATGGCTCAGTGGTTTGAGCATTGGCCTGCTAACCCCAGGGTTGTGAGTTCAATCCTTGTGGAGGCCGTTTAGGGATGTGGGGCAAAAAATTGTAAGGGATGGTATTTGGTCCTGCTGTGAAGGCAGGGGACTGGACTCGATGACCTTTCGAGGTCCCTTCCAGTTCTAGGAGATAGGCAATCTCCATTATTACACAGGTGAACTGTCTGAAGGTGAAAAAAGGGATTCACTAAAGGGTCCACTAAGCTAGGGGGAGAGGTAGATATGCTGGAGGGCAGGGATAGGGTCCAGAGTGACCTAGACAGATTAGAGGATTGGGCCAAAGGAAATCTGATGAGGTTCAACAAGGACAAGTGTAGAGTCCTGCACTTGGGATGGAAGAATCCCAAGCATTGTTACAGGCTGAGGACCAACTGCCTAACTAGCAGTTCAGCAGAAAAGGACTTGGGGTATGTCTACACTAGCCCCCTACTTCGAACGAGGGTGGCTAATGTAGGCAT
>JANRFK010000975.1:4829933-4840197 GCA_030068395.1 Apalone spinifera | reverse complement strand
GCCTCCCTGGGCTGAGCGCAGGGCAGCCGAGCTGGAGGGAAGAGAAGTGGCTGCTCGGCAGTTGGCCATGGCACTCAGCCAGGGTGCACCAAGCTCCATGAGGGCAGGCTCAGAGGAGAAGCTGCCGATCAGCTGGAGCGCGGGGCAGCCGCTTTCAGGTGAAAGCCACAGTCAACTTGCTGGGGTGTTTCAGCCCTCCCGACTTCCCAGCTCCCACCATTCCTCGCAGCTACTCACCTGTGTTGTTGCTCGGTGAGTAGCTGCTCCTCAAATGAGGAAATCTAATGTAAATATACTGCGCAGGTGCGCAGTTCAGAGAGGGCTCAAGAGCTGAGATCTACCAGTAGATTGCGATCTACTGGTTGGTGACCATGGTCTTAATGCAACCTAATATGCCATTAGCCTTCTTGGCTACAAGGGCACACTGTTGACTCATATCCAGCTTCTCATCCACTGTAACCCCCAGGTCCTTTTCTGCAGAACTACTACTTAACTGGTTGGTCCCCAGCCTGTAACAATGCTTGGGATTCTTCTGTCCCAAGTGCAGGACTCTGCACTTGTCCTTGTTGAACTTCATCAGATTTCTTGTGGCCCAATCCTCCAATTTGTCTAAGTCCTAGTAGCTTAACTTGACTGCTGGCTCTGTCTACACTGCAGGAAGTCAAAAGAAGAACACTCTTCCCTCGACTTCCCTTACTCCTCATGAAAGCAGGGTTACCGGCATTGCCTGGAGTGCTCCTCTCAAGAATTAGCTGTCTTAACTCGACCACTAATTGATAGAGGCAGCTTTGATCTTCTCTGCAGTGTAGATGTACCCTCATTGACTTCTGGCACTCTCCAACATGGTAAGGCACACTATATCCTGCACAATCTACATGCAGATTACAAACACCACTCCACAGAGCTCCTGTTCATAGATCCTTACAAGAGCTCTGCCACTTGACACCTGACTTGACACGTGACAAAAGGCAGTTCTTTTTCACTCAGCACACAGTCAACCTGTGGAACTCCTTGCCAGAGGATGTGGTGAAGGCTAGGACTTTAATAGGGTTAAAAAAAGAGCTAGATAGATTCATGGAGGGTAGGTCCATCAATAGCTATTAGTCAGGATAGGTAGGAATGGTGTCCCTAGCCTCTGTTTGTCTGAAAATAGGTGGCAGGGGAGAAATCATGTGAGGATTAACTGTTGTGTTCCCTCCCTTTCAGGCACATGGCATTGGCGACTGTCAGCAGACAGGATACTGGGCTAGATGGACCATTGGTCTGACTCATTATGGCTGTTCTTATGTTCTTTTGTTCTTATGACTTTCTTGCCTTCATTTTATACCCTGGGGCTACAGCTACACTGCATCCCTCTTGTGCAAAAGCCTATGCAAATGAACCGTGGATTAGCATATTGCTGCACTTCATTTGCATAATTCATTGGGGGATGTTTTGGCACAAGAGGCTTTTGCGCAAAAGGAGCCATCTACACAGCTCTGTTTTGTGCAAAAACTCCCTCTTGCGCAAGAGCCGTCCTTCCTCATTTTTTCAGGAAGAATGGCTCTTGCGCAAGAGGGTGTTTTTGCGCAAAATGAAGCTGTGTAGATGGCTCCTTTTTGCGCAAAAGCCTCTTGCGCAAAAACGGCCCCTAATTAATTATGCGAATGAAGTGCAGCAATATGCTAATCCGTGCTTCACTTGCATAGGCTTTGCGCAGCAGGGATGCAGTGTAGACATAACCTTCGCCTTTTCCTTCTTGCCCATTACCTACCTGCACCTTACAATTCCCTCTGAGGTATTCGCCAGTCCAGATTACTTGCCAAGTCATTTCTGTGCAATAGCATGACTGAAACCTTTGGAGCGAGACCCGGGCCCAAACCAAAGTGCTGAGATTAACGTCCTTCCCTGGACTGAAAGGGATCATCAGTACCTCTGACTTCTGAACATATTCCAAATCCAGCTCAGAATCCAAACTGCTCTTGTGCCCAGTTCTATTTGAAATATAAGAACCTAAGATGAGCCAGATGTAGCTATTCAGCTAGCTCCCTCATTTTTGTGTCTTTCCAGTTCCTGTGAGCCTCTTAGGACTACAAAAAGAATTGCCTCTTGTGGATAGCAGGACTAGCTGCTCCAAGCAGCAGTCAGTAACGGTGTCTAGAAAGTTTCTCTTTCCATCCTGTCCTGAGCTGACATGTGACCAGTCAATATGGGGATAACTGAAATCCCCCATTATTACTGAGGTTTCTATTTTTAATCTCCCTGAACTTTTCACAACCACCATCACCTTCCTAGTGAGGTGGCCCAGAGTCAGTGGAGCCAACAGCCTGGCCAGGTCCCTGGACTATGTGGGGGCCCCTGCTCTGTACCTCAAGAAAGGGTGGAGTTTTAGGCAGAAGGGGCAGGGGTGGGGCTCAGTGCAACCCAGAAAATGTCCTGTCTCTGCCAGGCAGCCCTCATTGCTGCTCCAGTGAGTGTGGGGGCAGCCCAACCCCTGCTGCCCACACCAGGTCCTCCGGGGCGCCTTGGGCCCCATGGGGCCCTCCGAAATGCGGGGCCCAGGGCAGTTTCCCAGAAACATCCAATGTAAGGTACAATTCTGCCTACTCTGTCTCACTTTTATTTATCTTGTATCTCGGTCTTACTGTGTCCCATTGATTATCCTCATTCCATCAAGTTTTTGTGATGCCTATTATATCAATGTCCTCATTTAATGCCACACGCTCTACTTTGCCGCTTTTAATATGACCAGACTGCAGTTGCTGGATTCTCTCGGCCTGATTCTGGTCTCCCTTACACAGGGTAAGGCTTCATTAATCACACCGAGGTGTTAACCCAGATTTATACCTCATGTAACATAAAGATTCTGGCCCAGTTTTTCCTTTTTTTTGCAAATGTAAATGGTAATTCATTACAACCTTAATGTGACTGGCGTTAGCAGGAATCAACCAGCCCAGCAAGCCAGAGGATACCTTCTAATCTTTGCAGCAGAGAAGTCTGGTTTTCTGCCACATGATTTTCAGCCCTGCAAACTCAATTTAAATTACACTTAACAAAGTGAGCTGGATGGGCCGCACAAAAGCAGATGAAATTCAGCGTCGACAAATGCAAGACAGAGCACTTTAGAAGGGCTAGCCTGAATTACTCAGGAAAAAGACCCATCGAGTTCTGAAGAGACATGTGCAGTGGCACCTAAAACGGGTGGCGGTGTTAAGATGTATAAAGAACTAGACAGGAAATACCGACAATATTATAATGTCACCCTAACTCACCAGGAATCAAAGCACTCAATCTGGGCTTTCCAGGTTCTGGGGCTGTGTTGTGGCCTGCTTTGGTTGTGGTCTGTCTGAAAGCCTCATCTCTCTTCCTCCTAGGATCAGAAAAAGGTGTCACTTATCGCTCAGTAAGTGTCCCCCTGGGGTGGTAACTTTCATCAGATTATGGGGCAACCCATTGTGACCTCAGTGCTGTTTGTGAGTGTTGGTTCCCATTGCAGAGATGCACAGCAGTGGCACAGTCTGGGTGTAGCATGCAGGTGCTGGGTGTTGTTGGCAGCCAACGATACGCAAGAGGTCCAACTAGATCCGCAGTTCTCAAACTGTAGGTTGCAACCCTGTTTTATTGGGGTCACCAGGGCTGGATCCCAGGGCCAAGTTTAAACTTAAGCCCCACTGCGTGGGGCTCAGGCTTCAGCTTACAAGCCTCCAGTCCTGGGGATGAAACATTTGGACTTTCCTCCTCCCTGCCCAGAGTGGCAAAGCTCGGGCAAACTCAGGCTTCTGTCCCCCTCATGGAGTAACTTGTGTTGTCAGACGGGGGCCGCGGTGCAGTGAAGTTTGAGAGCCCCATAACTAGATGATCTGGTCACCTCTCTTGGCCTTAAACTCTATGATCGAAATCAAACTGTTTCTTTATCTTTTGTTTTGCTTTATCTGTCTCTTTATACATCTGCAAGTCCCCAGTGACACCAACATCGATTTCTAATGGCACAGACATTCTTGTTTCCAATTGAGCAAAATGTCAGCAGGTGACAACCCATGCTTCATAGGTGCTGTTCTGAATTTAACAGAGTTAAATATGGATCGGAGTCTGCCTCTGTGATGTTCAGCAGGAGGGGCTTTATTTTTGGACAGTTTTCCACCATTCCATTAGATTGGGGATAAAAGGGATTAGCAGTTACCTGTCTAAACCTGTGCTTTGCTGCAAACTGCTTAAATTAATACCCACTGAACTGTGACCTACAGTCAGACATTACTATGTCCGGCATACCAGACCTTGCAAAAATAGATTTGATGTACACAATAACCTTTTTAGCAGTAATATCTTGCAGTAAAGCTTTCTCAGCGAAGTCAGAAAAGTAGTCCAGGGCATTTTTCCAAGCAGCATACACATACCTATTTTGCTCCAGGAGGCCAATTTTTCCTGTGTCATCAACACAGGCTCTTTCACTTGATTTGGTTTCTATTTTTAGCAGATGCTACAAGTCTTGACAGCTTTCTCAATGTCACTCTTCAGATGAAGCCGATATAAAGCAGCTCTGATTCTTCTCTTAATTTTTGAATCCCTAAATAAATGACCTTCATGTATCATTTTCAACTTCTTTTTATTAAACAAGTTAGGAATCACCATCCTGGTACCTTTAAACAAAATCCCATCTAGGACTGATAACTCGGCCCTTAAATTCATATGTTGTCCCAGCCACGCTTAGGTTGACCAGAGAGCAAGTGTGAAAAACTGGAGAGCCCTGCAAATCCACGGGTATCTGCATCCACGGATGTGAATGAAGCTATCTGCAGCTCATTTTTGCTGATATGTGGACGTGGATGCGGATACAAATATTTTATCTAGAACCCTGCACATTTGCTGATATCCTCTTTATATCTGCAACTGCAGATGTCAAGGTAGATATCTGTGGCTCATTTTTGCGGATACAGCTGTGCAGATATACATTCTGTATGCATACAGGGCTCTAAATATCAGGAAAGGATTGGGAGGGTATTAGGCACCTATATAAAAAAGCACCATCGGGACATCTGGTCACCCTCTCCATGCTGTGTTAATAGACATAATTACTTTGGGTTAGGCCTCATCCTGAGCTGTAGCTTTGGCCATAACAATCCACATTTCAGCTGAGATGGGACAAGGGTTTGTTTATTTTTAATCACTCTGACATGCAAAGTCTAGCTATAGGTGTTGTTCCAATGGACTTTTGTGAAATGGGCTGAGCAAAAGAGTCTGCAGCCACCAAATCTCTCTCCCAAAATGCCAATCATACATTTGTACCTTGACAAAACCCCGTATTCGCAAGGGATGTTTGCAAGATCCTTTTTGGTGTCACATCAATTTCAGCAAACTCCGGCCTCCCAGAAATACATGAAATATTAGACACCCCCAGATGAAGGCTGTGCTTCCCAAACTGTGGGCGGTGTTGTGGCACTAGCAGATGGCGTTACAATGATCTGCAGTGCGCGGCGGATGCTATTGTGTGCCACAGAGTGTCGCCTTGTGCACAACATAGATACAAGTCCATGCTGTGCGGTGCTTGCCATTTTTTTCTAGCGCAAAATGGCATCCTCCTGCTTTGGGCAGGGGCTAAGACTGGATGACCTCCTGAGGTCTCTTCCAACTCTGATCCTCTATGATGATTCTATGAAAAGGGTGACCTCTCTTGATGAGACCAAGGACCTGACACATTTTAACCAATGCTAGGTACTCTTTTCCCCTGCTTCTCTACAATTTATATCTCTTCCAGTTTGTCCTTGATCCACCTGTTCAGTTCACATATGCCTTTAGTGGGGAAAAGCTCACGCCTGTATACCCTGAGTTTCACCCATTTACTCTCTAATCCCTGTTTTTTCTTTTTCTTTTAGTGCCAACATCACCATTTCTGGTAACCCCTTGCTTGTGTGTCAGGTCCAATTTTACCATGTCACAATCGGTTTCAGACTGATGGTCCTTTCCTGTTCTGGTGTAACATTTTCCATTGCTCCTAGTGGTGCTGTCCCACGCTGCACAGCCTCCGCTGGTGCTGGCAAACTCTGGCAAGTTGATGTCGTTCACAGCATCTTACATCTTTCCCCATGTTCCGGACACTGTCTTGGCTGCAGCAGCCTCTGCAGCTCCAAATGGTATGTTTGCCGGAGTCTCAATGTGAGCGCCACATTCCTTTTTGCCACAGGTCTCTTTTTTGTGGATTCTCTGACGTTTACAGTGTCAGAGCACAGTCTACTCTCCTTTGCTTTATTTTGCATTGGGCAAGTTCTGTTGTGCAGCAGATTCTAATTAATTTGTCAAGGATCAACTTGGGCTCTCCTAGCTGCTTGATTTTTGTGTTCCAGATCCCCATCGTGATCTGGCCTCTTGTCCAGAACAAACCAAGTCCCTTAAGTTGCAAGATTGACTCTTCAGCCTTACATCCATCACAAGAACTTCTATGGTTTCCCCCTTACTTCATGCTCTGTTTGAAACCTTCTCTCATGTTTCATTTTTATGTGGCATGTGATGCTCAAATGTCTGTTGTACGGCTGTACAGTTGGCCTCCCTTGGCTGAGTTATCTGCAAACTGCTAGGCAGATCAAATGTTTCCGAAACAGCTATTGTGAGAAATAAGGCTCCCTCCTGACTGTCTTCCTTTCCGCTGGCAGCCATTGGTTGCAGATAGAGAATGATGCACTGTTTAAACCTTTTCCAACTCTTTAACATATTTCCGTTGCTCCATTCTTCCATAGGAGTCATGGCTTGGTTTTTTTACTCCAGGAACCATCTGCTGTTTAGTGATCACTCCATACTTGAGGAGTTTGCAGGAGCTGTGCTCTGTGCCTGTATCCAACTGGCTCTACATAACAAGAGCTTCTTAGCACCCTGTCCAGACTTTCTGTCAAGGAAGCTTAGCCTTTAAAGGCACAGTGCCTAGAACCGCAGTAGGAAACTGAGGCACAAAGAGGTGACGGTCATGCAGGATTTTGGGGGAGAATGGAACCCACCTTTCCAGAATGCGAATGCAGATTCCTCTCTCAAAAGATTCATTTCCCTCTTCCCTTTGCAGGCTTAGTTCAAAACATGATCTAGATGGTACTTAGTCCTGCCATGAGGGCAGGAGACTGGACTTGATGATGTCTCAAGGTCCTTTCCAGTTCTAGTGTTCTATGATTCTGTGTCGCCATGTCAGCCCCAACTGCAACCCCAAAGCTTATTCTGGAAGCCAGGAGGTCTGGCTTTGAGCAGAGATGTAGCCAGACCTCCTGGCTACACTACACCTTCCACCTCTCCCCAGTCAAAAATACATTTCTTGGAAGCCCAAAGCACAAGAGCCTGTGAATTGAGACACTGCTACTGTCTTCAAGTGAGCAGAGTAATCACAAACAAACGTGACCTTGCACAAGGAGCTCACCCCTTCTGCCTTTCGGAAGGGAACTTATTTTGTGACATCGGGAGCCATCTGCTGGCTAAAGTGTGGAACTATATAAATATATATAACATAAAATCCCAAATGCTGGACCAGTTTTCTTCATTCATCTCGGATAATTGAATACATGCCCTAGAGGGGTACACTGTGTGGGGATGAGGGGAAAGGAGGGAGGGCGGCGAATCTTTACATTTGTCTTTCCAGATTTAGTTTGTCTTTATCGCCAGCTATTGTGAATGTCATGGGGAGCTAATGAAGATGTGTTGTGCGTCTACAGCTAATGGAACAACTTTCTCTTCTGTCTAAGTGTATTAGATTCTTACTTACATTAGCAACTCGAGGGAAACAAAGAGAGGAAGAAGGAGAAAAAGAGAGAGGAATGAGCTGGGACAGGAGAAGAAAATGAGGCAGAGAAAGGGTTCCTTCCCACTTTTATCTTTGATATTACAGAACATTTTTGGCCCCTGGATTTTCCATGCCTTGGTCTGAAACTCCAATCAAAACCTCTCCAGCCGAATGGGTCTTAGGGCCTGAGAACTCCTATCATGGAGGGAGGTAACTGTTAAACTACAATGCATTCTCACAGAGTGGGCTTTCTGCAGACATAAGGGAGACTAGGGTCTTTATATCTACCTCCGCATCTCCAGTCCGACAGTCACTGTCAGACTATGACTGGCAGAATACTCCTTCAGAGCACTTGCCGCACCGAAGGTCGACTTTCTGGCATTCTATTTAGTGGGTCTAGTTAAGACCCGTAAATCAACCGCTTAGGGCAGCTCCGGCAGGCCCCTGTACTTCTCACAGTTATGAGGAGTAAGGGAAGCCAACAGAAGCATTTGCTCCCATCGGCCTCCCACTGTGGGGACGACACTAAGCTTGGTTTAAAGTAAGCCGACTCCAGCTATGAATTTTACCTAGTTGGAGTTGCATACCTTAAGCCACCCTTCCAAGTCTAGTGTAGACCTGGTCATGTCACCTACCTAACCATCAGGACAAATTTATGCCATTAGATGCATCTGGGAGAAGAAGATCACAGTTCATCTCTTTCCTCTACTACACTTTTCCTTGCAAGCCAGACTTTCTAGAGGGAGCTGGAAATAGCAGGAAAAAAAGAGACCATGCCCCCACCCCATACAAACCACACAGCCCTGAACATTCTGCATCACCCCACCAACTTTAGTTTTCCAGATTTTCCTCTCATTGGCCACCACTGCCCACAGCATTCCAGAGACAAACTTGTAGAGGCCCTAGAGCATGTGAAAGACAGTTTAACAGATCAGTGGTTCTCAAGCTTTTCCATCCCAGGCACCTCCCAGCCCCCAAGCCAGGATCTAGCTAGATTCACCTCTCCTGGAATGAGTTGGGTGGCTGTGACCCCTGACACTTGGTCATGCATGAGAATCCCTGCCATAGAGGAACTCTGGTATGAGCCAAAGCATGGGTAACACGAAGACATTCTACAAGTATATTAGAAGCAAGAGGAACACCAAGGACAGGCTAGGCTCACTGCTCAGTGAAGTGGGAGAAACAATAACAGGAAACCTGGAAACCACAAAGGTCTTTAATGACTTCTTTGTTTCTCTGTTCATCAAGAAGATGGATGGGGATAGGATATCTAACACAGTGAATGCTAGAGAAATGGGGTAGGTTGAGTAGTTAAACTTTAAAAAAAGAACAAGTTAAAAATTACTTAGAAAAGTTAGATGTCTGCAAGTCACCAAGGCCTGATGAAATGCATCCTAAAATACTCAAGGAGTGGATAGAGGAGGTATCTGAGCCTTTAGCTATACTCTTTGAAAAATCATGGAAGTCGGGAGAGATTCCAGAATTCTGGAAAAGGGCAAATATTGTGCCCATTTATAAAAAGAGAAATAAGAATAACCCAGGAAACTAAAGAGCAATCAGTTTAACATCTGTGCCAGGGCAGATAATGAAGGAAGTAATTAAAGAATCCATCTGCAAACATCTGGAAGATAATAAAGTGATAGGTAACAGCCAGCATGGATTTGTAAAGAACAAATCATGTCAAACAAACCTGATAGCTTTCTTCGATAGGTTAACAAGCTTTGTGGATAAGGGAGAAGTGGTGGACATAGTATCCCTAGACTTTAGTAAGGCGTTGCTCTGTCCACTGGGGGTTGTCAACTGAACACTGCTGCAATGCATGGTTTGTTGCCCATATACCAAAGGCCCTGAGAGCTTTCTTTGACAAGGTACCAAGCCTTGTGGACAAGAGGGAAGTGGTAGATATGGTATATCTAGATTTCAATACGGCATTTGATACAATCTCACATGACCGTCTAATCAATAAACTAGGGAAATACAACCTAAATGGGGCTACTATAACGTGGGTGCATAACTGTCTGCATAACCATTCTCAGAGAGTAGTAATTAATGGCTCAGAGTCATGCTGGAAGGGCATAACAAGTGGGGTTCCACAGGGTCTGTTTTGGGACAGGTTCTGTTCAATACCTTCATCAACTATTTATATGATGGCATAGAGAGTATGCTTATTAAGTTTGCAGATGATACCAAGTTGGGAGGGATTGCAAGTGCTTTGAATGATAGGGTCAAAATTCAAAATGATCTGGACAAACTAGAGAAATGGTCTAAGGTCAACAGGATGAAGTTTAATAAGGACAAATTCAAAGTGCTCCACTTAGGAAGGAACAATCACTTTCACACATATAGAATGGGAAGTGACTGTCTAGGAAGGAGTACGGCAGAAAGGGATGTAGGGGTCATAGTGGACCACAAGCTAAATATGAGTCAACAGTGTGACACTACTGCAAAATAAAACAAACATGATTCTGGGATGCATTAGCAAGAGTGTTGTGAGCAAGACACGAGAAGTCATTCTTCTGCTCTACTCTGCACTGA
>JANRFK010000975.1:4817541-4829833 GCA_030068395.1 Apalone spinifera | reverse complement strand
CCTTGGCCTCTGATGATTGGACAAGAAGCAATGGGCTTAAACTGCAGCAAGGGAAGTTTAGGTTGGACAATAGGAAAAACTTCCTAATTAGGTGGAGTTTGAGTCCAATCTGATATTTGGCCTATTGCCATGTTCCTGTTATCTATCTCCTCGTATAGCCAGCCTGATCTGCGGAGGATTACCAGTCCACTAGCTAGAAACTGACACCATTGTACTGTGTATCGCTCTAATTCCATATCCCTGTCTCCACATAATAAGCTGGAAGGGCAATGTGACCTAGGAGATAGCACATTGGCTTGGAATGCAGGAGACCTGCATTCCATGCCTAGATTTGCCACTGGTTTGTTTGATAACCTTGAGCAAGCCCTGTGCCTCAGTCTCCCCTGCTACAGAACGGGGACAGTAGCACTTATCCCCTTTTTAAAGCACTGTGAGATCTGCTGATGAAAAGTGCTAGATAAGCCCTAGGAATTATTATTAAGCTGGGAAGTTAGAAATGCAGTCCCAGACCAGCTTGCTGGCATCTCTTGCTTTGAATGTTGACAGGTTAATGTCAGAACTAGAATGTTACTTAGCTTTGTGGGAGGGTGCATGTAGGGCTCTATTAATTCTATGTCTGTACTGTTAGTTTTCCATGCCTGGCATTGCTAAGTGTTGCTCTGACCCTTAGGCATGAAGTGACAGCTTGCAGTGAAGTCAAAAAGAATCATTTGTTTAAACACCAGGGGCAAAATCACCCTCAAGCGAGAACAAGGCTGCAGGCATCACTCCGGTACTTTCGCTGCTGTAACATCACAAGCAGCATGAAGTCAAATCCCTGTTACTGAAAGCAAAGCATGTGACAGGGTCAAGGAAGAGGAGTAAAGCAGAGGAGGGTAGCAATGGTTGTATTGGGAAAGGGATCTTTGACATTTTACAGTGATATTGACAAAGGAGGCAGAGAGCCGGAACACCACCTCCTTTGCGGATCACTAATAAAACTATGTGTTGTCCTTGCTCCAGTTTAGAAGATTTTATGGGAAAGTGGTTAAGGTTCTAGCATAAAATTCAGATTAAAGATGTAAAAGGTAGACTGGTTAATTGGTTAACCGGTAAGTATCACCCTTAATGGATGATGCTTACCAGTCCTGGTTAACCAATGGGGCTAGAGCAGCTCCCAGCCCGCCATGGGCCGGGGGGCTGCTCTAGCCCCACAGGGCCCACCGCAGGCAGAGCCCAGGTGCATTGCAGGCAGGTACTGTTCTGGACGGCTGTGATGAGTAGAGGGCCACCCTCCTTTAACTGGTTAACTGGATAAATATCACGTTTAACTGGTTAACCAATTAAACAGGATTTTACATCCCTAATTCAGATCTACATCCAGCTTCCGGAGGCCAGATTTCAAGGCATCTGCACCCTCAATTAGACTAGATTTTCACACTGACCAGCGTCTCCCACTGGGATAGCTCTGGTCGGGTTTTCAAGAGCCTGGTGTATTGAGCTCAACTGAAAATCTGGCCCAGGTTGTGGACAAGGAGTGCTTTGGGAAATTGGACCCTTTGGATATGTGTACACAGAAGTGTTATTTTGGAATAACTGTTGATATCCTGAAATAGCATAGTCTGCATCTACACTACAAGCAGTTATTTGGACATAATGTTGAAATACTGTCAAGCTGGAAGACTTTTTACTCTGACTCCTGTAACCCTCATTGTATGAGGAGTAAGAGAAGTTGGAGGAAGAGTGCTCTAACTCGGACTTCCCTCTGTGTAGACAGCGCCAAAAGCCGAAAAAAGCTATTTCGACTTAAGCGACGCAATTGACGTAGCCAAAGTTGCGTAGCTTATTTCAGCTGTAGCCTTACTGTGTAGATGTGCCCTTCCTCTCCCAGTCCTTTGATTGTATGGCCTCTCCTTTCCTCCCATCCTTTGTCCGTCTTGACGATTTAGATTGTAAATGCCTCAGGACAGAGATCATGTATATACAGCACCTAGCAGATTGGGACCTGGTGTTGGTGTTTGCTGGGCCTCTAACTGCTACCTTAGCAGTAGTAATAATAATAGTACTTAGTCTAGCCCTTAATGAGTGAAGCTAATAGAGTGCAAAACCTGATGCATGACGAAATTCTTCACTGCATTAACAAGGTGGCACAAGCGACGGACTAACACATTTAGTAGGGGATTAGGGCATAAGCTTTCATGAGCTGCAACTCACTTCAATAGCCGATGTAGAAGCAAAACACTGCGTTAGTTCCTGAGGATCACACGTCTCGGACCTAGCAAATCAGGGAAAGGAGCAAGGAGCACATGTCTCCAACACACTCCTGGGTGTGCAAGACTTTCCTGCTCTTCGCCTACAGTCCACCCCTAGTTGTAGGTAGCTGACGTGCCCTGCAAAGCCAAAGATGGCTTCATACCATCTCAGTGCAGAGTACCTGCATCCATACCATGCTGGGTTCTGCTTTTATCAGCACGCCCACAGCCAGGTCCGGCCTGGCCTGCCCCGGGGGAAACCCTCAGGAAAACCCTTGTTGCTATAGGAACAGATAAAGTGAGGAAGTGATATCACCGTCTCAGTAATCAGCCAATTTCCCACCCCCTCGTACTGGCCTCCTCAAATTCCCTTTGAAGTTTGAAGTGGGCAGAGGTTTTCCACAGTTCACTCTGCTCTGATTTAGTTTAGCTGTCTCCTGTTGCAGTGTTGTGTTCTCTAATCTCACCCCCATTCTGCAGGGGCTGACAGTGATGTAGTGTTGTGCAGAAAGCTGTTTCAGTGCATTCAGGTTCTGCTGCACCATGGCTGACGTACCTCTCGCCTTTCAGGGACAAAACTCTGGTTGGAAGGTGATTTTGATTTGTAACCCCACTTTGCAGGCGTTTAAGGATGACACAAGGTACCAGAGCTTGGTAAATCAGGGCATCAGGCCTACCAGGGGTGACTTCAGGTGGAAACCATCCATAACGTGTGGTTTCATCTGAGCTCTGCTTTGTGTTTGCTCTGCTTTGTGTTTGTGTTCCACAACTCAGCTTTGTGAACGCCAGTCCCTGTGCCCAGGCCTCATGGGCTTAACATTTCTAATGGGAAGAAGCAGCAGTTTTAGAATGGAGTTGAGAACCCACCTTCAAGTAGCACAATGCAAACAGCCTGGTTGAAATACCAGCTTTGGACTATGCGACATCAATGTGATTTATCTTCATTAAAAGAGCAATTTGCTACACACTTCTCCAAAAGCACTAATCAATCTGCGCTCACAACAGATTGAGCGGCTCCACACGTACTGGCCAGAGGCCAAAAAAGGACTAATCTATTACACAAATCAATCTTGCCCTAAAACGCGGCACTATCTGTGGCGATGTGTACGGGGCCTTGCAGACATATGCAGCTCCCATACCCTTTGGTAGGATCCAGCCCAGTGATTATTTAAGTTGGCGTTGTGGTGGCATTTGTCTTGCAAATTCCAATAGGAGACACCTTAGTGTCTCCATTTCACACAAAATGGATTTTTTTAATTTAGAAATTTGCAATGTAAAAAGAAAACTCAAAGCACTTCAAATCCTGGTTTGTGCCCAACAGGATTATTTTGCATTTCCCTTAATAAAAGGCTCTCAAAGCCTCACCTCCTAAAATTTAGAGCACCACTTCAAGTGAAGTATTATTGGTAGAGCCTTGTGCGCATACAAATGTCTACTCAGAGATGCGGATATCCCTGGAGATAGCTCGGTATCCACTGATCCACAGGGCTCTAGTCCCAAGAGACACCATGGCCAAGAAGCATGGTCCTGTCACTCCTGGGGGCCAGCACGCTGTGCCGGTAGTTTCTCTCAGCAGTGCAGTTCTACCAACACAGCTAGGGTGGGGCTATACGATCCCACACTGTCAACACCACAGCTGGGGGCAGGGCAGGGGCAGTACAGTCACGCTGCTATGAAGAGCTGCCGGTGCAAGGCACCAGCTCCCAGGGGTGAAGGAAACATGCTCCTTTTCATTGGCCGCGGTGTCTTTCAGGAGTAAGGCCCTGCAGATATCGATGTCTATCTGGGGATATCCGCATCCACAAGGAGACATTTGTATCCGCACAGGGCTCTAATTATTAGTTCCATCTCACAGATGGGGAAACTGAGGCACAGGGTGCTTAAGAGGTTACTCAAGGCCACGCAGTGATCTGGGAGCAGGCCTTTGGATGCCTGACTCCCAGTTTTCTGTTCCGATCACCAGAACATTTTGTGATTGGGGGACTTGAATTTTTGTTTCTTTCCCTCACATTTTTTAAAGTTTATCTAAAATACATAAGACCTAGTCAGCCCCCTGGAGCTAAACATCCTTGTATTTTGCACAGACTTTGGGGCAGGGAAGGTGTCTTAGTCTATATTCATAAAGCAATTTGATAATATATGACTCTCCATAAGGGCCAAACTGTGGCCTTCCTCTGCCGGAGGGTAAAGGGGCACAAGAGTCAGAAATAAGAGCACTGAGGGGAAAATGGAAAGAGCCACTACACCTTCTCTTATGGAAGGGGTACCATTCACTCCATCCTGGCATACTAGCAGTGCAGTGTGCTGGGGCACCAATGCTACATCAGGCATAGCCACCGTGTAGGATGCATTCCTGCTGCCACCCACAGCAGAGGGAAAGGAAAAGGTCAATTGGGACTCTCTTCTGTCTCCGTAGATCTTGAGGCAGTGCAGCAATGCTCTGCCCTTACGCCAGGCTCATGACCAAGGCCTCATTTACAGCAAAATGGTATGAGGTGATAGATCCTCCAGGCAGCTGCAGCTTGCTCCAGCATGCTGCTTCATCCTGTGTCCAAAACTGCTGGGTAATGTTGCTTTCTGCTGTGAAGCAGCATCTCCGCTCAGCTCCAGAGGTGGCTGCATCCTAGTGGTTGGTACAATATTTCCTACAGGTCTGATTCAACGCCTGTGAAAGGAAATGAGGAAACTCTTACTGATTATATCGCCCCCTATGGTCATGGTGACTGAATGTCAAGCCCTTAATGCGCCTGTCATGGAAATGAAAGGGTTAGCTCCGCCCCCCACTCCTCCCCTTTGACTCTATTTAGACTGCTACTCCAGCCATGGTGGGGAAAGCTGGTGTTACTCCCTTGATACTTGTGGGCCATCCAGCTGGTTGGACTCACTGCAGGGAGATAAACAGCTTGTCAGAGAGGCATGCTAAATTCTGCTCCTCACTCAGAGCAGCAGGTAACAGGGGAGAGACTCGCTGTTCCCAGTTGTAGCCTTGAGGCAGTACCTGCCCCCCCTATTTCTCACGGCAGCTTATAAAGAGGCAGAGCGGTCCAGGTGGTAGCAACTGGACAGCAGAACTAGCTGAGCCCGGTCTATTCCTGGCTCAGCCACGTATTGCGTAACTTTAGGCAAGTCACTTCCTCTCTCTGGTTTGCAATAGCTCTTTGTGGATGTCTCCTGGGGGCACCTCGGAGCAAGTATGGCCGTCATACCTGCGCTAGATGTCACTGGGCCACCTTAGGCATCAGAACAGTGCTTAGTGAAGGTCAACAAGTCCAGCCAGCCCCCTAGGGAATGACCTGTGCCCAAGCCCACGCTGCTCTTCCTTCGTTGCTGGATACAACGCAAGCTCAGGGGCATCCACTCAAGCTGCAATCCCACCCTGTGATTGCAACAGAGCCATCACCATCTCTGTGTGTTTGTACATGGGACTCTGATCTCCATTGGATCTCCCACATGTGCTACTGTACCAACAAGACGCAATCTAGCCGGCAAGGAGGGAGGCAGTCTGCTGAGATCTTTGGATGGAAGGTGCTATGTAAACTAGCAGTTGTAATTTTCTCCCTTAAAAAAAAAAACATCCATGAACTCTCATTAAGGAGTTGGTGCTGTACAGAGCCTTTCTTTATTGTGCAGCAATTTGCTGAAACATCAGTGGGAGTGCTACATATTTCATTCACCCTGAAGGCCGACCCCTTTGCTAATTAAATTAAGATGATGGATGGGAGGTGTGGGCTTCTCCTAGCGACCCAGAAGATTCATTAGTCAAGAAACTGCAGCTCCCTCTAGTTACGCCACTGCAGCGTTTGCAGCTTGTCTCGTGATCTCTCAGCTTCCGCTGCCCTGTGCTGGGAACAAGCTTGGCTTCTAAATAAGCTCCATTCGGTCCCTGTGTTTGCCTTCTGCAGCAGAAATGGAGGCTCCAAACAGAGATGGCGCTCTGACTCTTTCTGGACACTGGGTTTTGCTGTTTGTCTTACAGGATTTTCCAGCACTAAAAACCCAGCAAAGACTAAAACACTCCCTTCTGCATGAGCACATCCCTGCGCAGGAAGATGGGCACAGCTGGCACTCTGTTGGAAGGCAAGGGAATGTAGACTGTGCTTCAGAGGCACCAACAAAGTGTGCAGAATGGAGGGACCACAGTCTAGTGGCTGGACAGGGCTGGCCTTACCGTGAGGCGAACTGAGGCGGCCACCTCAAGTGCCAGACTGTGGGGGGACGCCACTAGGAGTCAGAGTGTAGAAAATCGTGTCTGCTGCTGGTGCATATGTATTCTCTCTGCTCTAGATGCACAGAGATGGTGGAGTGCCATGAGAGGAGTAGAACAGGAAGAAGGCAGAATTGAGACCTTTCAAAGTTTTGGCCCAAGCGAGGGGACATGGGGGCATCATTTGAGCTCCCCACCTCAGGTGCCAAAATGTTGTGGGCTGGCCCTATGGCTGGAGCAGGGGCCTGGGGATTTGGGTGTCTTGATATGGGAGAGAGCAGCTAGGTTTATAGCTACAGCACTCCCCTGGGATCCAGGAGATGGTGGCTCACTTCCCCTCTCTGGCACAGGGTTCCTGCATGCCGTTAGGTGCATCACTCATTTTTTGTGCCCCACCTTCCCACCAGTAAAATAGGGGCAGCAATTCTGTCTTGTCTGCTTCGGCCCTACCCCAAGAGGTTATAATCTGTCTCCTGCAATAGGTGCGTGCTGTGCCTGGCCCAGTGACTGGCTTGCCAGAGCTGGGTACAGAATGAGCCCACTTGAGAGAAACCAGGAGATTCCAGTGTAAAAGGAAAGAGGAAGTTGCAGTAAAGGCAGGAGTCTGTGGCAGAGCATGAGGACAGGGCTCTAAGACTATGCCTAGACTACACCCCTCTTTTGAAAGAGGGCTGTAAATTAGACAGATCGAAATTGCAAATGAAACCGGGATTTGAATTTCCTGCACTTCATTTGCATAATAACGGCCACGTGTTCTTTCGAAAATGGGTATTTCAAAAGTGAAACCACTGTCTAGAGGGGTACAGGATCTTTTGAAAAAGGTTTTTTTTTTTTTAAGAATCACTTCTAGACAGCGGTTTCACTTTCGAAGGAGGAAGTCTTATGCATAGACTTTGTTAGGGGTGTGAGTTTTTATAGTTTATATTAATAAATCCAGTCCCCAAAGAGGGTCTCTTTTGTCTGAGAGGGCATGTCTACACTGCACGCTTCTTTCGGAACAAGCTATTTTGGGAAAAAAACTCTGAACTAGCTTATTTCGAAATAGTGCGTCTACACAGCAAGTGCCTATCAAAATAGTGCTGAGCTCTTTCGAAACAGAGCGTCCACACACACTGGAGCCTCAGTCGCATTCAAGGCCCCCCGGAAGCACTGCAGGCAGGGCATCAGGACAGCATTCACTTCCTGGGCCTGCTTCCTGAGGCTGTCTGAGGCTTGTGCTTAAAGGGACCCCCCTATATAGCCGTGTCTCAGCTCCTCTCTTTTGCCTGCCTCCTTGCGGGACAACAAATTCATTCCACTACCTGCTCTGATTGCTCTTGTGAACACCACAGCACTTCTGCCATGGGGCTGGACCTGCCGCAAAGCAGTCGCCAGCTCCTGGACCTCCTGCACCTCCCGGTGCAGTTACTGCAGGCGGCCCTTGTGGCCCTGCAGAATTTGGTCCCACAGCTCCCTGTGGGGCACCTCCTCACCTCTCTCCATGTGCTGCTCTGCAGCACAGCCCCTCCTGTCCTCCCCTGCACACTATGCACCACTGGTTCTGGCAACTGGACACCAGTTCCGGCTGGTGGAACTGGATTGTCCTGGAGCGGTGGGACGACCAGCAGTGGCTCCAGAACTTCCGCATGCGGAAGGACACCTTCCTGGAGCTGTGTTAGTGACTCGCCCCTGCCCTCAGGTGATGGGACACCCCCATGTGACCTGCCATCCTCCTCCAGAAGCGGGTCACCATCACATGGTGGAAGTTCACCATGCCGGACAGCTACTGCTCCATCGGGAACCAGTTCGGCGTGGGGAGATCGACCGTTGGGGCCTTGGTCGTGCAGGTTTGACTCTCTTACTATGTTATTGGAGGGAGGTGAACTGCTGGAGTGGGGTTCCCTAGGGGAGGGGGAGTGCTGGTGATGGAAGCGCCCCCTGGACGGTTTTTCAGTCCTGCCTTCAGAAAGCCCTTCTGGGGGTTGGTTCTTGTGTAAGAGGGAAACGGGAGTTGGGCTCAGGGACTTTCCCAGGGCCCTGGCAACCTAGTGCTTCCCAGTTTGTCTCCTTCACCAGGTGGTGAGGGCCATTAACACCATCCTGCTGCACCCGCTCATCCTCCTGGGCGATGTGGGCCCCATCGTCGCCAGCTTTGCTGCCATGGGCTTCCCCAACTGCACGGGGGCCATTGATGGCACCCACATCCCCATCCAGGCCCCCGACCACCAGGCATCTGACTACATCAACCACAAGGGGTACTTTTCTAAGGTCCTGCAGGCCATCGTGGACCACCAGGGCCATTTCACAGACCTTTGTGTCGGGTGGTCGGGAAAAGCACACGACGCCTGCATCTTCCACAACTGCAGCATGTTCCAGAATCATAGAACCATAGAATCCTATGGTGGGGAATGCAGCCTACCCCCTGCTCCCTTCGCTTATGAAGCTCTACACTGAACACCTGGACCCACACAGGAAAGTTTCAATGGCAGGCTCATTGTGGTGGAGGGCGCCTTTGGGCATCTCAAAGGGAGGTTCTGCTGCCTGCTCACCCGGCTGGACCTCGGCAAGCTGAGCATCCCCCAAGTGGTGTTGGCCTGCTGAATCTTACACAGTATATGTGAAAATTAGAGGGAGATGTTCCTGCCAGAATGGGGGGCAGAGGCCAAGCAACTTGCCAGGGCCTTTGAGCAGCCCCTCATGGCTGCCATCCGGCAGGCCCTTTAGGGGACTGCGCACATCGGAGAGGCACCAAGGGAGAGTTTTGCACAAGGACATCTATGAGACACTCCCCTGGGCCTCCCCGTTAGGGGCTTCTGCAGTGCCCCAGAGTGCCTTTCCTCCTTCACTCTTCCCTTCCCCTGTTCTTCCTCCCCTTCCTCCTCTGATAAAATAAACCAGACCTTTTGTTTTTAAAGAATAAACTGTTTTTTATTTGGGGGTAAATGTAATTGGGGAGGGACTGGGGAAAGAACATGGAAGGGGGAAGAAGGGAAGTGAAAGGGGGAGGTAGAGCTCAGGGCTGGGGCTGGGACTGGCACCTGCCGCAGGGGGTTCCACCGCCTCTTGTGCAAGGCCCTCGGCAGCCATGGGGTGGGCTAGGGGGAGAAGCTGGAGGAGCAGGAGGAGAAGCCAGAGGAGTGGGAGCAGAAGCGGGAACTATGTATGCTGCACGTATGCTGTGGGCCTCTTGGGCCAGCTTCCACCAAGCGTTGCAGTGCAGTTCCTGGTCCACTTCCCACTGCTGGTCCTGCCAGTCCAGAGAGCGCTGGGGGCTATGTAGGCAGGTCCTTATGGGCTCATCTACAGTGGCAGTTCCCACTGGGTCAGGAGGCTGGTGAGGGAGGTGTTGCAGGTGCCTCTCTCGCAGCTGGTCCAGCTCTGAAGAACAAAGAGAAGAGCAGTCTTCCCAAGAGACACTGTGCTTGAAGCCTAGCCGTCATGTCTGAGACGACACTGAGAGGTCCTGGGTCCGATGAAAACAATGTGCTTGGAGCAAGGCCATCGGTGGCCTACACAGCGGGCCCCTTCCTACATGGGCACAGATGTCCCCAGGGGGGAGGGTTGCTACCCCCATGTCCTGGGGTCAAGCAGGCATGAGAGGGTGCCAGCCAGGTCAGGAGCTTACAGGTGGTGGTGGTGTGGGGGGGTGGGGGGCGATGGGGCAGCTCAGCTTCCCTCTGTGCCTCGCACTCACCAGTGTCAACATCCTGCAGGGAGAGGACTTCTATCCTTGCCTTCTGGAGAAGGGGTGGGTGGGTGTTGGGAAGAGCTGTGTGTGAGCAGCAGATGCTGCTTGCCAGGGAGGGTGCTACTGGGGTCCCCTCCACTTCCTTCCCCTCCCAGCAAGCTCCCCTAGAAGGGGCTCGATGTCTTCCACCTCGCTGTGCTTGCCTGGGATCGGATGTTGCTCTGAGAGCGTGGGGCCTAACCCTGTGCAATGCACAGCATTGGTGTGTGTGTGTGTCCAGGACCCTGGTCTCCGCAGTGGTGCCTTGTGGAGGGAGGGTGTCCCACACAACACTGGGAGTAAGACAGGCCTGTGCAAGAGCCCTGTGAGCAGGAGCACAAGGGTTCTCTGAGGCAACCTCATTGGGGCTGAGGGCTCCTGACTGGAGCTCCACATACACCCAGGTATACAGGCTGCTGCGCGATGCCCAGGCCGAGAAGGCTGAGCAAGGAGTCTGCAGCCCCTTGCTGCCCACTGCCTCCCCCAACCCGTACCCATGGTACCCAACCCGTACCCATGTTCCCCCGGGTGTGTCTAGGGACAGTCATGGAGCTTGCCTGATAGACCCTCCCCAGCTTCATCTGATCCATGGACGATATCCTGGGAGGGTGGAACCGGCTCCTCCTCCTCCTCCTCCTCGGCTGCAGGCCTGCCCTCTGGGAGGGTGATTATGGGCGTCCCCCACCCAGAGTCCACAACAAGGTGAGGGGAAGGAACTGACCCCCCTCCCAGGATGTGGTGAGCTGGTCATAATATTGTCAGGTCTCTGGAGCCCCGCCTAAGTGGGAGCTGTGCTCTTTGGCCTTGGCCTAGGCCTGCCTGAGCTCCTGGACGTGGCTGTGGCCAGGCTCTCGGCCATCTGGACAGAGACATCAGCATTCCTGCACCTTGCCTCGTCTCCCCAGATCTCTATGAGATCCAGGATCTCCACACCAGTCCCAGATGGGACCTGCCTCCTCTGCTCCCCCTCCCCCCTAGCAGGGGTTTGGGAGCTGGCTGGAGCTGTGCTCACAGTTGTGGGGGGCTCAGATTGAGCACTGTGGTCTGCCATAGCAGGCAGAGCTGGGCGCTGCTGTGTGGCATGGTGCGAGCAGGGCCTGTCGTGTGCCACACATTGTTTTCCCTGTGGCTGCAGCTTTAAGGGCTGCAGGGGAAGGGGAACTATAGAGTCCTGATGAGTGTGGACAGAGGGGCCAGCAAAGCACCTGCAGGAAGCCCTGAAGGTCACTTATTTCAAAATAACCACAACTACACACGCTCTATTTCAAAATAGGCATTATTCCTCATAAAATAAAAGTTACAAATTTTGGAATAGGATGTCTGTCATTTTGAAATTATTTCAAAATAATGGGGTGGCTGTGGAGATGCTCACCCAGTTATTTTGAAATAACGCTTCTGTGTAGACGTGCCCAGAAAAAGTCTGAAGTGAAGTTTATTTGAACAGTTAAAGAGGGGAAAGTTAGGCAGGCCACCGGAATTACAGAATCGTAGGACTGGAAGGGGACTCCAGAGGTCATCTAGTCCACTCCCCTGCACTCATGACAGGACAAAGTATTAGACCATCCCTGACAGGTGTTTGTCAAACCGGCTCTTAAAATCTGCAAAGACAGTGATTCCACAACCTCCCTAGGCAATTTATTTCAGTCCATAATTACCCTGACTATTAGGGAATATTTTCTAATGTCTCATTTAAACAGCCCTTGCTGAAATTTAAGCCCATTGCTTCTTGTCCTGTCCTCACAGATTAATGAGATTTTTTTTCTCCCTTCTCTTTGTAACAACTCAACTGTGACCATAGGCCATGAGGTGCATGGGAGACAGACAGGCCATCAAAGGGCCTCTAGGTATTTCTGTAATACAAATGCTAGTAAAGGGGCCTGTTTCTACTTAGTTATTGACTTACAATATGTCTTTGAAATATGGCCCAGCTGCAGATGGTAAGAAGTGCATTACAAATACTCCCACTTATTTTCAAAGGGCTACTCCCTGAGGAGCAAATTATGGTACCCAACCCGTACCCATGTTATGCCATTCCTAGAACACAGAAGGATTTGAAAGCTCCAGGTTCATTTAAAAGTAGATTTCAGTCTGTAGGCCAGATAAGTTTATGGGAGTTTCCCAAGACTTCTAAGACAATTAGGCCATTGAAGT
>JANRFK010000975.1:4794333-4806502 GCA_030068395.1 Apalone spinifera | reverse complement strand
AAGTGTCTTGACCTGGGCAGGCAAAGCTGGAGACATCCCAAAATCTCAAATCAGTTGAGAATATTCTGTCCACAATATGTGTATTCCTATCTCTGCTTCACTCTGGAGTTTCTGTCTAGAATCATTTCATGTCCATTGCCTGGCATAGATTGAAAGATCCAGTGTGTATATCCTTTGACCTAGCCAAGTTGGTCCCTACAGGTCAGGGTTGAGGTATATTGGGTAGGGCAGTGGAAGATGAATGTTTACTATTGTTTGTTCTGTAGAAAACTAGAAGGCTCCAATCTCCAGTATTTGCCGTTTTTTCCAATAGCACTAAATTAACATTAAAATCTCCTGACCCATTTTTACGTCATTAGCTCCAAGGATTGCACTTGGGAGAAAAGATTCAGTCATGAACATGAGTCAGCATGGGAGACCTCAGTGTCTTCCAAGGGTCTTTCTCTCCCGCCTTGATGATGTGGGCAGTGCAGGCTTCTTGGTGCTAAAGGGACAGGATGCTGTTTGCAAGTGGGAGGGGAAAAATGAAGAATATCTCTCCCCTAAGACAGTCCTAAATAGCAAAGCACAAAACCAGGAAGTTTCCCACATCCCAGATTGATTTGTTGTCACATCCACATGGTGGGGGAGGGAAAAGGGAGAACTGGGTTAAAATACAGAAACCAAAGGAAGGCAGCTATACTATTTGCTTATAGAAATCAAAGGATTTATTCCATACATTGTACTGGAAATACTGCAAGTAACACTTCCAGCATGCACGTGCAAGACATATTTTCTTCCTCAGCTTTTCCTGCCCCAACCTGTACCAAGTCAACAGCACGGTATCAAAGCAAGGCAACAATATATTGCTAAATTCAAAATCCAGTCCCACCTATTGGTAGAATCCTGTCTGCATCGATCCCGGCAACTTCCTTTCGGTTTATAAAGAGTTTGAAATCAGCAACAAAAGTTTGATTTATTGTTCTAACTCATGGGGCTCCACATAGTCTGGCATCCAGCAGGTTTCCATGTTGGTCACCTCACTCAAGCTCTGTACTCTGCCGTGAAGAAATCCCTTGTAGCTAGTTCTACCGATCATTACAAGATCTGTGTATGTATGGATATGTGCATGTATTCACAGTGCCCTGTGGTTTGATTTATCAGGCCATTTATCTTCTTACCTGTTTTCTTTGCCTTGCTCAAGATGTTTTGCAGGTCTGAGAGCCCTTTGTTTAATATTCTGCTACTGGAGAGGCCATGATGTCACTCAGGAATTTCCATAATGAAAGGTGATTTTTCTTGGGTATTGTAGGATAAAGTTCAGGACCGTTTCAGTTTTCTTTGTATAGTCATCATATTACTATGTCAACTTTAATGCCATGTGGTTTGCTGGAACCTTTGACAAGTTTTCATGAACACTTACTGGAACTGGAAGCAGAAATAAAGGAATACCATATCCAGAGCTATTCACTAAGGCAATTCTGTCTCCAGTGGAGGATAGCAGTATTCATCACGAAGCCTAATTTCATGTGAATTCCAGCCCAGGTTTTCAGCATCAGGAGGTTTCAATAGTATTTTGGATCAGAAACTGAATGGTTTAGGACAGGCTTGGGGAATCTCAGGCCCAAGGGCCGGATGTGGCCCCTGGCTTGCCTGGATCTGGCCCCCGAGACTCAGGGCCTCCCCAGTATTGAGAAGCCCATGCTGGTGCTCCAGCCCTGCCACTGCCCCACCATGAGGATGAAGCACAGAAAATCTGCATACCTGGTCCTCCCAGCCCAGGTATGGAAGGAGAATGTGGGGAGTGTCTTTCTCCTTCTCAGTCTGGGGCCACATCAATAAAGGGTTGTTGTTGTTTTTTCCACATCAATAAAGGGTTGTTGTATGTGGCTCCCTGACTAATTTTTCTGTGGGTCAGTGGCCCCCAACCCAAAAAAGGTTCCCACCCCTGGTTTAGGACTTTATTTGAACCACATCAATGAGGCTGCTGAAGTCTATCCAGGAGATGGATTGAGGAGGTGATTGGTTTAGGCTCTGGCTCATGCTGAAGGACAAATCAGGGCTGGAGTTCAGATTCAAGGAGGGATTTGATGGTGCCAACATCTTCACAGCTGTCCTTACTCAACTGTCTAAAACTCTTGAGCTCTTCCATTCATGTGATGTCTTTGCCACCAGGGGCTAAAATCGCATGGCAATGGTGGATTTTCATGTCATTTCAACTGCATCCAAGTCAAAATCAGAAAACACATTAGTGTAAAGGTCAGCGTAGGTTCCTTGCTTTAAATCTGCCCCCAGCTCTCTTTCAACTCAAAGGGGATGAAATGCTCGGGTCTGGTTTTGACTTCTTTCCGTATCACTCATGAGAATCAGGGACCCTAGCCCAAAAGATGGACAACTGACTAGCTGGCTCTGGTCCTCATTGCCAGCCAATAAATGGTCATTGTTGCTGTAACAAGCTCAACAATGTTATTTTCAAGATGAAATTTAAGAAAGATGCCATTGAAACGTCCTTTTGTTGGCTAAAGAGGCCAACGTCTAATGCTTTCTCCAGAGAGAAAGGAATTTGTTTGCAAATGGAACAACCTGGGGTGCCTTTGGCCATCCAATCAAACATTCTTGCCCTAAATCTCAATGCCTTGTCCGGGGCATGGCTTTCAAATTATTGCAGCAGGCTAGCGTGACTGCTAAAAGGCGGTAGACAATTGACTGGGTATACAGAGATTATCCCAAGGCAGGTACTTGAAAGGGAAGAGGTAGGCCCGACTCAGACATTGTGGGGTTCCCTAATTGATATAATACGGATCTAAGCCCCAGACATCTGGCGGTGCTCACCAAACATCGCAGAACTTTTGAGGGTTCCTCTGCAGGACTCTTCAAGAACTCATGGATAAGGATGTGGTTCTGCTCCCATTTAAGTCAATAGCAAAAGCCAATGAGAGCAGGCACCTTGCTTAAAAAAGGGGAACTCTCATATTCCCAGAATCCCAGGAGAACTCTGAGTGCATGTCAAGAACACAAAAGTGAACCAAGAGCTAGGTTAGAGAGGAAATAAGATCAGTCCAATATGTAATCCACCCCCTGGTCTCACTACAGTCTGTGAGGCCTGGGACATGACATGGCTCCCTATTAACATAACGATGAGCAGCTGGGCTATGGCTTTGCCTTATGTTGTAATGTGTCCACTTCTGAAGTGGAACAGCCCCTATTGTGTACTAGCAGCACTACATAATAGTTCATAAGGGGAATTAACTGCTGCCCTTGGAATATGAGCTTGTTCTTACAACCAATTAATGCTTCTCCTTTAGGCCCAGTCTGCTATGTAAATTACATAGCTGGAGTCAATGTATCTTACATTGTGGGTATGTCTACACTGCACGGCTATTTTGGGATACCGGAGTTATCCCGAAATAACTACCTTTTGTCTCCACAAGCCACCTGTTATTTCAAAATATTTTTCAAAATAACGGGCATGCTATTTCGCCATCCTAGTAAACCTCATTGCACGAGGGATAAGGGATGGCTCGAAATAGCACATTATTTTGAAATTTGGCGCTGTGTAGATGCACCAAATTTCAAAATAAGCTATTTTGAAATAGTTTTGAAATAAGATACTCAATTTGGGTAGCATTTTGAGTTTAGGGTGCTGTGTAGATGCACCCTGGGTTTCCATGCCATCCACACAGTGGGAGGCTGACGGGAGCAAATGCTCCTGTCGGCTTCCCTTACTCCTTGTGAGAAGCAGGATTACCGGCACCAAGGGGGGCACCATCTGAGTTTGATTTAGTGGGTCTACACCTGTTAAATGGAACCCTGGAAGATCGATCGCAGCAGTGTCGATCTTCTACGTAATGTAGACATGTCCTCAGCAAAAGTGGTAGAGACTTAGGGGGGTTTGGAGCTGGAAATCCCTGCTCAATCCTGAATGGCAATCCTAATGACGATATGCAAGCAGCCATGTATCTTTCCACTGAGATTCTAGTTTAGTAGCTGAAAGGGAAGAAGGAAACTTATCAAGTCAATGTAACTGCTTCCCACAGCTCTCTGCGTTTTCCTTGGAGGTCCCAGATGTGAGAGCCAGGCCTGACCTGCTGAGTTGTTGAGATCACTGCCCAAACTGCTATGATAAAGAAAAAGGATCCCCTCACCCCAGCTGGAATGTCATCAGTAGATATAAATGTTATAACTAGTCGTAGCTTCCATTTAACTCTATTCATTGTCATTAGCTCAACGTGTGATCAAGCTCCTCTCATGCCACATGATTCATGCAAGGACACTGGCTCTCACTAGCAAAGAAGAATTTGCGTGGGATTTTTACAGGCTAATAGGAATCTAGGTACCCTTTTCTACCAAGATCCCCCCCTTAGGACGGCAACTGGCAGCAGTGAAAGGTTAATAGAGAGATGGAAAGTATGTATGTGTGTGTGTGTGTGTATATACGGGGGTGGATGTATTTAAAAAAATAGTCTGAGAGTTTAGGAAAAGTCCAGTAGTAATTAATGAATTGACTCATTCTCACCAACTTTTCCTCCAGCTGCTTCTACCCTAGAGGAAAGAAAGAACTTTGTCACTGGGCTCCTGTGGTTAAGAGTGAGGGATGGGAGGAAGGCCTCAAGACCAGAAGTGGATTTCTGCTGTGTCCTTACTTCCCCCCATCAACTAAAATTAATCAGCAAGCGTAAGTAGAGAAGAGTTGGCCAGTTGTTGCCTCTGGGCTGCATAGTGTCCCATTGGCCCAATCCATGTCACTTGGCCTTTTGATACTCAGCGCAGCTCGGCCAAAATAGACGTTTTGTTCTGTGATCGTACAATACCTAACCCATTGGGGGCCTCCTGGCCCAAGATTTGAGCTTCCAGATGTTATGGCAAGACAATCATTTATCATTAAACATTAATCATTAATGGTCAATGATTGGCAATGAATAATTAATCATTTGTCATTAATTGTTTATCATCAAAATTAACAATGAATGAATAATAATTAGCTATTAATAATCATCACATAAAATTAATAATTATTGACTAATAATTAATGATTATTAGTTTGTGGTTGATTTGGGGGGAACAGCTAGGCTGAGCATATAATATCTCATCTGCTTCTATGGTATATGCTCCTGTTGTTTCAATATGAGTTAATAGGCCAATATGTGTGAGAAAGCTCTTCCCTCACCAGCCTGGAGGAACAGAACCCATCCTTCAAAGTCTCAGAAACAGCAACCCCAAAGTATTCTTGTGAAACTTGCGGCTTAAAGCTTTGACTACAAGATTGAGCCTAAACACAAGTCAAGTGTTCCATTCAGGCAGAGGCCAAAGGCCATGGGCTATGGGGAAGTTAACGTTCCACTCATTCATTTTGAAAATATGCGTATTAGGAATTGCGCCATTTAGAGCGAGAGGGAAACAGAATGTTCAAATAACTGGAAGCAAAATTCTTCCCAAGTTACCAGTAAATATTTATATTGGCTTTAAGTCAATTTATAAAAAGAAATTAATAGAAAACAATGGCTCTGTGGAGGCTTACAGAGCTGTGAAGATCCTCTCAAGAACCCGCTTGGTGGATGCCTGGCTGCAGGGCATTGTATTGACCCAGAGCTATTCATGATTAAGGTTTTGATGAGAGGCATGCAGGAGACAAGAGCCCTCCTCCCAAAGCCCACTTAGGGTGGGCTGCTCCTGCTAATACTTAACCGTGGCCCCCGTGCAAACATTGACTAATGAATGTGACTGGGGGCATTTGCAGATCTGTTCACATAGGCACAGAATGGTCCACTGTGTTCACCATTCTGGGAGCAGGCTTGTGCATTGGTGGAGATCTTGATGGAGAGGATGAACGAACATCAAAAAGAAGCGTAAGGGAATTAAATCTCACTTGCACCATCTCCTAGATCCCTCAGTTAGATCTTTTCACGCTCACACCCTCACTGTGTCTTGCAGTCTGGGTGCCCTTATCCAGCACCCCTGAATCTGGCCTACCAGAAGCATACACATGCTGTCAGTTCCATGCTGAGAGGTACCTTCCGGAAAGGGGCCCAGCCTTGATCTGACAACAGGAAGAGAGGGAGAATTCCTCATTCATTCTTATGGTTTGTCCCAATGGTTAATCACCCTCACTCTTAAAAAATTGTGCCTTCTTTCTAATTTGAATTTGTCTGGCTTTAACTTCCAGCCATTAGTTGTTGTTCTGCTTTCTCCACTAATTAAACAGCCCTCAAGGGCCCAATATTTTCTCCCCATGAAGATGCTTGAACACTGTGACCTATTCCCCTCTTAATTGTCTCTACGATAAGCTAAACAGATGGAGCTCTTTAGAAAACTTAAAAATCAGTGAATAGTCCTGCAGCACTTTAGAGACGAACAAAAATGTAGCTGGTATCATGAGCTTTCGTGGGTTCAACCCACTTCTTCAGACAAAATGTGGGTTGTGCCCATGAAAGCTCATGATACCAGCTACATTTTTGTTAGTCTCTAAGGGTATGTCTACACTGCCACCCTAGTTCGAACTACCTGCCCGCAGCTACACGTGGCACGGACTAGGTAGTTTGAATTAAAGCTCCTAATTCAAACTACCGTTATTCCTCCTGCAAGGTCCTGAATTCTGTCCCAGCATGCATTGCACTCAGTATACTTCCTGGCATGGATTTGCAGGAGAAGCCTCTTCCTTGGTTGTTTCAAGGTCCTAGTGAGGAATGTACAGAGAGTGCCACACTGTGTATCTAGAATCATCTGTCAGGCCAAAGAGTCTTCTAGCTCTGAAACATTTCAAGACTGGTTAAAATGACATAGACCAGCAGCAAACCAACAGAGGTAGGGCGGCTGTTGTACTGGACTGGGATTCAAGAGACTGGGGTTCTATTAGTGGTTCAACAAGTGTTCTGTGTGAAGCTGGGCAAATCGTTTAGGTCCAGAACCTCCAAGGTATTGATGCATATAATGTGCTGAGGCACCCAACTCTCCTTGGAGTTATTCTCTGCAATAACTCTGAAGTGGGCCTTGGGCATCAAGAGTATGTCTAGACTACATGGCTCCGTCAAAGGAGCCATGTAGATGAGTTTACTAGATATAGGAAAATGAAGCAGTGATTTAAATAATCGCCACTTCATTTACATCAAAATGGCCACCGCGCTATGCCAATCAGCTGTTTGGCGGCACAGCAGTGCAGTCTGGACGCTCCGCGGTTGACAATGGAAGCCTTTGTCGACCGCTCCAGTAAACCTCATTTCACGAGGCATAACGGAGCAGTCAACAAAGGCTTCTATTTAAATACACACATCAGCTAATCAGAGAGCTCTCTCACAGTACTGTCACAGAGACTGTCGTGTGGAAAGCCACTGCAGGCTGAGAAATAGCTAATAGGATCCATCTGCATTGGAGACTTTTTTTCAAATTTCTTTGTTTTTCTCATTAATTTCCTGGTCTGTAAGGGTGTGTCTAGACTACAGAGGTTTTTTTGGAAAAACGGCCATTTTTCCGAAAAACCTTCAGTTACGTCCACACTGCAGTCTCATTCTTCCAAAAGAAAATGAAAAGAACAGAGGGGGTTTTCCGACACTGGTAACCCTCATTCTACAAGGAAGAAGCCTTTTTCCGAAAGAGCTCTTTCAGAAAAAGGGGTGTGTGGACAGGGAAGAGGAAGTTCTTTCGAAAGAAGAGGAAAGAGGAAAAAGCCCAGGTGCCCTGGTGGCCACTCCGTCCACAGTAATCACAGCTTAAATGCGAGATAGCGTCCATTCAGTGTGGATGTTCTCTTTCGAAAAAGCAGATCGCTTTTTCGATGCGCTTTGGCAGTGTGGATGCTCTCTTTCGGAAGAAGTTTTATGGGAAGATCTCTTCCAGAAAACCTTCTTCCGAAAGAAGCCTGCAGTCTAGACATAGTCTAATCATGCATGAACATCACATGCGGAGATCGTGGGAAGACAAGCCAGGTGGCACTAATGGAGACATTCCCTCAAGCTGCAGTTCAGTTTCTGACCACTAGCTAGGAAGCTCCCCACAATCACGTCAAACATTTCCTAGACTCTTAATCCCTGTCTCTATCAGTTTCACAATGGTAGCCTGTGAAATCAGGAAAGGTTTAAAAAGACAAAAAAGGAAATGCCAAGAATGCTAGGACCTGATTCTGCAAATCCTTAGTGACACGCACAGCTCTCATTCACATGAGCAGTGAAATGAATGGCACTATTTGAATGAGTAAGGGCACATGGTTGGACTGTCTTCTTTAAAGGTGCTTGCAGAACTGGATCTATAACTAACAGCACCGTGCTGGCTATGAATTCATGCACTGCAGGCCGAGGAGGGAAGAAAGGATGCTCATTGGTTGTATCGGGGAAGTCTGACAAATACAAGGGAACTTGCAGAAAGACAGCCCCACTGAGACCTAGTGTACCACTGAAAGCCATGCCAGGAAAGTACAAACCCAGAGCCTGCCAGGATGAGGTTCTATCTAGAGTGGGTGTTTGAAACCATCTCTTTGTCAGAAGCCAAATGATCTCAGTCTGCTGCGTCTTTCCAAGTCCTGAGATCAGTTCTGGAGGGAGTCATCTGGAGTCCCACAAATCCTTTGCCATCACTGGAAGGAAAAGAGTGGGGGAGTGTTAAGTGCAGAACATTGCTCAGTTCAATCTCAGATTATTTTCTCCATTTATTTTAAAAAAAGGGATGATGCATATTCACTTTACCAGGATGGTAAGAAACTTAGTAAGCAACATTTCTAATACATGAGCAGGCAAATTATTGCTTTCCAGACTGAATGGGTGGGACCAATTGCTGGCACCTGTTGTCACTCATGGCTCCAAGGTGATGCAGAACTGCAAACTCATTATTCCTATTCCTGTGCCTTGGTTTTGAACTATACAACTTACATGTATGGCCCCTTATTATCAAGGGACATGAGCCCATTACAGTCTTTAATGTATTTGTAATGCCAGTAGGCAAAATCAAACCTGGGATCTCTGGAGATTGGTACATGAGGTTCCACAGCTTGAGCTATAAGGCCAGCTGGCTCTAAGAGTCAGTTCATTCTTTCTGTCTCTGTAAGTGGTCTTAGTGCCGCTATATAGGCCAGCACCCCCAGAAGTTGTGTGGGTTGCATATTAATCCTCACCATACCCCAGTGAGGTGAGGGAGGGCTGTCATTCCATTTAATAGGTGGGGAAACTGAGTCACAAAGCAGGTACATGATTTATTTAAGGTCAGACACAAAGCCCGTAATAAATCAGGGACTTGATCCCAACTTTCCTAGGTTCTAAGTAGGACCTGAACCATCAGACATTCCTACGTCTCTAGCTGTCCACACAGAATTGAAGCAACAACCTATATTGGATCAAGCGAATTTAAATTATTAGGGATCAAAATCGATAAAATATCCAGATTATTAACAGTGATGTTTTCTGATATATCTATTAGGACTGGTTGAAAAAAAGGAGGAAAATGTGACTTCCTCACTCTATTATATTTCTCCTGCTTTTTTTTTAAATCTGGACAATCAACATTTGAATTTTTGTTCATTTCAAAATTTAATAAATGGTGACCAACTCTGAAATTGGTGAAAAACCCATGTGTGAATGATGGGAGGAAATGTTCAGAAAACATCATCCAGAATTTTCCCTTTTTTCATATCTTGATATTTCTAAAAGTCAAAATTTTGATATTCAAATAATTTCAACCACTTCTCATAGTCTTACCTTTGGTTTCTAATTAACTCTGTCATACTCTAGGTCTAAATTCAGAAGACATTTTGCAGAATCTGGTTTGTGTGATCTTGATTAGAAGCTTAGTTACTTACGTCCAGTCAGATGACCAGAAGTCATGTAAAGCCAATGCTATTTTCTTAGAGGTCCAAAATACACCACTTCTTTTTTCATTTGAAATACCTTGTGCAAATCAACATTGGCAACGGTAAAACTCAAAACAGAGTGGAAGGGATAGACAAACAGCATGGGCTGTCTGGACAGATATTCACACATGCTCATTTTTAAATTTATGTATCCCTATATTCTGCTACAGCTGCTGAAAACACAGGCAAGGGATGGAGATCATGAGCCTTCATTCTGATTTGACTTACACTGTGCCTACACCATGGCTAACCCAGATCATGTCCTATTCTCCTGCAGACTAAGCAGGATCTGAATAAGGGTCTATGCAGGAGTAGCACCTGTGACTTTGACTTATGGGCAATGTTCCCTCTAATCTTTTCTATCCATGTGTGGAATAAATTTTTATGTGCAGTGAGGCATGTGCATGTGGTAGAAACAAAAACCTAGCTGTGAGTGCCCTGCTAATCAGATGTGCAGCTTTTTAATCTCTCCTGAGTTGCACAAGTGCCCAGCTTGTAGGGAGCACTAGTTATGGGTGGCTTTGACCCCAGGCTGGGAAAATGTCCTCTTCCTGTCACCCTTAACAAATAGAAGTTTGGTTTCTAGGACAGAAGGGTCAGATCATTTTCAGCCCCCCTCTTCAGAAACCTCCTTCATCCAGTGGCCAATCTGTTTTCAATCCTGGTCAAGGGGGAGCAACCCATCGTTAGCAACAGGTCACTTTTCAAGTATGGACAGTCTCTTAGTTTCTAATCTACCAGGCTAGTTCCTCATGGTTGCAGAGTTGCTCCACTTTGTCAGTGTTGTTAATGTTTTCTGGGCCTCTCACGTCACTTTCATCTTTCCTTAGCTCCTCAGGGAACATCTGTAGGCTGTGAAAAAGCACATGAAAAGAGGTCACCTTCCTCTGTTAAGAGCTCCCTAGGTGGTCTTTGCAAAGTCCCTGGAGTCCTCGGTAATGTATCTGATCAAAGGGAACATAAAAAGATGGACTTAATTTTACCACGCTGCTGTATAATGCAAACACGATGTTTTTCAGAGTTGTGTTTCTTCTTTGCTTCACCTCATTTACACACTCAAAACTCCCAGCTCAGCAGAAGCAGTGAATTTTGGGTCAGCTATTGTCAGTGAAAAAAAAATGCGGAGCTACTAGGAAAAGTTGTGTTATATTTCCCAGCCTCCAGAGACAAATCTGTCTTTATATCTCTTATATAGATTAGTAGGGTAATTCAATGGCTAGTGTATGGAGTTGGGACTTGGGAGAATTTTGGTTCTATTCATGACTTCGTGGGCAACCTTGATTTTTCTCCTGCCTCCTGTCTATTTGAGCCATCAATTCTTTAAGGCAGGGACTGTTTCTTACTATGGGTTTGGGTAGCACCCAGCACACCGGGGTTCCACTCCCAGTGCATTTGGGTGGCATTGCAATACAAATAACAACCAATAACAGTGCACGTGTAAATATGTGCACTTCTGTTTGACTTCCTCAAGCACTGTTATTATTGCTATTTATGTATTTTTAGTGTGCTCAGCACTCCATAAAACAGCTAAATAACACTGGTGTGCTGCCAAGAGCAATATCAACCGGCATGGTGAACTAGTCTGTGTGTCAGAGGCGTTCTGCCGTTGTTCATTGCTGGGTGAAATAATTCGGCTCAGTCCTGCTAGTGGAATCATCTCCCCTTCCCCACACAATAAATCAGTGGTGAAGATGTGAGCCCTGACTGAATGCTTGGACAATCACAGCTGGAAGGGGTCCTGTTCCCTTATGGTGGACGTTAGTCGGCGATTGCGGCAGACTCACATGCCAACTGTTGGATTTAAATGCCTGTGACACCCTCCTGCTTTCCCCACCCACAGGTTCTGTGCTGTGGCCTTGTGCCATCATATCTGCTGTCTGGAGAACAGCATTGCACCAAAACAGCCCTGAGGAGACCTCCCTTAAGGAAGCTGTGTAGTTAGCAGTTCTTCTCATCACCTCTCCACTCCAAAGGACAGTGGATTTGTCCATCTGCTGCCCAGAAGTGGGGAGTGGATTTTCTCCCAAGATGCTCCCTTATCAACCTCAGGGATCTGGTATACAGGCAGCTTGGAATCTGCTTTCCCCTGCTTGTTAGTAGTGGTAATTCTTGAAGATGATAGTGAATCCAAAGCAAGCTGGTGGGCCAGCTGCTTGTATATCATTGGTAAAGCATTAACAGCCATGGTGTTGTGGGTGGTACTGCTGGATCATTCCTGGAGCCTGCAAACATTCCCCCATAGCAACAGGTAAGAACTCGTCTGGCATCTCACCATGTGGGATTGTCACAGCTGCTTTCAGCTGCCAGCCGTTGCAAGGGGCGGAAGTATTTCTGTATTTAGCTTCTATGATGAGGTAACTG
>JANRFK010000975.1:4747103-4770344 GCA_030068395.1 Apalone spinifera | reverse complement strand
CCACATCCTTTCTATAGTGGGGGCCCCAGAACTGGATGTAATACTCCAGATGTGGCCTCACCAGCATGGAATAAAGGGGAATAATCACTTTTCTAGATCTGCTAGCAATGCTCAACCGAATATGCCATTCACCTTCTTGGCTACCAGGGCACACTGTTGACTCATACCCAGCTTCTCATCCACTGTCATCCCCAGGTCCTTTCCTGCTGACCTGCTGCTTAGCCATTCGGTCTGTAACAATGCTTGGGATTCTTCCATCCCAAGTGCAGGACTCTACACTTGTCCTTGCAGAACCTCAGCAGATTTCTTTTGGCCCAATCCTCTAATCTTTGGTCACTTTGGACCCTATCCCTGCCTTCTAGAGTATTTACCTCTCCCCCTAACTTAGTGTCATCTGCAAACTTGCTGAGGGTGCAGCCCATCCCCTCATCCAGGTCATTACTTCCTTAACTTGCTGGTAAGCATATTGTGGGAGACCATATCAACAGCTTTGCTAAAGTCAAGATATATCACATCCACTGACTTTTCCATGCTAGATAGCATGAAGAGAATTTCTGAGGTAATACATTTTGTGGGAATAACCCCACTGTGTGAAACTTTGACCCACTCCAGACACATGTATGTGTTCCCAGATGCCGGGTGGGTGTTGTAATGCTTGTGAATAATGAATAATACAATGCCATGAACCACAACAATATGATTTATTCTTGAGAACATCCCTATGTCATTGCTTAAAATGTTGTTTTAATATTTAATGTGTGGTAATTAGCAGAGCCTGCAGATTTCCAAAGGAACTTGATTCTAAACACTTTGACACCAAACTCCATCCGAATGACCTCATATCACTGCAGCTCCAGACAACTGCCATAATGTCAAAATAAGCAAACGTTTTGAGGGAGTTTTTCAGAGAATCATCCCTCAATTCAGAGTCCCCATTGGAATTGCTGTGTTGTTTTTCAATCTAGGGAAGCCATTTGTCTCTCTGAGATGAGAAATGTCATTAAAAGGCTTAATGCAGTTCAGAACCTGTTTGCCAACCAAATTACTCACTAATTGCTTTTTAATCCATTGCTTGGTATGCAAAACATATAATCAAGCTTTTAAAAAAGACATTTGTGAACACGCTCTTGTTGCAATGCTGGAAAAGTTGTTGCTCATATTTGAATTGATATTCAAATGCATGTTTCTTCTGTGGTTAACCCTCAATATTGGGAGGCACCAGTAGAAGGCTGGGGCTAGATGTAAGAGGCTGGTTGCATCAATGGGGCTATGTCTACACTACACTGTTCTGGAAAAAGCTACGCAAATTGTGGTTCACAATTTGCCTAGCTTTTTCCGCTTCTATTTTCGGAAAAAAAAAACCCTTTTTGGAACATCCCTTCTTCCACATAAAACGATGTTTACAGGATGCTGAAAAAGTCTGTCCACTCTTCCAAAATAAATTTCGGAAGAGCAGACACATTCCCTGGATGTGGCAGAGTTTTTCTGAGATACCTTTGGTATCCCGAAAAAGCTCTGTAGTGAAGACATAGCCTAGGTGAAGTAGGCTGGGGATATAACTGCAGCTGTGCACAATTATGATACTAAGGCCAATGGGAATAGTGGTTGTGGACAACAGCGGAAAGACCTCAGGCAGGTGGGTGTAGGGAAGGAACTGCAGTGGGAGGAGATGCTAATCTAACAGTTTCTTCTGCTTATTTTCATCTTTATTATTTTCTTCAGCAGAAGCATCATCCCGATGGGCCTAGCTTTCATGCCAAGCTTCTGCCTTGCTTTCCGGCTATTGTCAGTCATCATGAAATGACCTTGACGAGTAGCCTGAGGGGCCACAGCTTCACTGTAGTCTATATTTGAGAGAGTTTATTTGTTTGTGATCGAGCAAATCTTTCTGACCACCACACTTGGTAGGCAGCTTCCTCTTATAACTTAAAGCAAGGTAAGCTTCTGGTTCTGCAGGGGAGGAGGGGAGGGAGGCATAAAACCATACAGAAAAGAAATGAAATCACCAGGCAGGTGAAAATGGCTGGCTGGGAGCATCCACCCCCCCATCCAGGACTGCCCCAGCCTCCCACCCCCAGGTTCTTTTAAAGGGATGCTTGGGTGGGGGGGGACTTAAGCTCCCTCTCCAGACATACAGGGACATTGCTGGCCATTCCCCTTCATCAGGGAACGAGGGGAAAGTGCACAGTTTGCTGCATTCCTCACTGTGTCTGGGGAACACAGGGGGCAGACAAACGTGGATCTGCACCAGCCGGGAGGCATGCAGCTCTCCCCTGGCTGTACCTGCTGGAGCTGCAGCAGCCATGGACAAGCACTTTTCACCTGGCCCCTAGATGATGTGGTGAGAGAGGGCTGGGTTGTCCTCTTTTCCTGGGGAAGCCTGCCTACTGAACCCCTCATTCCCAGCCTCACCCCAGAGCAACGATTCAAATGAAGAAAAACAAAACTTAATCAAGTGAAGGAACCGCGCACCACCAGGTGAATCTTCTGGTATTTAAATGTAGGGAGAGGCAGTAGAAGAGGCTTTCAGCTTGTTAATTTCTGTTCCTCAACAGCTGCACCTTTTGGTCTCCAATGGCCCCAGAGTTGAGGAATAAGGTGTCTCAGCAGTGCGGTTTGGAAGCACTTAAAAAAATCTGTGTTTGCTACCCTGCTTTTCCTCCTGGCCATGTCTGAAGAATTCCAGCAAACCTTACAAGCATCTTAAATAGCTGAACATCAATGAAAATGGCTGGTGGCAGCAAAATGGACACACATGGAAAAATCATTTGGAGGGGCATGATGTTCTAAAGTATGCAAGGTGATAAGGACAAACCTTGCATACTTTAGAAGGGGGCTTGAGAGCCATCAAAGCTGCACAGGTCTGTCCAGGAAGAAGATTTTTAACAGTTACACCTTGATCTGGCAGTCTGATACCCTTCTCCTCCTCCTGGTCAGGAAATTAGTTATACACATTCTCTGTTGGCATCATAACTCCATTGACTGCAATGGTCGTATGCAGCTGGTGAATTTGGACCATACTTTACCTTGGAGTAAATATTTTTAAATAGGGGTAGGTAGGCTAGAAGGAATCTCCTCTGAAATATGTCAGAAATTTGGTACATCTAAGAAGACTATTATAAAGTTGGCAATTCATTTTCAAGAAGTGATTCTGCTTTTGTCAGATCAGGAAGTGCAATTGAGTCAATAGAACAAGCAAGAATTTCCTTGACTAGTTTTCCCATGTCTTGAGTTTTTTTCCAGAATACAACAGAGTACTTCCTCTAGGGACATTGGTCTCATATGTTCACCTTCACTCCAATACCACTCCACTAAGAACTAAGTTTAACGGTTGGGTATGAAGATTTCCCTGGTAGAATGGTTTACCAAGACAAAGGACTGTCCATACAGTATAAACTTAAAAAACAACACATGGTCTGGTAGCACTTTATAGACTAACAAAACATGTAGATGGGATCATGAGCTTTTGTGGGCATAGCCATGGTCTACTGACTCCAGACATCTGAAAAAGTGGGCTGTGCCCACGAAAGCTCATGGTACCATCTACATGTTTTGTTAGTCTATAAAGTGCTACCAGACCATTTGTTGTTTTTTAAGTTTGTCCTGTACAGACTAACTCGGCTACACCCTGAAGCTTCTGCCCATACAGTGTCCAACATGTGCAGTGACTGCAGCTTGGCCAGCACAAAATAATCAGCATAACGGCTTTGCGCAAGAGGGTTTTTCTTGCACAAGAAGGGGCAGTGTAGACAGCTCCGTATTGCGCAAGAGCCTCTTCCGCGAAAATGGTGGCTCATTTGCTATGCAAATGAGGCTCGGCGATATTCCACGCTGAGCCTCATTTGCATAGCTCTGGGGCAAGATCGCGCCAGTCTAGACACAGCCATAGTGTATATATGAGCTTTAGTGTATTGTATGTGACATCTAAGGACTTGAAAAGAATCCAAACTAAAAACGTCATCCTCAGAGGTGTGGAAACATGAGCAATGTGCATTCACCACAAGGGTGGTTCTAAGTTTCCAAGCCACATCCTCTCATTCCTGTCTTGGATTTCCCTTGTAGGATGTTCTGCAGTACTTCACATCCCTTGAGAGAAATGCGCAGTCCCATCCCCTTTGATACTCCCAAGGGGATTTTGTGGCTATGGACTGCTGTGTGAAATAACATCAGTGCTCATGCAGGTGAGAAGCAGAGGAACCATGAAGGAATTTGAATGTACTTTGGGTGCAACAGCTGCATGTATATATATCCTCCTGCTCACTCCTTTGGCTGGCAATGTGGAAAATTTATAGTCCCTTACGTTCAATTGAGCAGGCAGCAAATGTTGTTAAATTGAACTGTATGGCAACGGATATGGGCCACTTGGTTGGTTGAAAATGCCAATGAAGCCTTCGCCTTTATTGTCATCCGTTATTTTTATCATTAATGCCATAGAACCCTAAAGAATAAAGGTACTTACCTATTGTGTATAGAACCCAGCAATGGAATACAGAACAAGAAACAATCCAATAAAGCCCCATTAGTTCTCACTATGGTGGTAAGCAATAAGGCTGGCGTGGGGATGGAAATAGATATATTTGGTTTATTCAGTTATTAAATGCCAAACGTAAGTGCTGGTCACACTAAGTAAACATAACATTTATATAAATTCCTAAATGAATCAGAAATGAAAATAAATACCTTTTCAATGACTGTCCAAGATTGTCCTTCTGATGAAATATAGGAATAAAAGGCAGAAAGTTAGAGTAATGCAGCTCACAAAGATCCTATCTTAAGATGAAGAAAAAATAATAGGCAGGAGGGCTAAGATACTAGCTTTTCCTTTGCTATTAAGAGATCAGACAGAATTAATTAGGTCTGGAAAGTCTCAGATTTCAGGATAAATGTCTCAGGCCCTAGACCCAGAGAAGATCCGAATAAGCTGCCAGGGGAACAGGGAAGGGCTAGAGAGACTGAGGGATGAAATCCCAGAAGATTGCCAAGGCGGTTCCCGTAGGGAAGAGCGGGCTTGCACATTGTCTGGAAGGGCTAGCGTGGCTCACCTGGCAGAAGGACAGAGAGGGAACTGACAAGGAGTCCAAGAGATGGGAGAAGAAGCCAAAATGTTATGCACAATTCTGTTGCACTGGGGGGTAGCGTGGGGGGGATTGTAAGGACAAAGGAGGACAGAGTCTTCTATTGCCAAGTTTACAATGTAAACATAACGCTTACATGTCAAACAGCTTTCTCTTTTGTCTGGAGTCCAAATGAGGAATGGATGTGAAACACCAATAATCCCCCAAATTGTAGGTCTTTGGAATATCGCCAAGGGCAGATGGAAAGATTTTCCACAGCATTCCAGTACCCATACGAAAATGATTGTTGGGGAGCATATACAATGCAAACCACTCTAGCGACTAGGTGTCTCCCAGAAAATAATTCTCTGGGCTTTGCATCTCTTGGATAAAAGATTTGGAGGGTTAGGGGAGAGAAGCCTCTAATCCCATTGCAGGATTACTTGGTCTAGCAGAGAAGAGTTCTTGCACACTTACACAGTGGTGCTAGAGCAATTGTTATAGTGGGGGTGCCGGGAGCCATTGACACAAACTGTAAATTCTGTATATAATGGAAACTTCTTCACGTCAGCTGCAGCAGCCCCCGGACCTCTAGGTCCAGCACCTCTGCATGTACAGTCAGAGGCAGATGGGTTCTGTGTACATGCCAAATGACTACAATAAGGTATATGCAAGGGTGATACAGCCATGCTTTAAGTAGACTTGTATACATAGCTGTCTAGGAGTATGTCTACACAACAGGTCTAAACTCGAATTAAGCTACGCAACTTCGGCTATGTCAACTGCATAGCTAAAGGAGGGATGTAAGCAACTAGTCAACTATCTGATTAGCATATGCTTATTGGATAGTCGACTAGTGCAGGGGCAGAGTGCTTCTCTCTGGCTTATGGCGCTTGTGTGCGAAGCAGAGATTTTTCTGGCTGTATTTGCTTGAACAGGGCTTGCAGGGAGTGAGAGGGCGTATGAACCTCCAGCCTGAGCTATGGTGATGCTAAAAGGGGCTAGGTGGGAAGAAGCCGCAACAAACTGCAATTGAGTAGCATGCGGTGGCTCTGTGTAGCGTCTCTGGTTTAGTGCCTCAGGTAGTGAGCAGGCCCATGGCCACAGTGGGACAAACTGCAAGAATGGGACCAGGCCGATGTGAAAGCCTGAGCAAAGCATTGATTTAAAGGACCCAGGGCTAGGTTGAAGACCCGAATGAAGGCAATGGGACTGTTCGTTTATTTAATTCTCTACTCTCCTAGCAGGTGCTCATTTGGACTCTGGCATGGCTGTCTGGCCAAGCCATGGAAGAGCCACCAAGGTCAGCTGACAGCTTTCAGGGGATGCTAGGGACAAGAAAAGAACAGCAGTACACACCCAGGGTGTGTCTAGACTACAGGGTTTTTTTCAAAAAAAGTGGCCTTTTTTCGAAAAAAAACTTCCCCTGCGTCTAGACTGCCGGCACGTTCTTTTGAAATTAAATCGAAAGAATGCAGTGGGTATTTCGACCGCGGTAAACCTCATTTTACAAGGAAGAATGCCTTTTTTCGAAAGTGCTCTTTCGAAAAAAGGTGTTCTTGAATGCAAACAGGGCTTTTTTGAAAGAGAGCATCCAGACTGCCTGGGTGATCTCTTGAAAAAGCATCTCGCTTTTTCGAAAGAAGTGATTGCAGTCTAGATGCTCTCTTTCAAAAGAGGTTTGTAGTCTAGACGAACTCCCAGTTTCTAGAAGATGCTCAATAAGTGGGGGGCCTCATCACATGTTCTCTTGGGTTTTTTAAAGGAGAAATTGGGGACTTTTTCCCCCCAAATGGTACAAATGCACAGCAAAAATGCGACAAAGCCTGAATGATAAGCAAGTTTCTATGATGAGTATTTTGTACTTCTCTAATAAATCTGCATTAGAGATGTGCAAAGTGCTCATGTAGAATTGGGATTTGGGAAACTGAGAACAAGTTAAGTTCCTTCATCTTAATTTATTAGGCAGGTGTACAAGTTGGGGGAGGGGGGTTCCAGTTAAATATTAAGACCAAAAGTTAATGTAATCAGTGGGGGTGCATCTACCCAGCAGCGTTATTTCGGAATAACAGCTGTTATTCCGAAATAACAATGTGAGTGTCTACACAGCAATTCGAAATAACGGATGGCTTATTTTGACTTCTATAAACCTCATTCCACAAGGAATAATACCTCTTCTGAAACAGATATTTAGGAATTGCAGTTGAGTGGACGCTCCACTGCTGCTATTTCAAAATAGCTCCTCCCCAGTGCCTCCTGGGGCTCTAAATCGAGGTAGCACATCCACATTAGAGGAGCCTGCCTCAGACAAATTCCCTTCAGTGTAGACATGCTATTTCGAAATAAGCTATTTTGGAGTATTTCTTCCGGAATAGCTTATTTCAAAATAAGCATGCAGTGTAGACGTACCCTGGGTGATCAGCACTTGTATTGGTGGAACAAATCACAATTGGTTCCTAAAACGCAGTTAAGTGACAACAGTATTCTCCAAATTAGAAAATATATGAAACTATCCTTAAGCCAGACAATTTACTGACCAAGAAGGCCCAGTTTTCCCTGGGAAGCACAATGAATTACACTTTCTTCATTTCTTCAGGTCTTCTCTTCTTTGCTTCTCCACATCCCCTGCTCTCTTAAGAAGACTTGGTCCCTTTTGTTTTGAAAGGAGAAATCTTTTTCTCTTTGGCCTCAATCACACTCCCACTGCAGGGTGATTCTCCCTCTGACTTCAATGGGCTCATCAGAGGAATGGCAGGTTCAATTCTCAATAACGAAAGCACTTGCATGTGTCTCTCATGTCCCTGTGAGGATGTGGAGATGTGTCATGCACAGAAGGGGCTCAAACACCAGCCTGTCTGAGACATGGGTTAACATTTCCCCCATCCCTTTCAGAAATGGCTTAATGGGGCACAGCTGAGAGAGAGAAGTAATAGGATGCAGAGAGGTAGCAAGAAGCCTTTAAAATCCAGCGATATTTATGACAAATCAGTGGATTGCCTGGACTGCTGAAGTGCAAGAAACACTTTTATCTTCTGAGTTTTGAGACTTGGCATTTTTGTTAGCCAAAGTCTTGTATAATCCACTTAAGAACCCAGTTAGAGCTACAAGTAATGTCTCCAACTTGCACAAACTCTCTGTCCTAGGCAACCCAGGAAGAGTTTGCCTGATGCCTTCCCATGTAAGGAGGAGCTGTCAATCTAAGGTGTGTGTGTGTGTGTGTGTGTGTGTGTGTGTGTATGTGTGTGTGTGTGTGTGTGTGTGTGTGGCAGTTGCTTGGTTTGTTGATTTTTAATTTTAAGTTGCCTAGCTCTGTAGTAAGAGCAGATCAGATAAGCCCCGATTCAAGAAAGTATCCCTGTCAGACCTCAAGTATCATTCAAAAATGGCTTTAAAAGTATGTTTAAATCCTCTTTGCTTTAATGGGACTTAGTAACTGGAAGCACAAGTACAACTGCTCTGTTGGATTGAGATGGGTTTAATGAACACAGGCAGATGTGCTTTACTGTACCTAGTCCCAAAGACGCTGCTTCCTTATAGCGTTGCTCTCGCAGCCTTACTTGTTCCCAATGGGCACAGCAGGATGTCACTCCTCTTTCTTTTTATTTCTTCCTTTCTCACCTTCATTTGCTTTGCCATGGTAGTGATTGGCTCCTATAAAGATCCCATTATTGAGGGACAGCCTTTCCAAGGTGGTGGGTCTTGCATTAAACCGGGATGCGGTCAGGGCTAAACGTCAACTGATCTCCTTTGGGACTATGTCCACTCCGAGAACTTGCCTCTAAAAACACTCTGTCTCTTGCACTCCGCGGGCATGCTCAGGGGCTCATTGAGGTGAAGGATTTCTGAAGAGCAGAGCTGTCCTGGAGGGTGGAGGATGCAGAAGCAGTCTTTGATATAGCTCTAATCCAGCCTCTTAGGCCCCTTGTAAACAGGACTCAGTTATGCGTGGAAAAGAATATATAACCAGTGGAGTACTAAGGTGAGGAATCAGGCTCTAGCATGCTCCATGACTTTGTTTCCTAATGGAAACAATTTCTCCCAGGGAAGAGTGATATTCACTACGCCAGGGACTTCTCCTGTTAGTTTGAGGCTTTGAAAATCGCCCTTTACTGTAAGGCAATGGAAGAAAGTAAATTTCTCCTTCTTGCTCCACTTCATGTGTATGAGATAACTCCTCTGGTTCTGACTCTCCTTGGCCTGGGGACAGGTTTTGCATTAGCTATCTCGTGCACAGAACCTCACTGAAGCTCATGCTATACAGAACAGAAGGTGAGTACCAAACATTACCTGGTATACAGAAGCTACTCAAGCATAGTAGCATCTGAGGGAACAATTTACTGCAGGGGTGTGGAACCTTTTTTGGCTCAGGGGCCACTGCCCCACAGAAAAATTAGTTGGGGACCGCACACAAATGAGAAGCCAAAAGACCCAAACACACCCACATTGACGTGGTGATGTGGCCCCCGATTGAGAAGGAGAAAGATACTCCCTACATTCCCTTTGCAAACCAGAGCCTGGGGGGGGCCAGCATAGTAGATTTTGTGTGCTCCAGCCCCACGCTGGGGCAGCAGGGGAACTCCAGCATGGGCTCCTCAATGCTGAGGGGGCCCCCGAGCTAGGGGGCTGGATCCAGGCAAGCAGGGAGCCACATCTGGTCCCTAGGTCTGAGGTTCATCACCCCTGTTTTACTGGAACTACTCTGTTTGTGTGTGACAAATATTGTGATATTTCTTTGTGTGAGAAAAATCGAATCTTTGCAGGGTTACTTACTGCACTTGTATGAGAATAAAGCCTTATGCAGATGACCTGGCTTAATCCAAACATAGACAACTTTACCATTGACCAGCCCAGAGGTGAAGAATTCACCTCTGTAAAAGGCAGTGTGTAACCGCTGGAGGGGGTGAATGGCCAGGTAGCCTGTTGGTGCTGAAGAGACGAGGGGGTTGCAATGGGTGTCATTTACAAAACAGTCCAAGGAAATTGAGAGTCTAACTCCCTCCTCCAAAGTTAACTTTAATGAACTGGCTGCAAGGACAACCACAGCATTCCTAGCTGGGGAGTCATTTCATTCTCTCCAACTAATCTTCAGCAAATCGAATAGCTCCCTTTCTGTAACTTACGACAGGGCTGAGCTCACTTTCTAATGAAAACAACACACCTTGAATGTTCACTAAAGAGCTGGGCATGAACATTTGGGAATCTTAGACTGGTTTTAAAAAGTCCTTCCTGTGGTTTATATTGTTATTCTTATAAGCAAACGTGAAGATTCAGTGGAGAATGAGTTGCATGCGTTTGCTGTGTCAGATTGGTGGGTTCCCGTTAACAGCACTTCACCAACAATGTCAACTTACAGGGCACATGTTGATCCCCTTATTCGCACTGTGCAACACCTCCATCCACAAGTAACGCTCTTGGTTGAAGTGGGGGCTGTTTGTGGAGATACTATTGAGCCTGCATAATCAGAATCTGGCCCTGTGAGATCTGACATTGGAATATGAGACAGTCACCTCCTTTGCAGCATAGGACATCCCTTTTCCAAGGGAAAACTTCCCCACATTTGGTAAATCAAGATGACAACTTTGCAAAGTGTCTTCAGAGCTGCCTAAGCACACTCAGACCAGGTTTGGGGGGAGAGGGCAGAGGTGAAGCAGGCCATGGGTTGCTTCATGGGCAGGGGCCACAATCTGGGTTAGGGGTGGCCTATGATACCTGTAGCCCACACTTATGGGCCCAAGTTGGTTGGCATAGGCCAACTGCTAGTGTCTAGCTGCTGTATACACATTTCCTCAAAGTCAAAGCAACATGAAAGATACAGTTTTCCCTTCTTAGATCTTTTTATTCCTTCCCACTCCTGTTTAGAGCTGAAATTCAGCTTTTGGGAAGAATTTAGTTGCGTGTTTCGTCTTCATGGCATGGCGTGGAGGGAGCAATCAACAGATTATTGTCTTCCGATTTCCACAATGGTTCATCTGGTTTTCATGGGCCCTCCATTCTTGGGCAGGAGATAACGCCTCCTGTTGGCAACTCATACTTCACACATCAAAGCCTCTTTCCTGGTGAGTGATTTGCAGTTAGAGCAAATGCATAAATATTACCTTAAAACACAGGCTGTGGATGTTATAAGTGAGATCAATGCATACAAAGTAACTTACATGCATTTCATAAAGACTCAACATATTTTTACAACTCTAATGCCCATGTTCTCAATAGTAACACACAGGTGAACCAAGCTGTTTCCAGATACGTATTTCCAGTTTTGAGTAGACACCTTAGGGTCTTGCCATGAGCTGGTTTCCTAGCATCCCACCCCCTACCCAAGGCATGTGCAGCATTTTTATGACTCCATCATGGCTCGGGAATTAATTTGACCTCACACATTGGGTGTCTCCAATCTCAGCTGATAGAAGGTTTTTGGTCCCTGTTAAACCTTGTACATCATTCAAAAACCATTATTTATGAAGTGCTGCTACCAAAGGAAGCTAACAAACTATCCCTTTCCCAAATGGCCTTTCAGCTACTGCCTGGGCAGGCTCTATAGCCGAGCCATTTGGAAACTTCTCCACTTAATGAATGATGTGTTCCACATGGTTCTCCAAGAAGAAACTGTTTACTTCAGTTCATACAGCCATGTTACAGAGACACTCCAAGCCCCTTAAAGCTTCTCATCTGGTGGAATTTGAGCTGCCCAGCTGGTTTTAAGTGGAAGCAGATTTTTCCCCTCTTGAATGTGCTGAGATGGGAACATCTGCCACCAACTCTAAGACACGGAGGTGCACATTCTTATCAGTCTCCCTGTAAGAAACTAGCATGAAGGGTTGCAGCTCTCAAACTCAGGCCCCCAAGTGGTGTCCAAACTGCAACCAGGTTAACTACCAGTTGGTTGTTCTCTGGAGACAGCAGGGAAAGAGGCTTGCAGAGCTGTTGCCTACCGCAGGCTTCACCTGTGAAGCTTCTGCCCAGAACAGGTGCCCAGCCTCATTGATGGCCTGGATACCCTATTTAAGCAAGCAGGAGGCACAGGAAGCTATTTCACTTGACTTCTGGCCTTCTGGTATACTGGAATACTGGGCCCTGACTTTGACTTTACCCTGACACTGTTCCGCAAATGCGGGTCATCCCTTGGCAAGGTTGTGTGACTCCAGTCCTGTCCCTCAGGGTGATGCCTGACCATGAGCAATCCTGGTTCTGACCCTGGGTCTAACCACTAGGCATGATTACCCATGTCTAGTTGCCTACACCTAGCTTGAGGCAATGGAGTTGATTTATCTGTTTTGGAGGAATGGCTTCCTGCCTTTAGATAGCCACATGATTCTGTGTAAGGGACACAATAAAGATGGAAGCTACTGTGCACAGGCCTTGGATTTTGTATTGTGCTTGTGTTATCACATGCAGCCTTAAATTACCATGCAGGCTCCTTTGATGAGTGGAATTTTCACAAAAAATCACAGTCCCACTTGGTGGTAGGTTGAAGATCCACTTGCATTCACTCTCTTAATTCCTGTTTAGAAGAAAGCCACATCCCTTGTTCTCCTTTCACCCAGGGAAAGGGGTGGAACCATGACTAAGCCGCAGGGAACTACTCTTCTTGCAGGAAGAAGTGGAAAGGCAGATCTGAGTCACTGTGGCCTTATGGATAGAGCAGTGGACTGGGACTCGAGACCTGAGTTTCATTCACAGCTATGCAAATGGGGGACCTTGGGCAAACCACTTCACTGCTCTGTTACTCCAGTATTAATACCTGCAAATCAGGTCACAGCTGAATTTATAACGGAGACACAATGAGTCAGTCATGCAAGAGGCAAAAAGGTGTTTAATTTTCAGGGTAGGTTGTCTCCTCACTTCTCTTCCCACTCTCTCCCAAATTGAAAGACTATACAGGAAATGCTGCTGAATGATGACAGATGTTGCAACACTGCAGCAGATAACTGTTCTGTTGAGCTGGAGTTGCTCTGTCCACTGGGGGGTAGTCAACCGAACACTGCTGCCATGCATGGTTTGTTGCCCATGTACTGAGAGTTTGTTGCCCTGAGAGCTTTCTTTGACAAGGTAACAAGCCTTGTGGATAAGAGGGAAGTGGTAGATGTGGTATATCTAGACTTCAATAAGGTATTTGATACAGTCTCACATGACCTTCTCATTAACAAAGTAGGAAAATACAACCTATCTGGAGCTCCTATAAGGTGGGTTCATAAATGGTTGGATACCTGTCCCTAGAGAGCGGTTATCAATAGTTCACAGTCATGCTAGAAAGGCATAATGAGTAGGGTTATGCAGAGATTGGTTTTGGGAACTGGTTCTGTTTAATATCTTCATCCGCAATTCAGATAATGGGATAGAGAATAAATGTCTAAAGTTTGTGGACAACACCAAATTGGGAGGGGTTGCAAGTGCTATGGAGGATAGGATTATAATTTGAAATAATCAAGACAAAATGGAGAAATGGTCTGAGGTAAAAAAGGATGAAATTCAATAAGGACGAATGCAAAGTATTCCACTTGGGAAGGAATAACCAGATGCATACATACAAAATTGGAAAAGATTGTCTAGGAAGGAGTACTGTAGAAATGGAACTAGGGGTCATAGTAGATCACAAGCTATATATGAGTCAACAGTTGAAAAATAAAAGCAAACATCATGTTGGGATGTATTAACAGGAGTGTCATAAGCAAGACACAAGAAGTAATTATTTCACTCTACTCTGTAATTATTATGCCTCAATTGCAGTATGGTGTCCTGTTCTGGGTATCACATTTCAGGAAAGATGTGGAGAAATTGGAAAAAGTCCAGAGAAGAGTTACAGAAATGATTAAAGGTCTAGAAAATATGACCTATGAGGGAAAATTATGATAATTGGGTTTGATTAGTCTGGAAAAGAGAAAACTGAGAGGGGACATGATAACAACTTTCAACTACCTAAAAAGTTGTTCCAAGAGGGAGGGATAAAAAATATTATCCTTAACCCCTGAGGATAGAACACAAAGCAATGGACTTAATGTCCAACCCAAACCTCCCTTGCTTCCAACTTAAGAATAAACTTCCTGTCAGGGTGGTTAAACACTGGAATAAATTGCCAAGAGAGGTTGTGACATCTATATCATTGGAGATTTTTAAGAGCAGATTAGACAAACATTTGTCAGGGATGGTCTAAATGGTGCTTTGTCCTGCCGTGAGTACAGGGGACTGAAACTGGTGACCTCTCAAGGTTCCTTCCAGTTCTGTTATTTTATGATTTGGAAAAACATGAAAGTATATGCTTAACCACATGCTTAAGAGCCCTTTGTGTATATAGATAGGTTTCACTTCAGGAAAGTAAGAGAGCACAGGTCAAATCCTGACCACTCCAAAGTCCCTGACAAAACTTTTATTGACTTTAATAGAGCCAGGATTTCACCCATCCATCTTGGGCATCAACATGACAGTTTGAGATCATTGGGGAAAGTGCTGCTAACCATGCCGAGATCTGAATGTCTGAGTGGTTAATTAGTGGCTAGGTGTTCCGTTGATGTTGATAGTTATTCCAGCATAAAACTGGTGCAAGAATGGAGAATTTGGCACAATAACTATGCTAACTAGTTACAAAATAGGTAGGCCATGTAAGACAGTAAGAGACTGAACACATTCTATCATTTCTCAACCAATATATCTCTTGAATTGCTAGATGTTATTGGCAGATGAGAAAAGGCAGAGCAGGTAAATTATGCAGCAATATGAAAGATTGCTCACGCCTTTGCTAATTGATTCTGCCTTTTTCTAATTATCTCTGAACAAAGAAGTGACATTGTGATAACCCTAAGAAAATGAAGGAATAAACCTTTTAGTCTTTGCCAAAATGATATCACAAGTAGAAGGACTATTAGATTATAATGCTAATATTAAAAATATGTCCACAAACATCCTGAAGCAACAAGGGAATCTGGAAGGATATAATGGAATAACTGTACTGCTAGTCTAGAAGACGAGAACCCACAGACTCACAGAGGATCCCTGAAATCATAGCAGAAGGAGTTAAATGGGTCAACAAGAATCTGAGCGGGTCCAATGTTAGAAAATCTGGGTGGAAAAAACCCCAATTTGCTGAGCTCATTATTTAAATGACCATATTATCCAGTGTTAATCCATAGGACAGAAGACTTGCATGATATCATAAACCACAGAACCATCCGTTTATTTTAGTTTTAAACAAACTCTTCCCTAGAGGATGATTGAGTGCACTTCTAGGACTTCTGTCTCCCAATGTCTAGAAGAGCAGATTGACTTGCTGTCAGCAGGCGAACTCTAGAGAAGCCTCTTCTGTTCAGCCAGCCACAGTGCATGGACCCTGCTAGACCTTGTGAAGTGCTGACAATGTTGACACAACTATGGAAAGACCACAGAGCACAGGAGCCAAGTGGTAAAATCCTGAAATCTGTTGATGTGAACAGCTGAGTGACATTAAGGCCAAAGCCATGCCTGGGTTGGGGACAAAGAAGGCTTCATTCAACTTTCTCCCTTACACAAGGCCTAGGAACAATCCCATGCCTGAGCTTGCTTGAATGTAGGGGTTTCTCCTTCCTAGCATCCACTTAGGGGCAAAAAAGAGGGGACCAAGTCACAGAATCATTGTTAAGGGAGCCCTCCCTCCCACCATTCCTGGGGTGAGATGGCTCTGGTCTGTTGGAAACAGGAGACTTGTGTAGATGGACCCCAGATGTGATCCAGTCAGGTGATATGTACCCATATTCCTATTAAGGTCTCATTTTATGTTGGTTTTACACCAGTCTAACTCCACTGAGATCAGTGTAAATAATTCCTTATAGCCACTGGTGCGAGAACAGAATGAGCCCTACTTTCATTCCTAATGTAACTCCATTGGATTCAACCAAGTTATCCAGGGATGAAATTAGCCCATGGACTGCAAAAGACCAAAAGGGACAACTCCTGCCATTAAACCCTTGTAGGGGTAAAAACTCCTATTAAAATCTGTGGGGGGTCAGAGCTGTATTTTGGGGCTCCTTAAAGTTCTGCAGAAACCCTAATTTATGTGAATCCTCAGTTTCCACTGACACAAATCCACAGCCAGCTGGTGACCTGTTGAGACCGATTACCATGCCACACTGATGCCTCTCACATAGCAGTTGCTCTGATGTAAGTGTCAGCATAGAAGTAACACATATTGACGCATCAAAAGATAAATCACTGGAGTGATCATGGAACAGCATTTGAGCAGTTATGAAGATAGCCAGTGAATCTCACAATCTTAATTTTCCATCTCTCTTAAGACCGATACCCTTTGCTTAACATCTGGAATCCAGAGCTAATGTTTCTTCAGCTCACATGGAGGATTCAAAATCCCTGCATTTCGAGCAAAAATAGAATCAACCCTCTCATGCTAAATAGTCTGTTGGCAAAGAACAGCTTTTACAAATCCCTCTCCGTGCAGAGGAATGCCAGGGAGCATGTGAATGCACCAGAGGGCAAAAATCACAAAGGCTATCTGATGTCATTCTTTAGAGTATACCTCTACATTTATAAGGGTCAGGAAGATGCTGCTCCATACCCTACATTGTAACTAAATGTTCATGTGAAGTGAACACAGAAGGGCAGTGAGCAAAGTTGAAGCAAATTGATTATTTTATTGGAGAGCATGGAGAAGATTTTGAGGTATTTGGCTATTTCCAGTCTTAATAGTCACCTCCACATGCTGGTCTCTTAATCGTGTGCAAGAGGCACCAAACAGCACAGCCTGCTTCTAGGTGCAACTAAAAACTTATATTCTGATTTTGAATGTGAAAGAGAGTCGTTAGCAAAGTGTAAAAGATGCATAGGACTTCCTGCAAACCTTATCCAAGAACGTGAGATCCATACATCCTGGCCCCTGAGAATCAAGAACCTAAATCAGTACGAGGCATCTTCAAACTAAAATTGCACCGATTTAACTGAATCAATTTCTAAACCAATTTAGTTACATTAATGTAATGTCCTTGAGTAGATGAGGCCCAATGGGACTATTAAGAGAAACTCAGAGAAACCATTTCTAATGCATAATGTCACCTCTTTTATTGAGCCTACTGGTTATGAATCGTATATATGCTAATGTGCCAGCAGGTGGTGCTACATATATGTATCTTACCACCTACAGTTATATATGTCAAATTTGCATCTCTCCTATAGACCGTTTCCATACAAAGCTCAGAGACAGCTCATGTAAGTTGGAGCAACCTTCAGGCTTCTCTGACTTGTCCCAGGGGACTCGCTTGGTGTTGATTGGCCTTGAGTTCAGGAAAGTGAAAAGATGATATAAAGACTTCCACTTATCTGCTGCGTTGAGTGTGCCTTCGGTTCTCTTCCAAAGACTTAAATGCATTTCCTTCTGATGCATCTCCAGGGAAGCAAGAGAAGCAGACTCCTAATAAATCCTGTCAGGTTATGTAAGTCTTTGGGTTCTGGAACTGTTTTATTTATGTATTCATTTATTGAGAGAGAGAGAAAGAAATATATCTTGTGTGATAAGTTTAGCTGTGGCAACATGTACAAAGCTGAGACTTCCAAGAGCTTCCCCATAGAGTTTAAGAAATAAAACAATAATTAGATCCATATAAGTACAAAGGCATGTGCCAGGAAGCTATCGCCTTCAGATTAATCCACATCCAGGACTTGTGCCAGTCTAGTGACAGGAATTCTTTGTACTGTGCAGTCTGTTTATTACAGTTCAAGATGTACAGTGATAGAAGAGAGTAAATCAAGTCAGAGAGTAGAAATTTCATGACTTCACGTTATATATTCATTCTTTCTTATGCAGGAGCACTCAAGCAAGGTGGACCCTGAGTGTGGGGCAGATTTCCCAGTTTGGCAGCTGGATTTTCAGAAGCGTACAAGACTCAGCAGTTGCCACTCACATCATTGAAAATGTGACTTCTTCATGTAGGTGCCTGTAGCAGGGTGCTCTTGGATCATGAGCTCTCCTGAAAATCTGATCCCTCTATTAGGTAGAAAACAATCACCCTCTGCTAGTGTAGATCATAGATACAGTTATCTGTTGGACTGATCAACCAACCAGAAGTGAAATCATGCCTCAGTTCCAATTCTCTTGATAGGACTGTCTTTATTAACAGAGATTTAGAGCAAAACAATGACACCTGGAACAGCCTCCCTGCTCCTCAAGGCCTTGTCTTCAGGGCTTCACAGCACTCCTCATTATTTTGCTAGTACATTTGTTTCATTCTGTCTCCACACTGTCAGTGGGAAGAAAGCTGAGGTGAAGGTGTGTGTGAAGATCGATTTCGAATGTTTGGCAGGTGCTCAGGTGCTTCAGTGATGAATATACCTGCACCTAGAGTGAGAGAGACTGCAATATGCTACAGAGTTTTTGGTATTGCTGATGTGTAATCAGAAGTTATCAGAGGGGGAAGCTTGTGGTTTTGACCTCAGGGATCTAAGTAAATGTGAAAAGTTGAAGTGTTAGAATTCTGAGAAAGCAGGGCCATAGTTCATAAGTGCCTTATCAGAATCAATACTTGAGACTTTAATGGTATCAGTCCCCCACTACTAAATATCTTACAGTGCTTATCAGTTCACCTCAAAATCTTCCTCTTTCCCAGTGGGAATAAACCCAATTTCCTTCACCTTCCCTAAGAACAGCTAATATTTTTGAGACCTAAAAATGCCATTTGCTTTGTTTGATGCCCTTAATAAGATAATAACACCTTTCTAACAGTCAGAGAATCTTACCCAAGATAGACTCATTGGCCTTCAATAAGGCAGGAAAGCTCCTTATTTTCCAGAAGACAGACATGCCATGAAACAAAAATAAACCGGAACAAGTGGAAAAATGAGAGTCCGCTCTTAGGCACTTAAGGCTGAAGCGGGATTGACATCCATTGTGAATGAAATTACCTCAGGATTTATCTACATCACCAAACATTGTTTTCTGAAACAGGCAAGCAGGTTCAGGTGCTTATTTAAGCTTCTGACTGAGAGCAAGATCAACTGCTAGGATGAACACTGACCGATCTGGAAGTGACACACAAAAACAGAGGACACCATTAGGATTTAGGAGGAGGACAGCGTGGAGCATATCAATGAATTGTGCAACAGCGTCATGAGAGAAAACATCTTCTTACTGTCTAGAATCACCTGAAACAAAGAGGAGGCTTACCTGCTCAGACAAAGGGAAATTATGTTACAGAGTTTTTAGAAGCTCCTGAGATGAGTCCTACATGTGGAGAGAAAGAGGCCCATTCCTGCTTTATCAAAAGGTCTTAGACTAATGCATAGGAAATCTGAGAGTTCAAACATATGTATCTCAGGAATGAAAAACTGCTTTGAACTTGCTGAGGAAAAATGTCCAAGGAAAAATGAATGAAGAAGAGGTGGGTGAGGAATTGCCTGGAGCCCGTGAAGAGGAGATAGAGCCATCCAGAGTTTCTTTCAGTGGTGAAAGTGTGTGGGTCAGATGCTCAGCTGGTGTAGATCAGCGTAGCTCCATGAACTTCAGTGGACCATGCCTGAAACACTCTCCATGCCTCTAACCAGAGATAAGCCAGGAGATAAGTACTTGAAACTTTTGCCCCCTTGAAGCCAATGAGAGCTCTACCACTGCATTCATCTGAGCCAGGATTTCACCTTTCATAGAATCATGGAGCTGGAAGAGACCTCAGGAGGTCATCAAGTCCAGCCCCCTGCCCAAGGCAGGACCAATCCCAACTAAATCAACCTTTGTCTTTTGCTGTGGGTATATTCACAATTGAAAGGCCAGAACCTTTGCTTGGCAGCACAAAACAACTGGAAATCTGCCCTATGGGGGAACTTAGGATTTTGCCCAAAATAGGAAAATCCTGTAGCCAGCCCTCTGCCATCTATTCCTCTACAGGAGGGACACCCTAGGGGGTGGGAAAGGTCATGTCAGGGTGGGGCTGGAGTGTTTAGCACACTGGCTAGTTCTTGGATGGGATTGATCTAGTTAATAAGAACAGCCATACTGGTTCAGAGCAAAGGTCCATCTAGACCAGTATCCTGTCTTCTGACAATGATCAATGCCAGGTGGCCCAGAGGGAATGAACAGAACAGGGAATCATCAAGTGGTGCATCCCCTGTTTCCTATTACTATTCTGACAAACAAATGCTAGGGACGCCATCCCTGCCTATCCTGGCTAATAGCCGTTGATGGACTTAGCCTCCATGAACACAGTTCTTTATTGAATCCTATTGAAACCTTGGTCTTCACAACAGTCTCTGGCAAGGCATTCCACAGGTTGACAATGTGTGCTATGGAGAAATTCTTCCTTTTTAAACATTAAAAACAGCTGCCATTTGGTGACTCTATTTCTGGTATTATGACTTCCTTATTTACTTTCTCCACATCAGTAATGATTTTTTAGATTTCTATCAGCTCCTCCCCCACCTCTTTAATCATTTCTTTAGCTGCCCCTCTCATTAACTGTTCTTTTTATGGAAGCGTTCCATGCCTGTAGTAATTCTGATTGCCCTTTTCAAAACTTTTTCCAATTCCGCTAGTGTGCAACATGTCTACATGGTGAGTTAGGATGTGTCTGCACACAGCACCCTTACCTTAAAAAAAAGCTACACAATTTGTGCTACGCTAATTGCATAGCTTATTTCAAGTTAATTTTGAAATAACTCACTATTCCAAAATGCCCCTTAACCCCCATGTTACTGGGACATCAGAATAAGCCACCTGTTGTGTCAAAATCTATTTCAAAATAACGGACTGCTTCAATAGACGTGGATACTTCCAGTATCCTCAAATAGCTCCACAGAATAAACATAGGGTATGGCTACACTGCATTCCTCTTTCGAGAGAGGAATGCAAATGCAGCTGAGTGAAATTGCAAATGAAGCGCAGATTTGAATTTCCCACGCTTCATTTGCATAATCGCATCCGGGCACTTTTTTGAAATACCATATTTTGAAAGAAAAAACACAGTCTAGATGGGGTTCTTTTGAAAAAAAATCCCTTCTTTTGAAATAACCCTTAAACCTCATTTTATAAAGAGTAAGGGGTATTTCGAAAGGAGTTTTTTCTCGAAATAACCACATCTAAACAGCGTTTTTTACCTGAAAATAGGGTAATTCGAAAAAGCGGCCGGCCACAATTATGCAAATGAAGCGTGGGAAATTCAAATCTGTGCTTCATTTGCAATTTTGTTTGCCTGCATTTGCATTTCTCTCTCGAAAGAGGAATGCAGTGTAGACATACTCATAGTGTGCAGCAAGCCGGGGTTGGAATCTATGATGCACTGACTTGAGATGAGAACACTTCAAAGCACACCACAGGAATACAGTGGCAGTGTCCATAAGGTGGGGTAGTACAAAGCTAGCTGGTGCACTGTAGAGTCACGGCCTGGCTTGCCAGATGCTAACTCACCATCTAGTCAACTCTCAGAGCAGCACATAGGTGTCTTTTCTCCCAGAACTAAAAAAGAGCCATCTACAGGCACACAGATAACCTAGGACCCTATGGGTAAGAAGGGGATAATACCTCCCAGAACTAGCCTGGTGGATTGGGTACTTGCTTGGGAAATGGATGCCACAAGAACAAGTTTCCCTGTGCCTGAATCAGAGCTCATCCCATATGAAGACACTTATTACCAGGCTCTTTGGCCAGGGGTAGGCAATAGGTGGGGCACTCCAAGACTGTGATAAGTGGGCAAGGGTCTCACTTTTCTAGGGAAAGGGTGTGGAGTCTGGAATGGAGGTTGGGTACAGAGGGGAGCTCGGGGTAGAGAATTGGGGTACAGGAGACAGTGTGGGATCTGAGAGGGAGTTTGGGTAAAGGAGGGGGTTGTGACTGGGGGCTGGGGATTGGGGCACAGACTCAGAGAGATGGTATGGGTGCAGAATAGGATTCTGGCCTGGGAGAGGAGTATAGAATGGGGTGCAGCGTCTGGGAGGGAGTTGGGATCTGGGACATGGTGTGTCCCAGGGGTTTCAGTCGTGATGTGGGGACAGGAGAGGGTGTTGACCTGGGGCAGAGGCTGGGGTGCCAGAGGCAAGCTCTGGCTGGGAGGTGCCAATGGGAGCTAAGTGTGCTGGGGGTGGGGGCAACATGCAAAACCTCCTCTCTTCAATCTCTGTGTGTGTGGCATCAAGAGGCGCATGGAGCAGCCAGACTTTTTGAGTAGCTTGGGGCTGCTTTCTGCCCTGCGGGCAGATGGATCCAAAGGCTTGGGGGGCTGGATCTAGCCCATGAGACATATCTTGCCTGCCTCTGCTCTTGGCTATTCTCAGGCGTTTCTCTTTCTCTTTCTTGTTTTTGATCAGAACTTTCAAACCACCCCCTGATGAATGTTTTGTCAACCCCTTTCCTGTGAAAGTTTGGGTCAATGAATCAAGAAATTCAGACTTTTTTTTTTGACAAAAAGGTTTTGTGGAAAACATCCCAACCAGTTCTTGTTTTCTGATGCTTATATACTACAGTCATGGGGAAAGATCAAGAGAAAACTGTAGGTGACTATTCTACTGTTCCAGGGAAACTTCTCAGGCATGTTTCCCAGGCCTGGATCTGCCACAGAGCTCCCAGCCCTGTAAACTGTTATAAATCTCCTCTGACAAGGTGGTTAAGGCACTTGCCCTCAAGAAGTAGGGCAAGTGCCAATGTTGCCTCAGGACAAGTGAGACAGTATATCACATCACAATGGAGCTTCTCTTCCAGCTTCTTGAATTCAAGAAATTCCAGGGCTGGTACAGAGAACAAATGGTCGAGAGCACTCCCAACTGCAGCCACTGAGTTTGGCACATCAGGATTCATTACAAATCTTACATCTGCCTGGGCCAGGATGGAATCTGCAGGAAACAGCCTCCTTTGCAAACTGAATTCAGGGATTGCCATAGAGCAGTGGTGGGGAACCTAAGGACACAGCCCCCGGCTTGCCTGGATCTGGCCCCTGAGGCTCAGGGCTCCCCCCCAACACTGGGGAGCCTGCACTGGTGCTCAAGCACACTCGCCACCCCCACCTCCCTGTGGGGCTGGAGCACACACAATCTCCTAGGCTAGTCCCTCAAGACTCAGCGGCCTCTGACCCAAACAAAGTTCCCCACCGCTGCTGTAGAGAATTTGAAGAGGGAAGGAGGAGGAGTTGGAAATAAAGGTGGGGACCAGTGAGCCTGCTAATCTTTTTCCATGTGGACTGAATTTTGTTATGCTGAGTACTGAGGCATATGAAGCCACATCTGGAGTATTGTGTCCAGT
>JANRFK010000975.1:4724902-4746712 GCA_030068395.1 Apalone spinifera | reverse complement strand
TGTAACTAGGGGTGCAGAGATGTGGCAGCACTCCAGGCTGGAAACAGTTTCGATCGTATACAGGGTTGGCAGTTTGGTTCGATGGCTCTTAGCACCCCCACTACACAAATTGTTCCAGCACCTCTGGAGGGAAGGGCAGAAGGAAGAGGCAAATATCTTTTTTTTTAATAAAATGTAAAATGTTTTGAATGTGTAGATCAAGTATGAAAACAAATGGCCTTTAGCTGTGGCTTGAAAAATAAAAAATATCAGTTAAAAACCCCGTCTCAACGTTCAGTTTTCCCTTGTGATTGCAGTGAGTATTCATTCTGGCAGCTTCACTTCATTATTTCCTGTAACCTCCGAGCTGAACTGTCAGCTTTAATGTTATTTATAATCCCTCATTTTACTCTTTCTCCGGCTATTGTTAAAGTAGCATTTGAGTTTCCATTCCGTCAAATGAAAACAACAAACCCCCCGCTGCATCGGTTCCAGAAATATAACTGAATTAAAGCTGTGCGCTGCTTCTATTTAGTTCTTTGTAAGTTCTGGAGCAAACAATTGAATGTTTGTGCACAAGCCTAGATAGGCGATATCTTCACACGGTAAGAGTGGAGTCCCTGGGACTGCAGTCTAATCCATGGATTTTATCCATTCTTGTATTTCAGAGGGTATTTAAAATTGCTTGGGGCTGATTCGCCAAAGCCCAGTCTGTCATTTTACTGCAGTACAGAAGGTGGGAAAAGCAGGGTTTTACACCCAGTTGTACTCATGTGACTGACTACACAAGGTGCACGGCAATGGAGAATTGGGCCTAGGAATCTTAATTTGGGGTAAACAATTCTAAAGAACTAAAATGAATTAGGCAACACCCACTGTTGCAAATGCTGATCTTCTAGCTGCCCTTCTCTCCACTGGAATCCTCAGCCTTGTGTTCAGTGCTCAGACTCCCTAAGCTACGGAGAGAGGTAGGTGCCGAAGTGTGGGAGTCTCAGGGTATGTCTAGACTACAGGGTTTTTTTCGAAAAAGTGGCATCTAGACTGCTGCCATGTTCTTTCGAAAGTAAATTGAAAGAATGCAACAGTTTTTTTGACCGCAGAAAACCTTTGTTGACCGCAAAAAACGAGGAATAACACCTTTTTTCAAAAGTGCTCTTTCAAAAAAAGGTGTTATGTAATGCCTGGGTGCTCTCTTTCAAAAAAGTGGCTTGCTTTTTCGAAAGTACTGGTTGTAGTCTAGACGCTCTTTTTCGAAAGTATCTTTCAAAAAAGACTCTTTTGAAAGAGGCGTGCAGTGTAGACGTAGCCTCTGAAATCAACAGGGGATTCTGAAAAGAGAGGTGGAGCTTCAAAGATAGGTGCCTGTCTCCCATGGGAATTCCCAGTTGTGAGCTCTCTCCTAGGCTACATCTAGACTGCAGTGCGGTTCCAGGATACCAGAGGAAGGAACACATCCACTTTTCCGGAAACATTTTTGAAAACTTGGATGTGCTCTTTCACCATCCCTATAAGCCTCGTTTTATGAGGAAGAAGGGATGTGTTGAAAGAGCACTTTTCTCCAAAATTTGGTGCGGTGTAGATGCATCAAATTTTGGAAAAGGCTCTTTTGACAGGAAAGCGGAAAAAGATACGCAATGTGTGTACCACAAATTGTGTTTCTTTTTCCGATTTATCTTTTTCTGATTTATCTAGGTGTAGACCTTGCCCTAGAGTTTGATGCCTATGCCTGTTTGCTCCTCTTAAGAAGAAATGAGACGAGAAGGGTATCCTACTCTCATAGCCTGGGGGCTAGTGCACTCACCTGGGATGGGGGAGACCCCAAGTTGCCAACGTTTTTTAAGTACACTATACAAAGTGGAACAGCTTCAAGAAGAGTCACCATAAACTGCCCTATAGCTTAATGGTGAGGGTGCTCACTTGAAAGGATGGAGAGCTGCGTTCTAGTCCTGTCTTTAAATACAGCAGAGTGGGCATAGGAACCTGGATTCTTCACATACCAGCACCATGCTCTAACTTGGGGTGGGTAATAATTTTTGATGGGGAGCCACTCCAAGAATTTGGAAAATAGGCGAGGGCCTCACTCTTCCATGATATTAATGGGGAAGGTGTGGGGTCTAGGATGGAGGTTGGATGCAGAAGTGAACTTGGGGTAAGGGAAGGAGTTTGGGTGAAAGAGGCAGTTGTGGCCTGGGGTACTGGACTGGGGTGCAGGGAGTTGGATTGTGACCTAGGGCAGGGAATTGGGGTAAAGGAGGAGATGCAAGGATTTGGATTGTGAGCTAGGGTGGGAGGGGACTGTGATCTGGGGCAGGTGATTGGGGTGCTGGATCTAGGAGGAGATATGGGTACAGGAGAGGGGCAGAGCATTTGGGTATGTGGAGTAGGGCGCAGAAGTGGGGGACAGAGACTTGGGGAAGGGAGGGTCTGGCCAGGAGACTTACCAGCCAGCAGCCATTCCTGAATCTGCCTGCCCGCCAGTGTTCCCTCTAAGCTGAGAGGCAACCCAGCTGACTGGGCAGGGCTGATTAATCACCTGTGAAGCTGGGCTGCCTCCCTAGAGGGAACACTGCTGCCTGCCCCGCCCCCACACCGGCAGCAGCCATGTGCTCTGGAGCCTGTGTGCTTCGTGGCTGCCTGTTATTAGCCAGAAACCAGCCAATGGGATTGTGCTGGAGGTGGGAGCAGTTCCTAAAGCTTTCCCTCCTCCCTTCCGGACTCACAGTTTTTAAAGAAAAACCACTCCACCGCCGCATTTCTGAGCCACGGGCGGGCAGGGCGAGGCAAGCGGAGAGCCTGCCTGGGGCTCCCCGCAGTGACTGCAGGCCGAATCCGGGGTCTTGGAGGGCCAGATTCGGCCCACAGGCCACATTTTGCCCAAGAGTGCTCTAATCCCTGGCCTAGAGGGGACACATCTCCCTGGCTGTACTTAGTATGGATTTGGCTTGCTTGATCCTACGAGTAAGGGGCTGGGGAATGCCAGCTCTGTGAACCCTGCTGGATCTTAGATGTAAATGAGGTGCCATTGGGACTTATGTGTCAATGTGATGCACACTGAAATAAATTTACAAACTGGGGTGACTTTACAACTGGAAACTTGGACGCTGAGAGACAGTAGGTATCTTTAGGTGGCAGCTGAGCAGGAATTTTGAGGCTCTCAGTACCTGAAGTGGCAGGGGGGTTCCTAAGTCCCTTTGTAGATCTAGCCCTTTGGAGTCTGAGTTTCATTTTCAAGTGATTAGATCACCAGGTCATTTTACTATCTGGGTGGCTTCTGGGCCCTGGATTTGAACTAGTAACCTAGAGGTGAAAAGCTTCATAGCTCACATTCTTGAATTGTCCAGCACTGCTGCTGTTGCTGAGTTTGGGAAGTGGCGTGGGTAAAAGTTTCAGAATGGTGCTCTCCAGTGCCTCCTAAACATCTGTTGTGAAGTGTTCACAAAGAAGGGGTTCCCAATTATTTTCTTTGCTATATCTCAGTCTCCTGCCGTCCTATCCAAAAGAGTGTGGTCTCTCTCCTCTATTGTAGCTCCTCACAGCCCCGCCATTTTTGCCACCTTCCATCCTCTTTCCTGTCCATTTTAATCCTCATGCCCTTTGCTGTCTTTGTTCTTTGGGTTTTTTCCTTCCTTCCTCTCTCACCCTCTGCTAGCAACTCCTCTCCACATTGCCCCGATAAACCAACGGCTAAGTTCACCTCAGTGCTGCTTGGACTCCCGTTGGAAGCTTTATGTAGCCGGGCAACATGTGCCCTCAACACTTGGCTAAGCAGCAGGATTAGGGAAGTTTGGACACAAAGATACCCTGTATGCATGATGTGCTACTGCAGCTAGTTATAGACTCATAAAATGCTAGAACTAGAAGGGACCTTGAGAGGTCATCAAGAGGTTAAGGAGAATAATTTTTCTTCCTCCTCTTTGAAACAGCCTTCTCTTGTAGGTCAAGTTCTTTCAGCCTTCCCTCATAGATCATGTTTTCTAGAACTTTAATTTTTTTTGTTGCTCTTCTCTGGACCTTCTTCAAGTCTATCCTGAAATGTGGTGCCCAGACGTGGACATGGTACTCCAATTGAGGCCTAATCAATGTAGAGTAGAACAGAATTATTTCTCATGTCTGGCTTTCAAAACCTGTTTTAATACACTTCAGAATGATGTTTTTCTTTTGCAACAATGTCACACTGTTGACTCATATTTAGCTTGTGGTCCACTATGACCCCTAGATCCCTTTCTGCAGAACTCTTTCCTAGACAGTCACTTCCCATCCTGTATGTGTGAAACTGATTGCTGCTTCCTAAGTGGAGGACTTTGCATTTGTCCTTAGTAAAAGTCATCTTTGTTACCTCAGGCTATTTCTCCAGTTTCTCCAGATCATTTTGAATTTTTAATCTCGTCCGCCAAAGCACTTGCAACCCCTCCCAGCTTGAATTAGTTGTATTAACTCTTGATCTTAAAAGGTGCTGATCACGCTCAACTCCCACTGAAAGGTGAATTGATAAGAAGCAGGGCACAAATCCCCAGTAGGTTGTGAGTTCTGTACTTCAGTTTCTCCAATCAAATGTGACCTCTTCCATTAGAGTAACAGCCTTAACATGAGATGAGAGACAATCCGTAGGGGTATTCTGATCTTTCTTCCCAAGCTATAAACTGACATTTGTGATAGATCGTTCCTTATACCAAAGAACACAGAAATGTTCAGGTTACAGCCAGTCCCAAAGGACCAATCAGGTCAGTTGCAGGTTAGCTCTCATACCAAAAACAATGTTTGTAGCCAATCCTACAATAAACTATCCTATAAGTAGGTAAAGGGAATTAAACTTAAAGCAAACTCATATGTATACCCAAATGAGTTTCAATCTTAAATTTTAAAGAGTAAGAGAGTCTTCTATAATAAGCAAGGTTGAAATATCCAGTTAGGGTTAACTCAGGTTAAGTATTGAGGATCTTTTGTTTATGCTTAGTAATTCATGCCCCTCAGAATCCAAGCAACATCAGAGGTAAAGTCCCTAACAAGGAGCAACTGTTATTCCTTTCTCTTCTGAGCAGAAGCTGACAGGATGACTTCACACACACGTTTTCTCTTCTAGGGATGGGGCAGGAATGCATTAAACAAAGTCTTTGTTATTCGATGTTTCACAAGGGTTCTTTTGATGTCTTCTTTGGGGGGGAGGTGGGAGCAAAAAATAAAACTTTTTGTAGGAAGCCAGAATTTTACAGTCATTAATTCTTCTTTCATGTTTGCTGACTTACACAGTTTCAGAAGATTAAAATGAAAACACTTCACGTTGCCTTAAACCATGGCGTACAGTTCTTGTAAGTGAGATAAACACAGGCAACATCCTACGAGCATTTCACAAAGTTTACACACATTTTTAATAAAGTTTACATCTATTGTAACAATGCTAATGCACAAATGAGCCAGACTCATTCAGCTCTGTGTTTCTCAGGGTACTCTACACTGCACTCTTATTTCAAAATAAGCTATTCCGGAATAATTATTCAAAAATAGCTTATTTCGAAATAGCATGTCTACACTTCAGGGAAGCTTCAAAATGAGTCCATGACAGGCTTCCCTAATATAGACGTGCTATCTTGATTTAGGGCCCCAGAAGGAATAACTTAGCCCCTCACCAGGGCCATTCTATTTCGAAATAGTAGAAGTGGAGTATCTACACATGCCTTATTTTGAAATAGCTGTTTTGGAAGAGGAGTTATTCTTCATAGAATGAGGTTCACAGAAGTCAGAATAAGCCGGCTCTTACACTATGTCTAGACTAGAAGCCTCTTTCGAAAGATAGTGTCTAGACTAGAAGCAGATTTTTTGAAAAAGCGAGCCACTTTTTCAAAAGAGAGTCTAGACGCTCTCTTTCAAAAAAGCACAGTTTGTATTCCATAGTGCCTTTTTTTGAAAGAGTACTTTCGAAAAAAGGCGTTATTCCTCGTAAAATGAGGTTTACCGCGATCAAAAAAACTGCCACATTCTTTCAATTTACTTTCCAAAGAGTGCGGCTGCAGTCTAGATGCAGGTGAAGTTTTTTCGAGAAAAGGCTACTTTTTTGGAAAAAAACCTGTAGTCTAGAGACACCCTTATTTCAAAATTATTTCAAAATAACGGAATTGCTGTGTAGACACTCACATAGTTATTTTGGAATAACAGCAGTTATTCCAAAATAACTTTGTCATGTAGACACCCCCTCAGTGATCGTTTGAGGCCTTGGCATGATCTGGCACCTGGTCTGCCTGCATTGCATCTTTCAGCATCAAGCCCTTAGTTGTTCAGCTGAGGATAAAAAGAGCAACTTCCCAGGAGCCCCTCACAGCTACAAGGGTACCTGACTTAGGGGGTTGATCCTGGGTCATGTTTTTACTTCCACTCCATTATTCCCCTCCATTGTCCTGCAGCCTCCTTGGGCTAAACTGGAAACTCTCCTACCCCCCAAGTTGAACTGCACTGAGATCAAAGGAGGGTAACATAATATGGACCTGGCAAACGCACAACTGGCAATGTCTAAAAATGAGTCATTTGTGCTATGGAAACCATTTCCCTTAAAACATTCAGGGAAATATACAACATAAAAATAAGGAACCATACCTTGAGCTTTCCATAAATAGCCTCTCTTCCCCTGCCTCTGTCACCAATCGACTTACTTCCCCTAATTTCCACATTTGCCTTCTAAGTTCCCAGCTCCTGGTTCTTGTAATATGTCAATGAACTGGAAAGGGAACACAGTGAGTCATGGTCAGCCCAGACAAACAGTAGCCCCTGGAGAGTGCCCTGCTCTCTAGAAAGGATATTTTACTCCTCAACTTTGGAAACCTAAATGCAATTAGAGCAGGAAAGGCTCTTTAAAAAGGCAGTTTCATACATGATGTCAGGGTTTCCACTACTTCACATGGAAAGCATCCTTCTCTCTTGCTTTCAACTGTTATGGCCTCATTTGCAATGTTATGAAAATAGCAAGATCTTGAATCAGCTGATAAACCAGTGGAAAGCATCTGGAGCTTGTCTGGTGGGTAACGTTGCATTTGGGCTGTGTTTGGAAAGCTTCCTGTTCTTCTAAGAAACCATGGGATGGCGCCGACTCATGTCTTAGCAAATCCACAGAGCAGCTGCCATTCCAATGGTTTTTGACTGTGACCTAGGAGGAGGGGGGCTGTCATAATGTCAGATAAGGGTTAAGAAGAATATGGTCAGGGGGTTGGCAAAATTGCTGGGCTTCTAAGCAAGGTCGGGATGGCACCATGCTCCCAGAAGCGGTGGAGCCTTAGGCAGAAGGGGTAGGGCTATGGGGGAGTGGGGGGCCTGTAGCATCCCTCCATCAGCCCTTCAGCACTGCCCAGAGTGTGTGACTGGGGCTCTGGGTCCTGGGGCAGATGTCTCCTTTACCCTCCCTGCCCATCGCTGGGCCTGAATATGGTCTATGTATAAAATTATCAGGTACCGCACAGAGAATTGCAGATTGAGTACCAACCTCCCTTGTCAGCACGTGAGAACATCCTCCTACCTGTTTCTGTAGCCAGAGGATTAAGATCTAGTCCCTTCATTGTTCTTTTCCCTGGGTTCCAACGGGCTAGAGATTTATGCTTCCTGCTAATGGAGAGTAAGGAGTCAGGTTCAAATCTTGACTTGGTTCTTCATCCTTTGTTCAGGGAGATGTAGGTGCATCATTTCTGTTTCTAGAAGCATGGAATGGAGACCGAGTGCTGAGTTCATTCTTCCAATCCTGATATCAGGTCAAAAGAGACTATTAATAATGTAGCACTTTTCATTTTTAGGGTTGGCTTACAACAGTCAACCTGTGGAACTCCTTGACAGAGGATGTTGTGAAGACCAGGACTTTAACAGGGTTCAAAAAAGAACTCGATAAATTCATGGAGATTAGGTCCATCAATGGCTATTAGCCAGGGTAGGTAGGAATGGTGTCCCTACCCTCTGTTTCTCAGAGGCTGGAAATGAATGATGGGAGAGGGATCACGTGATGATTACCTGTTCTTTTCAATCCCTCTGGGGCATCTGGCATTGGCCACTGTTGGCAGACAGGATACTGGGCTAGATGGACCTTTGGTCTGATCCAGTGTGGCCGTTCTTATGTTCTTATGATTCTTATTACTTGTGGTGGCTCCATTTCTTTCAGTGTATTAACCATTCATTCAGCAATTCTCTCTTTTTTGTTCATTAGCATACCCAAAATTACATCTGCTGGCCCATGCGCCCATAGAGGTGGCAGTGTTGATTTGTACACCTCCAATCAACTTGTACTGCATGGTTTTCTGAATATGGCCTCGAAAACGGTAAACCATGAAGATGCATAAAGGAACTAGACAAGTGCCCTAGCAAGGGGACATCAATTGGGACAAAATTTCAGGTGACTACTTCCTTTAATCAAATCTCAGGGTACGTCTACACTGCACTCTTATTTCAAAATAAGCTATTCCGGAATCGTTATTCTGAAATAGCTTATTTTGAAATAGCACGTCTACATTGCAGGGAAGCCTCATAATTACTCCGAGGCAGGTTTCCCTAATGTAGATGTGCCATCTCAATTTAGAGCCCCAGGAGGCACTGAGGAGGAATGGCACAGAATGTCCCTTTGAAATAGCAGAAGTGGAGCGTCGACACATGCCTTATTTCAAAATAGCTATTTTGGAATAGGCGTTATTCCTCCTAGAATGAGGTTTACACATCTCGGAATAAGCTGTCTGCTATTTTGAATTTATTTAGAAATAACGGAATGGCTGTGTACATGCTCGCATTGTTATTTCGAAATAATGCTATTTATCTTGACATAACAGTACAATGTAGACACACCCTCAATTATTGATACTGCTACCAGAAGTGAGTGCTACAGAAAAAGATTTGGGGCACAGAGAAAAGGCTTCCAAGAACTGAATGCAGACACTAGGTGCGGCTCTCAACCGGCCACTGTTTCAGCTTTCACAGGTTGTGATGACAAAACAGCGACAGCATTAAGCTCCGGGATCTACTAGCTGTGGTCCTCAACCCGCCCTATATTTAGATAATCGAACCCCAGTTTCCTGCAAAGTTGATTGCTTGATTCTTATGTGTTATACGTGATCATCCTCAGTCAATGTGACAGCCAGACGCAGCACGAAGGCATCTCTAGCTGTAGTCACATGCTGTCAATAAAAAGAAGTCATGATCTGGTTGTGGAATGGGATACGTGTCGTAGCATGAGAAAGCACCTCACTTACTCTTTCCAAGGATGCAGTTGGCCATGGAAGAGTCTACGCACAGGGGTCCCAAGCCTTCCTAGAGGGTGAGAGGGGTAGTTTGGAGAATCATCCCTTCTCTTATTGGCTGTCATATAACAGCCTCATGGCAACCACCATAATTGCCCATATAGTAACATATGGAAAGTATATCTGCATTGTTCGCTTCTTTTCATGCAAGATAGCAGCTGGGACCATGGGGTGACTTTCAAGGCTTGGTGCCTTTTGTCATGTCCACCATAAATCATTATCACTGAAGGGACGTGATGGAAACAGAGCACCAGTTGCCACCACATCAGCGGAATCGGGTGGTGTAGTGCGGAGATTCCTAGGAGCTACCTGGGCCCCAGTCAAATAAGATGGAAGCATGGAGAAGAGAAAGGTGAAGGAGGAAGGTAGGAAAAGAAGTTCTGGCTGTGTTGGGAGGAAGATTCTATTGGAGAAAGGGCAAAAGGAGCTATAATGTGGATAAACATCAAAATATGGAAAACTCATGAATTGCAAATCTTGGACTCTGGGGATTTTCACTTTCTAATGATATACATAGCCTCCATTGTCCCTATTGGCATGCGTTTCAACTATTGGCATTGATCGCCTCTCCATGCTGCAAAGGGCTTTTCTCAAGCTTCAAGGAACTGTTGATTGGGACAAAATTGCCCGAGATCTGGTGTTTACATTGTATTTCAGTTTATGAATGACCAAGATAAGGTGGAAAGGCCAAATCTCACCTTATTCTGCTCCAAAAAAGGCACAATCTGGTGGAAAAAAAAAGTCTCATGAAAACTATGTGCAAATACAAAATAAATAATTTTTAAAAAGGATTGTTTAGACTTCTGTAGCATTTGAATGCTTAGCCATTCCATTGGCTGAATTCTTTATTTCCCTGTGTACATCAATTTGTACTGTGCTTCCAATTCCTACAGTGAGCCTCTGGATTCCTTGTTCATCAGGAAGCTTTTTTTTTAAGTCATACCTGTTTTCTCATGGCTAATAATCCGGCGTATCCAGTATTACAGTCCTCTGTGGTCCCTCACTCTCTTATTCACAGTATTCTAGGTTGTTGAGATCCATAAGCCAAGTATTTTGACTGTGTGATCCTTTAGAAATGTAAAGTCTACAAACTGATCTGTGGGAAGCGGTTCATGCAGTTTATGGCCAAACATATGTTGAGAAGAAAATTAATTGTTTTGCACTTAATGCCAGCCAAGCTCCAGTTAGGAGTGTTTAATTATTCCAGATATATAATACTGGAAGCCATCTCCCTGGAATGGTTCTACTAGTTGAATTTGAAAGTGAGAATAAAGTTAAAAAGCATGAAGAAACCTGAGAGAAGAATCTGTTTTGAATTACCAAACCCATTCCCTTACACGGTTTGACTAAGAGAATGGCAACACCTAATGGAATTTAGGAAATTAGAACTAGCGAAGTTTAAACAAAACTCCAGTCACATGCTGTGTTTTCTTTAACAGTGAAAATTGTTCAAGTGCCATTCAGTTCCAGGACAGAAGAATGACCTGCCGGCAAAAGAGCAAGTTAAGAGACATTAATCTCCAGGGCTGTAAACATCCTCATTATCATTAGGAGCATGAAGAGTAAAAAGGAAACAACACAGCTCTCATTATACTTTTCAAAATACCCCAAGGGATTAGATCAAGGCCAACATATTTGCCAAATCTCCTTTTTATAAAGTCTGGTTTGTTTTAAAGATAGGCAGGAGCCAAAAGCATATCATTTTGGCAAATTTTATTATTATTTTCAGACTAATGGGATTAGTGATAAAACTAGGTATTGCATCTACTTCTGGGCCCCCCACTATAGAAAGGATGTGGATGCATTTAGAGGGTCGAGCGGAAGGCAACCAAAATGATTAGGGGGCTGGAGCACATGACCTACGAGGAGAAGCTGAGGGATTTGGGCTTATTCAGTCTGCAGAAGAGAAGAGTAAGGGAGGGATTTGATAGCAACCTTCAACTTCCTGAAGGGAGGTTCCAAAGAGGATGGAGAGAGTTTGTTCTCAGTAGTGACGGATGGCAGAACAGGAGCAATGGTCTTAAGTTACAGTGGAGATATAGGTTGGATATTAGGAAAAACTATTTCACTAGGAGGGTGGTGAAGCACTGGAATGGGTTACCTAGGGTGGTGGTGGAATCTCCATCCCTAGAGGTCTTTCAGTTCCAGTCTGACAAAACTCTGGCTGGGATGATATAGTTGGGGTTGGTCCTGTTTTGGGCAGGGGGTTGGACTTGATGACCTCCTGAGGTCTCGTCCAGCCCTAAGATTCTATGATTCTAGGTCTTTGTGAAGCCCGGCATTTTTGATTTGCAAAGCTTCACCACTATAGATTTGCACGGGCTTGCTATCGTGACATGTATTTCCATACCTGGCAAGCAAAACATGTGCTGTCAATCTGGGCTGATTTTAATGTGAAAGAAAACAGCAACAAAGTAAATATCAATAATAAGAGAGAACAAAAGTAGCTTCTATGGAAAAAAACCACAGTGGTTTTTTTTTGGTTTGGTTTTTTTGTCTCCTTTTGTTACAGGCCTCAGGGAACTCTGAGAACAAGATGGCTGCTGATCTCTGCAAGCACGGCGGCAAATCAATCCTCTATATAATTTGATTGGCTTCAGTGGGATCAGTGAATTTGGCCAAAAGAGCAGGCTCAGAAATCTTCAGGCACAGTGGACAGAAAACAAAAAGCATCTTGCTTTCACAGACACTTCCCATATTCATGTTTCACTGAGATTTGAGATTCCAGCAAGAATTTCCAGACAAAACTAAGAAATAACAGTGATTTTTCCCCCTAGTTTTTAGTCAAAAATCTACTCTCATGTCTTCGTTATTGCATTAGTGCCCTATCATTTTTAGTGCCCTATCATTTTTAATACATTTATTCTCACAGCCACTCCTTAGGGTAGGGAAGAGCTATTATAATGATTTTTTGCAGTTAGGGAATTGAAGGACAGAGAGACTACAGCCCAGATCCTCAAGGTATTGATGCACCTAATTCCCAGGGTAGTTAGGCACCTAGTACTAGACCCTCAAAGACATTTAAGTGACCAGGGGAGCCAACAGCCTCCGTGGGTCCCTGGGCAAGGTAGTGGGAGGGCGGCTGTGAGCTCTGGGGAGGGACAGAGCCTTGGGCATAAGGGGTAAGGTTGGGGGCAGTGAGCCCTCTGTGCTACCCAGAATGTGGCGTTCCCTCAACCCCCATTCCCCCCCCCCCCACCGTCCTCAGAGCCGTGCTCCAGCAGCGATGTAAAGGGCTTGGGACGCTGGCTGCTGGTGCAATATCAGAGGTGGCAGCCAGGAGCCCTGAGGCCCATCAATTCAGAGGTAGGCCCAGGCTTTTCTGGACACTAGGCCAAATCTGTCTGATGTGGAAAAGACCCTGGAATTGTTGTATAGTCAGGCTTCCTTGAAAGATTTTCAGGACTGCCTGATACTCCTGTGGCTAGAAATACTGTAGTCCAAGAAAAAATGTCTTTTTGTGCTATTTTGATATTTCTCTCCCCTGTTTTGGCCACAGTCAGAAATGCACAATAATTGTGTGCATTGCAATCTAATAATTTTTTAAAAATAATGTTTATAAATTAGGCGGGGGCTGGGATGAACTTTCAAGACTAGACCTGGTTGAATATTCCACTGAGAACATGTTTTTGTAGTCAATGTTGTTGTTTTTTCCATTGAAAAATAATTGATGAGTACTTTCCATTATGTAACCAACTGTACTCTGGATGGTTCTTATTTTTTGCTGACCTTGGTCACTCACCCCTTTCTGAGATCTCATTTACAAAGCTTAAGTCTGGCGTGAGGGCTTGCCTACACAGAGAATTACTACAGAGCAAGTCAAGTAAGCTAAACAGGAATGAGGAATTGTTATTCCAAAACAAGAGTATCTACACATGGAGTTATCCATGAATAGCGATTGCACTTTAAATCATACCTTACCTTAGTCTGTGAATCTAAATTAACTCTTACGTGTAGACAAGCTCTAAAATATTTTGTTGAACACTCCGAAAATAAGGCTGGATGTGCTGCTCTGTTCTGCAACCTATAAGAGAGCAAAAGAAAATGGGTGACAAGGAACCAGTAATGATGAAAGGTTCACCCCTGTCCTAAGAAAGCCCACAGGCACCTCTCCATGGCATAGTGTGGGGGCGATGATGGAGCCAAGGAGTAACCATTTTTCATGGCATGTTCTCCTAACAAGCAGAGGCATTTGCCAATGGATGGGAACAGAATGGAAACTCCTCAGAACTGTATGAACTTTCTCTCACTGCTTTCTACAGCACTGAAAGATGAAGACATTACCTGGGAACCTGATGAACCAAACCTGAAGGTTTTGGATTACTGGATCGAGTCTTGCAGCCAGGATGGAAGAGGAAGAGAGCTCATGAGCAAGGTAATCCATCCAGCCCCTGGTCATATTTGTGGCTTGAATGATTGTCTATTACCAGAAATTGTAAGATTCTTGAGAGAAAGCTTCCTTCAAAATTCTTTGGCAAGTTTTGTAACCACCAGAAAAAAAATCTTATCTTTTCCCTTATTTCCAAATGCTATGCAAATGACAGTTATGGGACAGGGGGTGCTTACACATGATGTAGGTAAGTATTACTATGCCAGTTCTGGAGACTCACGGGAGTTACATGCCTTACCCAAGGTCATGAAGCAAATCGGTGACATGATAAGAATATAAAAATGGCCATTTTGGTTCAGATGAAAGTTCCATCTAGCTCAGTGTCCTGTTTTGTGAACAGAATGAACAGAAAAGGTAATCATTGAATGATCCATCCCTGTCACCCTTTCCAGCTTCTAACAAACAGAGACTAGGGACACCATCCCTACCCATCCTAGCTAATAGCTATCATAAAATCATAGAACACTATAATCATAGGGTTGGAAAGGAGGTCATCAAGTCCAGTCCCCTGCCCTCAAAGCAGGTCCCAGTACCATCTAGACTATCCCTGATAGATGTCTATCTAACCCACTCTTAAATATCTCCATTGATGGAGATTCCACAACCTCCCTAGGCAACTTATTCCAGTGTTTAATCACCCTGACAGTTAGGAAATTTTTGCTAATGTCCAACCTAAACCTCCCTTGCTGCAGTTTAAGCCCATTGCTTCTTGTCCTTTCCTCAGAGGCCGAGAACAATTCTCTCCCTCCTCCTTGTGACACCCTTTTAGATTCCTGAAAATCCCTATCATGTCCCCTCTCAGTCATCTCCTTTCCAAACTAAACAAGCCCAATTCTTTCGGCCTTCCTTCATAGGTCATGTTCTCTAGACCTTTAATCATTCTTGTTGCTCTTCTCTGGACCTTTTCCAATTTCTCCACATCTGGAACTGGACACAATACTCCAGTTGAGGCCTAATCAGCGCAGAGTAGAGCAGAAGAATGACTTCTTATGTCTTGCTCACAGCACTTCTGTTAATGCAGCCCAGACTCATGTTCGCTTTTTTTGCAACTGTGTCACACTGTTGACTAATATTTAGCTTGTGGTCCGCTATGATCCTTAGATCCCTTTCTGCAGTGCTCCTTCCTAGACAGTTGCTTCCCATTCTCTGTGTGTGAGAGTGATTGTTCCTTCCTAAGTGGAGCACTTTGCATTTGTCCTTATTAAACGTCATCCTATTTACCTCAGACCATTTCTTCAGTTTGTCCAGATCATTTTGAATTATGACCCTATCCTCCAAAGCAGTTGCAACATCTCCCAGCTTGGCATCAGTTGCAAACGTATAAGCGTACTCTCCAGTACCTAAATCATTGATGAAGATATTGAAATCATTGATGAAGATATTGAAAAGAACCAGTCCCAAAACAGACCCCTGTGGAACCCCACTTGTTATGCCCATTAATAACTACTCTCTGAGAACGGTTATCTAGCCAGTTATTCACCCACCCCATCTAAGTTGCATTTGCCTAGTTTATTGATAAGAAGATCAATGGACCTAACCTCCGTGAACGTATTTATTTCTTTTTTAATCCTGTTATAATCTTGGTCTTCACAACATCCTCCAGCAAGGAGTACAACAGGTTGACTGTGTGCTGTGTGGAAAAAAATACTTCCTTTTGTTTATTTTAAACCCACCACCTATTAATTCCATTTGGGGATCCCTAGTTCTTGTATTATGAGACGGAGTAAATAACACTTTCTTAGTTACTTTCTCCATACCAGTCATGGTTTAATAGACTTCTATCATATCCTCTCTTACTCATCCCTTTTTGAAGCTGAAAAGTCCCAGTTTTATTAATCTCTCCTCATCTGGCAGTTGTTCCATACCTCTAATTATTTTTGTTGACTATTTTTGAACTTTTTCCCATTGCTGTATATCTTTTTGGAGGTGGGATGACCACATTTCCATGCTATATTTTAAATGTGAACACCATGAAAGTGTATATAGGCAATATGATATAGTCTGTCTTATTATCTATCCCCATGTTAATACTTCCCAGGATTCTTGGGTTTTTGACTGCCACTGCACATTCAGTGGATGTTTTCAGAAAATTATCCACAATGATGCCCAGATCTTTCTTTTTTGAGTGGTAACAGCTAATTTATCCCCCATCAGTGTAAATGTGTAGCTGGGATTATGTTTTCCAATGTGCATTATTTTGCATTTATCAGCATTGAATTTTATCTGCCATTTTGTTGTCCACACACCCAGTTTTGGGGGAAGAATAGAACTGAGACGTGCTGATTTTCCATGCTTTTGCTGTAACCTCCAGACTCCGATGCAATGTCCACTGTGGTCAACAAATGACTTTCCATTGACCTAGCATCAGTCCCTGAATGCCTGACAGTGTTAAAGAGTCATCACTGCTTAAGGTAAGTCCAGCAGCTGAAGGACAGTAGCAGGAACAGCTACCAGTGCTGGATATAGCTGGAGAAAAATAACGTTTTCATCCCTGCCCATTGAAAAGTTTGCTGCATCATTCATACCTGCGTTCTCTTCCCAGATGAGCTTGGCAAGCTGAAAGGTGAAAAAGCCAATGTTAATATTTTGCACAATCCAGCCCAGTGCATAACCAGGGGAGGAAGAGCACCACATACAATATGTTCTTGACTCTTGTATCAGAGATAAGCAATGAGCCAACCACCTTCAGGCAAGAGCTGGGATGCTTCAAAACAAAATTTGTAGCCTGCAGGAGACAATAGATATTTTGGATACTGGCCCACACAATTTTGGAGCATGGGGCTGTCCTACTGACACTAATGATGGGTGTCGAAATAAGAATATAGAAAGATATAAGATGGAAATGATGGCAACATGATAACACTGGGCTGAAGGATGAATTGTCCGACGGCCATGCCTATCAACAGATGAGGGCTGCTAAGTCTGGCTGGATGTATTCCTGCAAGTTTCATCATATGGCAATCTTTCATTCTTGGAGAGTTAGGACAATCCTAGAGGGTTGGCAGCACTAAGTGAAATCCACCCCAAGGACTCTGATGCACCGAATGAAGAAAGACAATGCTAAAACAGAAGTGCTCTCAAGTGTTTGCTTCCAAAATGTGATATTTCGGTATTATGATTACAAGGGCTGTGTGATTCTGGTTAAACTAATCTGTGTTTTTATTTACCCTTTGACAAGGCTATTGTGGTGTTTGGATCTGCAAGGAGGCACTATGCCCTTCAGGATTTGGCATGATCGTGATGAAAGCCATTGCTGGGCCCTTTTCATGAGCCATCCTTCAAATGCTATATGAAGCTGAAGACTTCATGGCCCATAACTGAACAAGGGTCATATTTTTTGCCTTCATTTTTCTCTTTAAGCTGCTTTTGCCCTTCTCTCTTTTTCTCTCTCTTTCTCTCTGAAAATGGGAAGATGCTTGTAGAATAGATGAGAAACAAAGAGCTTGTCTTCTTCTTCTTCTTCTTCTTGTGGAAATGGAAATGTGGTCTCTCCTTTTACTAATAATAACCAATTAGGAAAATCAAAACATTGTGCCTGTGTCTTGGAACATGGCATTGTATCTTCTCCAACATGGGAGGGACTGCTCTGGAGAGACGCCTGAGGAGGTGCAGATGCCCTTCTGAAGAGCATATCAGAGGGAGGGGGCTAATGTGGATTTCTGGGAATAGTAAGGAAGAGTTAAACTCAAGAATGATGGGATCTTAGGAAAAAAGCCATTTTCTTCATGATGCAGATGAGATCGAAAGAGCTCCAGAAGTGAATCCATGGCACTGAAAATCTTGAATTTCCCAAGAGCACTGAAGAGCTGGCAGAGAGAGTCATGAAATTCTTTTATTAGAGCCAAAGTCAAAAAGAATATTCCAGTTAATGCTATACGCAGCTTGGAAAAATCTGCTTGTTTTTTTTCCAAAGGAATGTGTTCCCTCTAGCATTGTTTCCATTTGGAATAACTTTTACAGAGCAGAACACTATGTTTTTGTGGACGGGTGTGGCTCATCCCAGAAGACTCCAAGAGATGCACCCAGAAAAGGCTATGAACAGGAGATGCTGGTATAAAGCAGAATGCCCCAAGGGTCGGTCTTGGGGCCATATTTGTTCAACATCTTCATGAATGACCTTGAGGATGGGCTGGTTTGCATCCTCAGCAAGTTTATAGACGACTCTAAGCTTGGGGGGAACAGGTAGATACAGTGGAGGTCCAGAGTAACCTAGATAAATTGGAGGATTGGGCCAAAAGAAACCCAATGAGATTCAACAAGGACAAGGACAGAGTCCTGCACGTAGGACAGAAGAATCTCATGCACTGCTAAGGCAGCTCAGCAGCAGTTGTACAGAAAAGAACCTGGGGATTACAATAGATTAAAAGCTGGATATGAGTCAAGAGTTTGCTTTTGTAGCCAAGAAGGCTAAGGGCATATTATTGAGGAAAGTGATTATTCCCATTTATTCAGCACTAGTGAGGCCACATCTGGAGTATTGCATCCAGGTTTTTTGGGGGGGGGCATTGCAGAGAGGATGTGGAGAAAGTGGAGAGTCCAGTGGATGACAATGAAAATGATTATGGGGCTGGGCACATAATACGTGAGCATAGGTCGAGGGAACTGGATTTATTTAGTCTTCAGAAGAGAAAAAATGAGAGAGGATTTGATAGTAGCTTTCAAATATCTGAAGGGGGGTTCCAAAGAAGATGGAGTGAGTCTGTTCTCAGATGGCAGAATGAGGAGCAATGGTCTCAAGTTGAAGTGGGGGAGGTCTAGGTTGGTACTAGGAAAAACTATTTCCCTAGGAGGCTGGTGACGCACTGGAATGCGTTGCCTGGAAACATGGTGGGATCTCCATCCTTGGAGGTTTTTAAGGTGGGGTTAGTTCTGCTTTGGGCAGGGGTTGGACTAGATGAACTGCTGAGGACTCTTCCAGCCCTAAACTCCTATGATTCTATATGACCCAGTGCTGGAAGGGTTTGTTCTGGCAGGGGACAGGAGCAGAAACTGAGGGTAATATGATGGGTGGTATAATTGACTTCCTAGGCTGAGGAAGAAAGAAACAAGGTGGGGGGGAAGCAAAGAAAAAGTGAATAATGTGAAAGCAACAGCTTGAAATTTGGGGAAATTTAGAATGGGGCTAAAAAGAAAGAGGCAAATCCTGCTTTTGTCTGAATCAACGCCATTTGCTAGCTGAAGATGGCATTTGGCCACAGAACATTGTGGCATGAAATTTGGGGAAGACCTGATCTCCACAATGAGATCATGGCACAGTGCTGTGTGGGTTCACATTCACTGAACTATACGGCTATCACCCAAATCCTGCTATGCTCCTAAACTGAAGCTTTTTCAAATTCGCCCCCGCCTTTGTTTTGCAAGTGTGGACCACGAAAACCAAGCCTGCTTGTATCTGTAATGTATTAAGCCAGCTCCTCATCCCTTATTCCCTTTCAGGCAGTTGCTCCTCATTATTTAGAAACCAAGGGAGCCTCATACGAAAGCTGCAATAAAAGAAGCTTTTCCATCACTCCCCAATGTGTTCATTAAATAGTGGAGATGGGCTTCAGATGTTAAAAGACATCCTCTTTCCAACTCCGCCACCAAAATTCAGGGTTCTTTAGATCCAGGTTTTGCTTTTGCCTGTTACGGAAATAGGGGCCATTAGCAAAATTCAAATCCCGTTTCAGGTTATGTCATCCCCAGAATAGTGTGTTGTGATTTTTTGCTGAAAACCAAAAGTAACCACAGCATCACACCCCCTGCCTACCTACAGCTACATCTTCCAAAGGACTTCAGGTTCCAGGAGCTCTCTCACCACTGTGGATCTCCGACCGGACTCAACTGGGGCCAGCTGGCCTCTTTCCTTGTCTCTTATTTGGAGGAGCTGTAAGTATTTGGTTTGGGTTTTGTGACATCAGTCTGCTCCCCTCAAAGAGTTCATGTTGTGAAGATATCATGATGGCTTTACTATACGCGAGTGTGTCGCTTTATTTGCATTGTGGCGGGGCAGTAGCTGGGTCCCATAAGACTGGACAAGAACCTGGGAATACAACAATCTGTGCCTTTCTTTCCAGAGAGGGTTCATGTCCTCCTGAGCTCTCTTCTAACCCTATGGTTCAATGAAGAGAACATATTTAAAGGCATTGAATCTGGCTACCCACAGATTTTATACTTTCAGTGTGAAACTGAAATTCACAGAGCAGAGGACAAGTGCCGGACTGATGCACTGTTTATGTCCCCCTGTGGGGAACATAAATGTTGTGTGAACATAGGGGTGAATTGTACCTCAGTTGTGATCAGGAAGGGTGCATCTACACGTATCTTATTTCAAAACTTTTTTGAAATAGCTTATTTTGAAATTTGGCTCGTCTACACAGGGCCAAATTTCACAATAATGGTCAATTTTGAGCCATCCTTTATCCTTTGTGCAATGATTTACTGGGATGGTGAAATAGTGCACCCATTATTTTGAAAAATATTTTGAAATAACGGCTGGCTTGTGTAGACGCGGGGCAGCTATTAAATAGCTGTACAGTGTAGATGTGTCTGAAGACAATGAATAGTAGTATTGCCCTCTTTGGAGTAACTTGGAGACAACAGGGAGATGGTTAATTACATGTCTGAGTCAAGCACCAGGCCACGTTAAGACATTTTATCCTCTGTGTGCAATTTGCACAGATCCTCCTTGCTTATGTGATGCTTGAAGCATTCCCTGTCTGCAGGAAGTTGAAAATTCTCCCCCCATTTCCATTTTAATGCTCTGCCCAGCTCTGCTCCTACTTGTATCTCCTCTCCTGGCCCTTCCTAGCTCACCATGGAGCTGTTTGTCACCTTTTTGTCCCCTCCACAGGATTAACTGTGAGCATCTGCATACTTTTAAGCACATGCTTAAATTCTGTCCTTAATGCTGGCCTAGGGCTGGAACACACTGTCGCTTCTTCACAACCACCATGCTAATTTATCTCCTTCCAATTTCTTATTGCAACTTGCCCTATTTGGCCTTTGCATCCTACTTCCGTGGGACATCTCTGTGCATATTCTGTAATGTTTGAAGGATCTAAGGGTACATCTACACAGCAACATTGTTTTGAAATAACTTGGTCCACATCTACACAGCCGGAAGGTATTTTGAAATAATGTCAAAATACTGTCAAGCTGGAGGACTTCTTACTCCAACTCCTGTAACCCTCATTGTATGATGAGTAAAGGAAGTCAGAGGAACAGTGCTCTAGTTCAAAATAACTGCTCCCAGTTTCAAAATAAGTTATTTCAAAATAAGCTACGCAATTGACGTAGCTCAATTTGCATAGCTTATTTCAAGTTAAGCCCTGCTGTGTACACCCTAAGCCTCAGCTAATGGGACTTTTTGTGGGAGTCAAGTTACTCCTAAGTGTAAATGATGTGATGGATCGATGTGTTCAGCACCTTGTGCGGGATCACTCCCCTAATTTGTGTCTCTGCAGCGAAGTGCTGACTTGTTACTCATCAATGTGAAAAAGTAGAGATCTCTTTGGCTGCTAAGGCTGCTCTAGGATTGAAGAGAACTGAAATGAAAAAACTCATGTTTCCTTTAGGGATTAAAGACTGTTTTCTACTTAAAGACACCAACAGAAAATCTTTAGTTTTCCTCCAGAATTTGAAGCAAACCCATAAAACCGTTCTATGTTTTTGCAAAAATTGGAATATGTCACCCTTTCTGCACGCTTTTTTGCTAGTGTGGGGGTATTTCATGCTAAGTTGTCCGTGGATCATCCCCTTCTGCTTAAAACATCATAGGAGAGGGCTTCTGGAGAGAAAATTTGCACGACAAGGTTCCCTACAATGTTTGTTAGTGTGAAAAGGGTTGGATTTTCTCTCCCCTAACAAATGCTGAGTGCTAGCACTATCCAGCTCCTGGCTAGTCCTTTGTCTCCTGGAAAACTCCAGGATTCATAAAATCTGCAGACAGGCAGCAAGCAGATGAAATCCCCCCCAGCCTAAATAGCTGCTTATAATAGAGGAAGGCAGTTTTCTGGAGGTACTTGATTGGTGACAGGACATCCTCAAAGCACTGGGGGAAAAAGTACAGGTTCAGGGGACTTCTCTGAACTGAGCACGTGTGCACATCCATAGTGCTGATCCAAAGTAACTTTAATGGAGGTTCCCGATCCTGTGGGTGTCTAAGTACCCCAGTAACTTAAATAAGGCAAAGTTAGTAGTAGACAA
>JANRFK010000975.1:4681718-4691800 GCA_030068395.1 Apalone spinifera | reverse complement strand
GAGTCTGCTGGCTGGATGCTGGCAGGCTGGCAACTGGCACAGGCACTGTGGCCAAAATCTGCCCCTTTAAGGGCTCCGGGGCTGGGAGGGGGGCAAAAGAGTTTTCCTGGTTTGGCCCAGAGTGGCCACCAGGGGAACCTGGGAAGGGCTAGCCTCCAGCTAGTTCAAATTAAGTGGCTACACAGCCCTTAATTCGAACTACTTAATTTGAATTTGGCGTTACTCCTCGTAGAATGAGGAATCAGTTCGAATTAGTTCGATTTAAATTCGAACTAGCAGTTTGTATGTATAGCCACTAGTAAAGTTAATTCGAACTAACGGCTGTTAGTTCAAATTAACTTTGTAGTGTAGACATACCCTGAATGGGTGAGGCTTTACTGGTTAAGCTAAGCAGCAAGGGTTGCTCCAGCCTTGCGGGGGAGGAGGTGGAGCTGCCATAGGCAGGGGTTGTTCCAGCATCCCAGCCAGAGCAGTCTCTGTCTGCAGTGGATCCAGGCACCCCACAGGCAAAACTAACCTATCCCGGGAGACCATCTTGGTTATGACCATCTCGCGGCCCACAGGGATGAAGGAGGCTGCTCGTGCAGCCTGCTCACTAGCCTCGGTTGCCCATCGCTGCTCTAGTACTTGCAGACTGTGTGCAGATTCCTGGCTCCATTGAAGTCCATGGGAACCTTGCCATGGGAAGGGGGATGGAGATAGTCAAACCTAGAAATAGTGAACTGAATTTCATACACAGTGTGACTCGATTGACGTAAGGGGGATTATAGAAAGGTTGTGTTTAGTCTATTGTCGCCGCTAATAAGGCAGATAAGTCTGACTGTCTGGCCGAAAGATTCAGCTTTTCCATTTTACACTGTGATCATAATGCCCTGAAGCGCAGGTATTCGAGCTCTACATCCTATTTAAAGGCCCTTTAACCCCAACTAAACGTATCGTCCCTGAGCAACCCAGTGGAGTCAGCAGCAGAATTTACCAGAGATCTGGCTCCCATTTGCAACACTAGGAGTTCAGACTGTTACTTGTGCTGTGCCGTCACACTGCATGTGTGTGTGTGTGTGTGTGTGTGTGTGTGGTGTAATGGGAGTCCATATAAAAGATGTCACAAAAGCAAGTGTTTGCAGTGTAACTTTTTTCCACTGGTGAAATTATAAAACACAAGGTGGCGCTGAAGTGAGCAGTGGAAACTAGGTCAGAGAACTGGAGGAAAGCCCATTTCTGGCACCTCGGAGTTCATGTGGGTTCATTACACACTCTGCGCTTGGGGCTGAAAGGAGCACACAACACTTCAAAGTGAGGGGCTACGCTACCCCTGGTTTCAGGCTGGAACAGGTGACCTCAGATTTCACATAATTTTCAGCCTGTTGGTTCTACACTGGGTCCTGATTCCCAGGAAGAACAGCAAGTTACAGCAAATCCACCCCAAGATTCAGTACCAAAGCTCCCCAGTTAGGTCCTCTTCTTCTGATTCCATTACAGTTATTTCCTATAACTTTATTGGCTATTACCAGCCATGCACCTCAGCTGAACAATTCAGATCCAGACCCAAACTGTCCCACAGTTTTGTGCTGTTCAGGTCCATGGGCATAATCTGGTGGTCATCTATATATAACAGGAACCAAATTTTGCAGTATTCTAGCTAGTTTCCTTCTCTCCATGGCAACAAATGAAAAGAAAGAACAGGGTAAAAATAGTTGGAAAAACACTCCCTATATTTGTCTAGTGATCCCCCTCCCTCAATTAATTAGTTTAAAAGTGACCTTAAGAACTCAAGAAGTCTTTGGTCCCAGAGAATCTTAATATCCATTCACAGCAGTGGTCTCCAACCTTTTTAACCACAAGATCACTTTTTCAATGTAAGTATGGGATTGGGGTGCAGGCTCTGGTCTTAGGCCAAGGGGTTTGGAGTGTGGGAGGGGCTCCAGGCTTAGCCCAGGTTGGAGTATTGGGGGGCTAAGGAGGGGGTTTCAGAGTGGGAAGGAGTTTGAGTGCAGGGGGGACTCACATCTGGGGCATGAGTTTGGGTGCAGGAAGAGGTTCAGGGCTGGGAGAGGAGTTCAGGAAGCAGGCTTTGGCTGGCACCATTTAACTGAAATGGTTTTCGTGTGGTAGAGCAGTTGGCTTAAGGCAGGTTTACTCCTGCCTTGGCCCTGCACCACTCCTGAAAGCAGCTGGCATGTACAGCAATGGCTCCATGGCGCCATGTGCTGCCTCTCGTCTACAGGCACTGAGCCCACAGCTGCTAGTGGCCACGGTTCCCCATTACTGAAGGAGTGATGTCTGCAGGCAAGGACAGCATATGGAAATCTCCTGCTCTGCCTTTCTCAGAGGCTGCAGGGACATGCCAGCCACTTCCAGGAGCAGCAATTGCCACAGGGATCATTACTGCAGCCATGACAGGTTACATTTTAGAACTCAGTGAATTAAATTTAAGCGTAAGAGAGAAATGAAAGTTATGAAATGCACAGACCACTCAAAAAACAAAACTAACCCACTTTGCAAGCAGTAAAAGTAGTAACAACAACCTTCCACGTATGTGTTGGGTTGAGAGATGAGAGGGAAGGACAGTGTGTGTGTGTGAGAATGACAGAGAGACACACAGTGTGAGAGAGTGGCAGAGATTTGCACTGCCAATCTCCCTCCATCCCCTTCTCTCTGTGGAGATGGGGTATAGGAGTGGAGGCAGGGAGGACACCGTGACATCAGTGCCCCCCCGCCCCCTTTCCCCTCCCATACCCTGCACAGCAAGCAGGAGGCTCCCAGGGGGCAGCTCCAAGGTAGAGGGCAGGAGCAGCACGACAGTGGGGGGAGGGGCAACTGAAGTGCCAGCACTTGATTGCTTCCGGGCCAAACCAGTCAGGATCCCCTGTCAGAGGCTCCAAGATCTACCGGTAGATCCTGATCTACTGGTTGGCTCCATGTTAATGTGAACTATTGGTACAACCTTAAGAGCCTCAGGAAGCACAGGGGAGTAATTAGTTTGAATTACTCTGGGGAGTAGTTATTTTGAAATAGCGGCACTAGACTGTCCACACTACCGCTATTTCAAAGTAACTATTTCAAAATTAGCATTATTCCCTGGGGCTCTGTCTACACTGCACAGTAATTTCGGAATAAATTATTCCGGAATAGTTATTCTGAAATAGCTTATTTTGAAATAGCATGTCTACACTGCAGGGAAGCCTCAAAATTAGCCTGAGGCAGGATTCCCTAATGTAGACGTGCTATCTCGATTTAGAGTCCCAGGAGGAATAACTTATAATGGACCTGGTGAGGAGCTATTTTGAAATACCAGTGGAGCATCTACACAGGCCTTATTTCGAAATAGCTAGTTCGGAATAGGTTTACAGAAGTTGCAATAAGCCGTCTGATATTTCAAAATTATTTCAAAATAACCGAATTGCTGTGTAGACGCTCGCATAGTTATTTTGGAATGACAGCCATTATTCCAAAATAACTTTGCTGTGTTGACATATCCTGAGAAAAGCAGTACAGCTGGTCCCTGAGTTGCGAATGGTTGAGTTACAACCGTTCGCATTTACAACCGAAGCGGTCGTAAATGCGGTCCCTGAGTTACGAACGCAATCCGCACTTATGAACAGCGCGGTCGCCATGTAACTCAACAGGGTCCGAGTTACGAACACTTTGAGTTACGGCCACGTGTTTGGTCTGTAACTCATTCGTAACTCAGGGAGACGCTGAGGTACAGATTTTAAAATAAGCGGCCTGTTATTTCAAAATAAATTTCCAAGCGGCTTGGTAGTATGGACGCTCTGCTTATAAATTTGACCTAAGGGGGAGGGAGGATTTTGAAATCAAGCCCTAGTGTAGACCAGGGCTAAGCGTATCTGTCTGTCCATCTGTTTGTCTGTTTGGTCAAGACAAACAAATGGTAAGAAAAACCCTCTAACAGTCCTGGAAACCTGACACCTCTGTCCTCCTTCAAGTTTTGCAAAAATCCCAGAATATCTGTCTGACTGCCCTGGGCCAACTTCTAAGATTGGTTCCCCTGGCTCAATCAAAAATTGTAGCTTCGAGTTGACTATCTGCAGGAGCCTGTATTGACTTTGCCTGACTGTTGGTCACTATTTGTGAGCCCACATCTCTGGAGGGTGGTTTACCAAGGCAAAAGCAAACACACATGCTTTAAATATAGATTAAAAAACATGTGCATTTTGGTCCAGCCGCTCAGAGTCCATTACATCAGGCTATTGTGTGTTGCTTTTTTGTCCATCGGAGGCACAGCATGATACTACCTTGGAAGAAAATCATCTGCCTTTCTGGCTTCTGACCCCTGCAGATGTTTGGTAATTAGGCTTAAAATAGCTGAAATGATACCAGGAGAGAAAGTGGCTTTGCACATATGTGATGTTTCACCCTGTGGTTGTCCATACTGTGAGTGAGGAAATGGCTTGCTTGAGTTTGATACTTGGGATATGAAAGAATCAACACATGACAGAGCTTTGTCACATTGGTATAGTGAACAGCAGAATTACCTGCCACTTGCAGGACCTGTGTTAATGAGGCTAATTTGAGGGCTGGATGTGTCCCATACGTGGCTTTTGATGTGGAAATGCAGATGTGAATGACAGGAGAAATTGGCTTTGTCATGTGCCAACCAGTTAATGTCTTTGTTTAGGCCCAGGGTAAAAGTGTCAAAACTGTAGGGCTACATCGACATTACACATTCTTGTGCAAGAAGATATGCAAATGAGGCGAGGCAATGAATATCGCCGTGTCTCATTTGCATACCTAATGAGCCGCCATTTTGGCAGAAGGGGCTTTTGCGCAAGAAGGAACTGTCTACACTGTTCCATCTTGCGCAAAAAACTCCTCTTGCACAGGAGCTGTTCTGCCACGTATTTTCAGGAAGAACGGCTCCTGCGCAAGAGGGGTTTTTTGCAAAAGAAGGAGCAGTGTAGACAGCTCCTTCTTGCGCAAAAGCCCCTTCTGCAAAAATGGCGGCTCAGTAGGTATGCAAATGAGGCGTGGAAATATTCATCACCGCACCTCATTTGCATATCTTCTTGCACAACAATGTGCAGTGTAGACGTGGCCTAGATGAATTTCAGTCCGGTACCCTCTCGCTGTAATTGGCTAGTGGAATTCCTTTGTAGGGGAATGGCTACTTTGAAATCCCTGACTGAGTGACCAGGAAAGTTAAAATGTTCCCCTACAGCAGTTTCTGAAGTTCACCATTGGCAGCCAGGGTGCTGCTTCCTGTGGCTCCCCTCGGCTGCTAACGGCAAACCGCAGCCAACGGGAGCCGGTAAATAAACAAACAGGAGTAGCCAGTTAGCAGCATTCTCAGCGTAGGTCCGCGGAGCGCTACAGGCTTATGTGTGTTACCATGTCTGAGGTGTGTCCATTTGTCTTTTGTTGTAGAAACTGTTCAGTTTGGCCAATATCCATGGCAGAGTGGCATTGCTGGCACTGGGTGGCATTAGAGGATGTGCAGTTGTATGAGCCCCTGATGTTGTGGTTGATGGAGTTAGGTCCTGTGATGGTGAATGCAACCGCCGGAATGCTCTGGGTGCCTCTTACTGCCAGATTCTGGTCCTAGACAGCAGGAGGGATCACTTGATAATTGCCCCGTTCTGTTCATTCCTCCTGAAGCATTTGGCCCACATCACTTTCGGAGGACCGGATCCTGGGCTCGGTGGACCATTGGTCTGACCGACAGTGGCCACTGTTATGGTTTTACAGGTGGCCCTGCTGTTAGCAGGGAAATCCTTAGGGTTTAGGGGCCCTACGCAGTACTGTTGAACTGGTGCCCTCTGCCCAAGAGCAACTAAAGGAGGAGGTGGGGAGCGATGACAGTTTTTGTGAGACGAGATTTTATCATCTTCAGCAACACTCCAATGAAATATTTTTAAGGTAAATTTTAAACGAAGGGCCTGTTGACTAACACAGTAAATTCAGAACGTGACAGTACACACCCGGGGCTGGCAAATGCCTGTTAAATGGCTTCAGTACCACTTGAATGGCTCTTTCACAGGTTCAGTGTCTGTTAATAGCTCTGGAAGGCGTTTCACTTGTAAGTTAACTAGATCCTCTCCAGAGGAAGCAGAGCCAGGGCACAGGGTATAGGAAGAGGCCAGAGGGTAGGCATTAAGATCCAATGGTGCCCCAAATTTTCTAGTGCCCTACACAGCTGTGTTTTGGGTGTGGGTAAGGATGGCTCTGGAAGTTAGGGTACCAGCCTGGGACCCAGAAGACCTGGATTCAATTTCCTTTTCTGTCATAGACTTCCTGTCTGGCCTTAAGCAAGTCACTTAGTCTCTCACCAACAAAACAGCAGAGGGAAATGTCACTGATACCGTGATGTGCTCAGGTACTGTGGTAACAGGGACTATGACTGTTACCCAATAGGACCATGGTGATTTTCAACTTGGGGCTTCCAATTCAAATCTGATCCAGAAATGTAGTGACTGTGATGTCATGTGATATGAATTGTTGGGCCTCAGCACATGCGGTAGAGTCATAGAAACAGGGACAGGGAGCCCAGAGTGGTAGAGGGCAAGCGCTAAATCCATAAAATGGTGAAAAGCCACCTGATAAGAGAAGGAGGCCCTGGCAGCTATGTAGGAGCATTCTTCAACTGCCTATTTAAGCTGCCTCTCATGGAGTGCTAGGCATGAATTCCTAGTGTCTGTGAGGAGTAAGTGTGATTGGAAATATGTATCCGTGGTGTCAAAGGCAAGAAAACAAGCATTCTCCCATCCCCCACACCTATCTGCAAGGACTTGTTATGCACATCATTCCTTCTGAGAAGGCAACTAGGATGAGCCTGTGTCTCCTCAGGTTCCATACAGATGGCTCCGAAGAAACTGAGGGGGATTAATCCACTGCACCCAACAGGTCCACCATTATCCTCCACACCTTTGGGCAAACAGCCCAAACTGCACCAGGAAGGAAACTGCTCACTGCTTTACCCCTGCTGCAAACTAACTGCCTGCTCAACACAAATATTTGAGAAAGTTGACATTGAAATTGTAGCTGGCTCAGCGGATCCAGGAACAGTATCTCTCCTGTTTAAGTCTTTTCCATCTTATTCTCTCTCGCTGAAATGGCACCGTTTATTACCAGGGTAACTGATAAACGGAATAGCTAACAAATCACTTCCACTTATCTGTTGCCTTGCTTTTTTGTCTTTTAACAGCAGGACAGATGCTTTAAACAGTGCCAGTTAAGTAAATAGAGGCTGTATTTTTGGGAATGTCACTTGAATTTCACTGATTATCTTTCCTCCATTATTGAAATAATTGGATACACCCATATCTGACAAACACATCCCCTAGATTAAGCAAGTAAGGCTAAATTATAAAGTGGTACCACTCTACTCACTTCAGCAGAGTGGCACCTGGCTTTGCACCAGTCCTGAATTCCATTAACTCAGTAATGCTAATAACACTTTCTGGGTTTTGCCGATCTCCTCCAGGGATGTCAAGTGACTTTCCAAATACCTGATGAAGGCTCCCAAGCACCGTCTTTGTATGTTTAGCTATTACAAGCCCTATTGAACAGGTCTGTAAATGGAGGCAAGGAATGGCGGGGCATGTGAGTTTCCACAGGTCACACATCAAATCAACACAAGGAAGAGAAGAGAACCTAGAACTCCTACCTCCCCTCTAACCTAATGGAGGCTCAGGGCCATCCTGAGAGGCGTAGAGGGGTCTTGCCCTTCCACTGCCCCTGCTCCACCCCTCCCCCATGTCCCACCCTCTACTCTGCCCCCAGCCTGTCCTCTTAATGCCTCCCCTGAGCAATGATGCCGGGAAGATTAGGGGGGCCTGGCATAGTGGCAGCAGGGGTCACCTCTCTTCCACTCAACACATGGATGAAGGGAGCCTGCTCCACCACGCCACGCAACCCTCCTGGCCTGCTGCATCTCACTTCTCCATGGGCAGCAGGAACTGGAGCACATTGGAACTGGGTGCTCTACTTCCCACCACTGCAGCGAAGCCCCACACAGCACATAGAGAGAGAGTGGCAGGGCAGAGCGAAGTAGGTTGCTGGGCTAGTCTGGTTCCGCCGCATCAAGCCCCCATAATTCATTGGTCCCTCCCATCCAGACCCCATTCCGCCTCCAAAAACGTGGGGTCTAGGGTGGCCGCCCTGAGTCGTCCTATTTACAGGATGGCTGTGTGGAGGCTCATCCCTTAAGATGGCTTAAGATCACCTGTTCCTTTGCAGTAACCTAAAATATCACCTGGTTCCAGATACAGAAGCAACTTTAGAAGCAGGGATACGGGAGTCCCGAGGTCTCTCTCTCCTGTTTTTCCAGATCAGGTGTCCTTGTTGCATTGCAGCCACTTGTCAGGCGGGCTGGAAGCTTGGAGGCAAACACCTTCATAGAATCCTAGGGCTGGAAGAGGCCTTAGGAGATCGAGTCCAGCCTCCTGCCCAAAGCTGGACCAATCCCAACTAAATCATCCCAGCCAGGGCTTTGTCAAGCCAGGACTTAAAAATCTCTAGGGATGGAGATTCCACCACCATCCTAGGGGACCCATCCCAGTGCTTCACCACCCTCCTAGTAAAATGATTTTTTCTAATATTCACCCCCCACTGCAACTTGAGATCATTGCTCCTCGTTCTGTCATCTGTCCCCCCTGAGAACAGCCTCTCTCTATCCTCTCTGGATCATCCCTTCAGGGAGTTGAAGGCTGCTATCAAATCCCCCTTCACTCTTCTCTTCTGCAGACTAAACAAGCCCTCTCCTCATAGGGCATGTGCTCCAGCCCCCTAATCATTTTCATTGCCCTCCGCTGAACCCTCTCCAATGTGTCTACATCGGTCTGTAATTTTGTTGGATTTCTGCTGAGAGAGACTTCATTTCACCTACTCACTCCACTTCCTCTTTTCAGCACTAATAATGTTGGGTTGGTAATTTAAGCCTGGGGCCTTGTATACATTCATTAAAAGAGCCTGCCTTTTGAAGTGGAATTAGTTCTTGGTTAGAGCTGGCTGTGTTCTGGGTCATGAACCAGCTAATCAGAGGCTTGTGGGAATCTGGGCTGTGCTAATTAAAGCTGATGGCCCTGCAGCGTAGAAACAGGCGCCAGCTCAGTGGGCAGGAGTGGCTCCTCTGGAGCTTGGTGATAAAATGACCTTTAGCTTCTGCCCTGGATGCTCAAAGTCACCAAGCAGCCCTGTGGTGCTGGGAGGGGGAGACAGTCTGCAGAATTCAGCCCAGGACTCCCAGCGCCCTCATCCCCAAATTGCTGTTTCCTCAGGTTTATTTCCCTCACATGGTAATATGTCCTGACTTGAACCCTTCTCCAGCCACCTATGTCTCATACAGATCCACCGTGAAGGACTTGAACTGTGTTTCTTCCAGCCCTGCAAGCTGCTGGCAGCCCGTAGGAATGTTAAATCGCTGGCCCCAGCATCGTGCTATTAGCAAGCAGGAGGTAGCATTGCTATGCTTCTCTCAGGCCTCCATCCTCTCTCACAGAAATCAGCAGGATTTTGCCTGAGTAACATATTGCAGGTCCCACTGCCCTATGGCCAGATGTGAAAAGACAGTATGGCTGAGATTATCATAAGCCTCTAAATCCCTTTGTACTGTTGACTTCCTGGGAGACTAAAGTTCCTAAGTCACTAATGCCACAGACTCTGTTTTTAAACTGGTTGCTGTGTTCAGTGTGGCAATGGCTCACTGCTTTCGAAAAAGTTTGAGGCTCCCAAGACGGTCATGCTTTGTGATGCTGAGCACAGCAGCTGTTAACATCTGGGCCAACGTGCTTCTGAACATTTGCCTCCTCTGGCTGGACCTTTCCTGTGGGTTAGCACTGCCAAATGGGACCAGATCCTCAGAATTGCTCAGCTTCTGTACAGGCACAAATAACTCCCCAAACTTTGGAAGGGGCTCAGCGCAGTAGGGGAGGGAGGCACGGGATGGAAGACGTGTGTGCTGAGCTCTTGTGAAAATCGGGCCCTGAGGTTTTTGCACTGAGTTTACCAAAGTTCCGGAGTGCCACAGGCAGATTATGGGCTTAGAAAGTGTACGGGTGCGCGCCCACCCTGTGCAGGCCACCGCGTGTTTAGGCACCCCCAGTGTGGGTCCTCAACAGTCCCCG
>JANRFK010000975.1:4650259-4681618 GCA_030068395.1 Apalone spinifera | reverse complement strand
CCTTGAAGGGGCTGCCTAGGAGATAATATCGTAATACATCAATCGCCCACTTCATGGCTAATGCCTCTTTTTCTATAGTAGAATATTTTTGTTCCCGGGGCAGTAGTTTACGACTAATGTATACGATCGGGTGTTCCTCCCCTCGTTCCCCTTGGGAGAGCACAGCTCTGAGCCCCAGCTCAGAAGTGTCCATCTGCAGAATGAACGGCTTGGTGAAATCGGGCTGGGCTAACACCAGAGCTTGTGTCAGCCACTGTTTTAAGGCCCTAAAGGCCTCCTCACACCCCGGGTCGCACCGTACCTTCCTCAGGGCTACGTTTCGTGTCAGATCTGTCAACGGGGCGGCCAAGGTCGTAATGTCTGGGATGAACCGCCAGTAGTAACTGTCGAGCCCCCAAAACTGTCAGACCTGCCATTTTGTAGTTAGGGCCGGGTAATACCGTAAGGCCTTGATTTTTGCCTATTTGTGCCCTGTCCTCCCTCTGCTGTGCCGGGGGGACCCCCCTTCCCACCCTGGGGACATTCTCCCTCCAGCCCAGGCTCCCTCCTCCTTCCACCTCAGCCGCCAAATAGTCCTCCATCAGCGTTACTGCCTCGCTGAGTGACGAGGGGTGGTGGCACCATTGCCTCACCCACCGCTCCTGCCGCACCTGGTACTGCTCCGATAAGTCTTTCAGGAGCTGCCTCTGCTGGTCCTGCTGCTGGGCAGCCAGCTGCTGGAGGAGGGCCGTCTGCTGCTGTTGCTGCTCCCGCTGGTTCTCCATTAGCCATTTGAACACATCCGTGGCCTCCATTGTCTCACGTCCTCACTCCTCGTGCCCTACGGGGGTATTGTCCCTTCCTGGCTCCCCCTTCGCGGACCTCCTTCTTTTCCTTTTTTCCAGGGTTTTTTTTATATAAGCTCTTCCCCCTTACCCTAATGTCTAGGGGGCCTTAGGTCGTGCCCACATTCTCCACCACGTGTACGGGTGCGCGCCCACCCCGTGCAGGCCACCGCATGTTTAGGTACCCCCAGTGTGGGTCCTCAACAGTCCCTGGGCTCCTTCCCGCTGCCACGCGTAAATCCGTCTGCAATTTCTGGGTCATGGAGGTAGGGGGGCCCAGGTCCAGGCCCGGGCCCGCCCTCTCTTATGGGCCCCAGCCCAGGGCCCTAAAGACAGGTTCGCGTGGACCTGCCCAGCCAGCGGGGCTAACGCCCGAAACTCACCAGCTCACTGGCTCCGTGCCCTGCCCTGGGCTACTTCCTACCCCTGTGGGCTTCACCCTCTGCCCTGGGGTCAGCCCTCCCAGGGCACCTTCTCCCCCCCCACTCTCCCTCTCTCTTTCTCTCTCTCCACCGGCCTCCTTCTTCCCTCCTCTGGCTTCGCCTCCCCCTCCAGACTCTCTCCGGCTCGTCCTCCCCTCCTCCGGTTTCTCCTCCCCTCCTCCGGCTTTTCTCCCCATTTAAAATCCCGTGCCAACGTCCTTGCGGTGTGACGTCAGCCGCTGCGCCCGTCACGTCCGCTCGCCCCACCCAGCCCATGACGTCTCATCTTGGGACCGGCCACGTCTCCCCGACCCCGCCTCTCAGCTGCGAGGCCGCCGTGGTGCAGGGGCTGCACGCCACCCATTCCGCCCGGGCCGCCCCCGGGAGTGTGAATGCGACTGCGGGCTCAGTGCGGGGCGGGTCCACCTCCGTGGAGTGGAGGCGGGCCGCCTCGTCACAGAAGGCATATGCAGTTCTTCCTGTGTGGGAGCCTACATGTGCAGTAAGTGGTTATGAGTACAGTGCAATCTAATCACTCCCTTTGATGTCTGGCATATGTGTGTGGCATACTTAACATACATTAGGCCAGGGATTTTCAAACTTTTTTCCCGGGATCCAGTTGAAGAAAATAGTTGATGTTGTGACCCAATATAATTTTACTAGAGTGCAGGCTCCGGGCTGGGGCTGAGGAGGAGAGCTTTGGAGTGTGGGAGGGGGCTCCAGCTTTGGAGGGGCAGGACTGGGGCAGGAGGGGCTTACCTTGAGCGGCTCCCGGTCAGCAGTGCAGTGGGGGGGAGGGACTAAAGCAGCTTCCTGCCTCTTTTGGCACCACAGAACATGCTGGACCCAGAAGCCACCAACAGCAGGTTCCCTGCCAATGGGGGTGTGGAGCTAGTGCTCAGGGGAGGGGCAGTGCACGGAGCGCTCTTCTCCCTCCATCCCCACCTACCTACAAGCCGGGCCTCTTGCTGGATGTTTCTGGGGCCTGGACGGGCAGATAGCCTGCCTTAGCGCCCTGCCGATGACCTGCTCACCCCGCAGCAATGAGACCTAATGTCTCACATTCCATGACTCGGTGCTGGGTTGTATCCCATAGTTTGAAAAGCTTTAGGGGAAGCTGCATGAATCTGATCACTCACTGTGGTGAAATTCACCCAGAGCAGAAGTGGTCGCATTTAGGTACCATTGTGAGACCTGACCCAGAGTAGCTGGGAGAGAATATGGCTATATTGCACAGTGCTATTCTCTTGTCCTGTTCTCATGCTAAAACACACCATTTATTTTCCATTAGGGCTGCATCTGAGCACTTATCTTAAGTGGAGATGGGATAAGAATTTGGCCTGAAACAATGAAGGCCGTATCGTCTTCAGTCAGGGAAAAGATTGACATTACCACTTACGTCAGCCACCAGAGTGCATGAAGCCATCTAAGGCCAGGTCTACACTAGGGAGAAGGTTGATTTAAGATATGCAATTCCAGCCATGAGAATCACAGGGTACCTTAGGTCAAATTTCTGCAATGGCTCTCCCATCAACTTTCTTCACTGCTTGCGACCCAGTGGAGTGCCAGAGTTGACAGGGGCACGGTGAGTGATTGATTCAGCAGTTCTTTACTAGACCCCTGAGAGATGGAGCCCTGAGAGATTGATCTCCACAGCGTCGATCACCCAGTAAGTGAAGACAAGGGTTAAAACACTCCTCATAGAGACTGTGGACTCTCATAGTGGCACGCTCAGTGACTGGCCCAATGCAAATCATACCAGAGTTACTTTTTCCCCCTTTTTCATCAGCTCTTTTGGCAGAGCCCCAGGTGTGTGGTCAGCACTAGAGTCTGGTTGCCCTTTCAGTTGAAAAGAATGTCTAACATGGACTTCAGTGAATAGCTTTATTCAGTTTGCCCTGCCCTTTTCTCTCATAAAAGAGATACCACAGAATTCTCATGTACGTGTGCGATCCAACTCAGAGACTGCAACAGGGATGGGTGGAACAGATTTTGCAATGTAAAGAGCAGCATGTAGCTGCACCGCCCTGGGAGCAGGCCAGGAAAGTGGTTTTAACATTCAAAGCTGTATTTCCTGCCCCGGCTCCTCCTTTGCTCCAGGAGGAAGGTGAGCTGCTGCTCTGTGAACATCTGATTCCTTCCTGCTCTGCGCTGGCTCCGCTTTACTTGCCAGTCTGTGGTCCCCACCTACTTTCCAGCTGTATGAGAGGCAAAGCAGCAGCCCCTCAGAAGCATATCTCCCACCCAGGCTGAGACCCACAGTGTGGGAAGCTCTTAGAGGGGAGTAAAGGAGGTGCCCTGCCTGCCCAGTGTTGGTGAAATTTGGCTTCCCTCCCTCTTCCATTCTCCCTGTTCCCCCTCCTGTCCTCTGCTCTTTTCCATTAGCACAAGGAAAGTGGGGCAGAGGAGGGAGAGAACCTGAGAAATAATTTAGTTTGAAAACAAACATTTCCCTCAAATGAAAATTTTCATGAGCTCTGAAGCCACCCACAATGGTCCTTTCAGAAGCCCACAGGATGAAACCATTCATTTTCAAGGTGCTAAAGCTATCTTCACTCCTCACTGCTGCCTGAGTGTGTGTCAAGTGCAGGTCTTGCTCCTAGTTCTTCCATTCAAGTCTCTCCAGAACGGCACCACAACTATTTTCTATAAAGCTTCTTGTGTTCTCAGTGCTTCCTCTTCATCCAATGCATGCCGCGACAGCGATTTACCCCATGAAAGGATTTTTGGCCCCTGTCACTCATCTACGGTGTTTGCTTATTGCTCCCATCATCACCTTGTTTGTGCTCACTCCTCTATTGGGAACAGCCTCCCAGGTCTCTATGATTCTATGTCACTGGAATAAATTGCCTGGGGGGTTGTGGAATCTCCTTCACTGGAGATAGTTAAGAGCAGGTTGGACAGACATCTATCGGGGATGATGTAGATGGTGCTTGGTCCTGCCATGAGTGCAGGGGACTGGACTTGATAACCTCTTAAGGTCCCTTCCAGTTCTAGGACTCTATGATTCCATGATTCCTTTTCCCACCCTTAAATGCCTCCTTATTATCTTCTTACCCTCTTCACTGACAATGCTTTGCTGAAATCTGCATCCACACTGAGCACTTCTTAGTGCTGAATCATTCTCCTGGGTATTTGTACATTGTACCCTGTTCACATGGGTGCTGGGTGAAGGTAGGGCTGAGGGAGGCAAGCTCCCAACCCCTCCCCATCTGCCCAGGCTATGCCCCCAGCATGGGGAGGGCTGGCACTGTGCAACCCATGTCTCCCCAACCCTGGAGCATGGGGAGGGAGGAGGGCGTGCGGCCTCAGCCTCTCCAGCCCCAGAGCACAGGGTCGGTGGGCGCTCTGGAGCAGCAACCCTCTGCCCCCAAAACGCCTACAGTAGGCATTGTAGGGGCAGAGGATGGGCGGGGCCAGGCTGGTTGTTTTGGAAGGCAATGCCTTCCCCTGTCTCGTATAGCAGCCTCCCATGCCTGTTCAGCTGTGTTAGGCCTTGATCCTAAAAGGCCCTTTAAGGATGTGCAGAACATTATGCACTGCAGATAGTGAGCCTGCCCATAATGCACACATTTAAGCATGTGCAGAATCCTTGGCAGGATTGGGGCCCGCACATGTAGCAAACGACAATAGATGTAATTCACTCAATTCTCATGAAGAACTATGTGATGGTCTCCCAGCTGGTAAATAAAATCATATATGTCTCACTAGCAGTGCATCCTTCATGAGCTAAGTCAAAAAGAGTCTGCTGAAATCTCTTGGGCTATGTCCACACAGCAACATTATTTTGAAATAACATCTACACAGCCAGCAGTTATTTCGACATAATGTTGAAATCCTGTCAAGCTGGAGGACTTCTTACTCTGACTCCTGTAACCCTCATTGTACGAGGAGTAAGGGAAGTTGGAGGAAGATGGCTCTGTTTTGAAATAAGTGCTATGTAGAAAACACCATAACTCAAAATAAGCTATTTTGAAATAAGCTACACAATTGACTACGATTTGCGCAGCTTATTTTGAGTTAAGCCCTGCTGTGCAGAGGCACTCTTAGAAACAACATCTTTGAATTAAAAATATCATCCCAGCTTCTTGGGAGCCAGTGACTGATTTGCTGCCTGTGTTGGATAAGCCCTTTTCAACTTGTAAACTAGTTATCATGGCTGTTGCTAGCCAGGAACCAGAACAAATTGTTTTGATTCTTCAAATAACCCCCTGAATCTCAGAATCTTAATTCCATCCCTGACTGGGAATAGAGTAGGCTGGGTGTGGTTCCCTCTTTAAGAAGGCCATAAAGAAAAGTCAAGTCCTAACATAGTCTCCTCTGTTGCATGGAGTGTAGTAGTGGTTGCCCATGGCCATTCACCCTTACTCCTACTCCTACTCTGGGTGCATCTATTTACAAATGCATGCCACAGCCCTGCCTTAGAGCAGCAGCCTTCCTGATTCATTGGGAAGCCTGTTAGTCACTGCCTGACTTCTTTTCAAGACTAAACTTCCCTCCCTAATTCCATTGTTCCTTTATTACTACCTGCCGGGCTATGGGAGCTGGAAAGTAGCCAATCTGAAGCCCCAGGATACAAATTTAATTGGTTCCTTTGAATGGCTGGGATCGAGTAACTCAGGGATACATCATGGGTGTGTTGGAGTCTCGTTGCCAATACCAAGTCAAGGCACCAGGAAATGCAACCGATACGATGTAAAAAGCAGCAAAACGGAGAGACTGGTTCTGGCTGACTGGGATTACATCTCTGAACAGCTCTGAAGCATATTTATTATGCTAATGAAGGAATATTTAAATATCCCATGCTTCATTAGCATAATCTCACTCGTGCACTCTTCCACTTACCATCTGATTCGAACCAGGAAGTGCGCTCCGGAACACATTAGGAGTAACATTAGTTCGAACCAAGGGGTTTAGTCGAACTAACGCATCCCGGAGCGCACTTCCTGGTTCGAATCAGCTGGCGCGCGGAAGAGCACACAGGCGAGATTATGCTAATGAAACGTGGGATATTTAAATCCCTGCTTCATTAGCAATTTCAGTCGGCTACATTTGCATCCCTAGTTCGAACTAGGGAGCAAGTGTCGACGTACCCTAAGACTTGTCAAGTGGGCTCATTGAAAGAAGATCAGACATATTCACAGCCTTGGGAGTCAGAAGCAGGCACCTCCCTTTGGAAGCACCCTCTTTGCAGATGAATGTGGCAGCATTAAGACAACATAGAGAAATTCACATATTTGGGGAGCAACATGACGTATGATCTAGACTGTAAGAAGGAAATAGCGACTAGAATAAGGAAAGCAAGAGTGAGTTTGAAGGCAATGGATAAGATCTGGAAAAGTAAAGCGATTAACTTAGGAATGAAGCTAAGCATCTTGAAAACGTGTATTTAGCAGCATGTTGAATGGACGTGAGACATGGGTGATCACAAAAGATTCAAAGAGAAAGATATTGGCATTCGAGAGGAGTTGTTATAGAAAGATCCTGAGACTAGGATGGATGCAGAAGGTCGCCAACGAGGAATTATATAGGAAGATACAGCCAAAAGAGAACCTACTGCAGAAGTTGATACAACGGAAGGTACAGCTATTTGGGCAAATCTACAGAATGAACGACGAGTGAAAAGTTAAGACCCTAGAATTCAGCATAATGGATGGTCTGAATAGGAGAGGCAGACCTCACAGAGAATAGGTAGATTGGTGCAGAGCTAGTCTGCAGAAATGAAGCCACTCCACACTGAACAGGGAAAGATGGAAGGAAATAGTGAGGGAGGCATCGGACACGAACGGGCATTGAGCCCATGATGTTGTTGATGATGATGAAGAAAGTGCCACAGATGACTAACTGCATATGTATGTGATGACACAGATTTTGCATATGCATGTGATGACTAACTGGTATAGATCTGCATGAGAGGGAAGCTACTATAAACCTAAGGCAGGGCTACTCAACTTTGGAAGCCCCAGGGGTCACAATGATACTCACAGCTCAGGCCGAGGGCCGCAACTTAAGTGTGGTTGCATATACATGCAAATATATGCAAATAGCTTCTTTGACAATGACAGGCATGAATACAAAGATTAAGGCAAGACTACACAACACACAGGCTCCATATAAGTTAGTTTTGCTGATATTAATAAAATGCAATATTTACCCAATTTCTACCCATATGACAGCATTTTTAATGAACAATGACAGTCCAGGGATTTAACTACTAAAATGTATCAACAGAAGACCATTATATTGACTGCTTTTTTGTTTTGGCTCCCACTCTCAGGCCACATGTTGAGCCCGTGTAAACCCAAACTGCACTGTGGGCCGCAAACAAACATGCCATGGGCCTCATGATCTAAGGTATCTTGCAGGAGGACCCTTGATTTCATCTTGTCAGAAGCCCGGCTCCACCCCTCCCCCATCTAATTCACCAGGCCAGTGCAGTTAGGGGGAGCAACTAATTGGTAACAACAACAAGATGGAGTCTGCTTGTGAGTGTGTGTGTGTGTGTGTGTGTAATATATCATATGCATATGATAAAGTAGTGATTGATATATGTATTACCAATAAATGTGGCTTTTTGCCTTATCCCCCTGAAAAGATCCCGTGCAGTACTTTCAGTACAACATCTCTACATGACACCAGTTGGTGGTAGCAGCCTAGGATGGAGGGCACACAAGGCTCCACCCACAAACACTACCACAGCTGCAAGTGAAAGCCACTACTGTGTCAGTTTTAGGTCACTAATGGATCCCCAGATGGATGCATGATCCTCCAGTGGACACTGGGATTAAGGCCACATTGCACAAATGGTGCAGCCCAATGGAAGTGCCACGCAGGTGAGGATCAAGGCCTGTTTATGGCTAATAAGGACAAACCACTCATTCCAGTCAATGGGATGGGACTGGCTGGGATTAATGTATAAGGAAGGTGCTACAAGCAAGCACCCTTCGTACGGAATTTCCTGAAATGTTTCAGTTCCTTGCCATGCAGTCGTGGTTATAGAGCAAGCACCTAGAAGCTGCAGCCCAGGTTGGGAGCAGGTGGCACTATACACTCTACATAAATACGGTAAGAGACAGTTCCTACCTAAAGGATTTCTAGTAGACAAGACTGACAAAGCGGGGGGAGGAAAGACTCACACAGAGCAGGAGAAGGGACTTGCTGAAAGCCATATCATAGATAAGTTATTAGTCTGTTCTTTGATAAGTTGTTGTCTAGTGGGGTCACATCCTGTAGGTCGTCAGCCGAGCTCCTAAATGGGAATTTTACTTGGGAACACTGCAGGACACTAACAAAAGTGAAGTTCTTCAATATGGGAACCTAAAAAGACTGTTAATGTGAGAAGCCTTTCCCTGTATTCAAATCTGGCATCTGCTCTCCCATTCTTCATAACTTCGGAGTGAGATCAATTGACTCACATTTTTCTTCTCCCCATGTCTCAAATACCTTGGAACAGAAGCTTGGTCTGGACTCATGTTCCCTGTAAGCCAGTGGTTCTCAGAGTGTGGTCCACAGACCACTCATGGTCCTCAACTGAAATGCAGATGGGGTGCAGGCTTGGCACTCTCCACGCAGTGGGGAGCATACACTGGTGCTCCAACCCCCGTACTCTCTCCACCCCCCACAAGGCTGGAGTGTCAAGGCTGGTTTCCTGCTGTGAGGGGAGCTCCAAGCCTCATGGGCCAGATCCAGCTCATGGAGGGAGGAAGTGGCTTTCTGCACTGCTTCTACCCCTTCCCCTGACTGGGGGAACAGCAGCACAGGACACCTCTTGCCTTTCCCCACTGCTTCCATTGGCTGGTGTTGTGGCCAAAGGAAACAGTGGGGGGCAGAGCCTGGGAGTGGCCAGACTGCAGAGCCAGGTAACCTCCCTCCCACCCCCAACCCACTCCTGCACCCTCTCTCCCACCCTCCCCATGCTCAGAGCCTACTGAACCCATTTGCTCATCATGGGTGGTTGGATGGTGGTCCACGGAAAGGTTTGCATTCAGCAGGGTGGGCCATGGGCCAAAAAGTTTGAGAACCACTGCTGTAAACTGAGCATTTGGGCAGCCTCCCAGGAGAGATTCAAATGTTGCCTAGCTGATTTGTAGAGCACCCACAGCGGGCACCATGTGTTTCTACTAATGGTGCACATCTGCACATGCCTTGGTGTACATAACTAAATTTATTCTACACATGGATAGAAAAAACTAGAGGGAACACTGCTCTGGACTTCTCTGTTCCACTGAATGATTAGCCCTGTTATTCTTTTAATATAAGAGCTGCCTCCAAATAGCATGCTTCCAGTAAGACTCCATCTCAATCTCATTCTTACATATTAACTGGAAAATCTGAGCTCAAGGGAGCAAGAGGTGAATGGAAACCGTGTGTGTGGTTAATAAATGTCAAGTTTTAATCTGACATCTGGAGAAATAGTCATGGCTCTGTAAAGTCCTTAACTAGGAGTGTGATCCATCATCTCCTGAAAATGGTCCCTAGGTTTGCTCAGTTGACCTGAATATCTTACAAAGAGACCCCAGTACTGTAATTTCAGGGATACAGGCTCATCTAATGGAATGGGATGAGGGGTGGCAGAAGCAGAGATCAAGTTTCTTTGTGGCTCTTGGCTCTGCTGTTTCCACTCTCAGTAAACTGGAAAATGTCTGCCTCTCCCATTCCTCCAGCTATGCTAACATACTAACAGCTCCTAAACATTTGGCTAATCTAGGCAACTTCTTGTCCTGGCTGAAGTGTAGAGCCCGTCCCCTTACTTTGGCAGGTCCACCTCCCAGCTCCAAGGTGGTTTCTTTTTTAACTTATTGGGTGAATCACGAAGACTAACACAGAAACTTCCCTCTCCACTCCCTCTGGATGTCTTTGCTGTGGAATTCATTTGAGTTTACTAGTATAACTATTTTGATTTGGAGTGTGACTTAAAAAATATAGTTATATCAGGGCAGTCCCTAGCAGGAATGCATTAACCCCAATATAAAGGTGAATTATACCTGCATAGTTATTCCCCCTTCCCGAATAGGAATTAGCAATGTTAGTGTAAAGCACATCTGTACTTCTATGACTTTGCCCACAATAAGGAGTTTGCACCACTTTGCTTCCATATAGTTAACTTTCTAGTGTGTAGAAGAACTCAGCCATGCAACAATTCCGAGAGATTTTCCAAAGTTTTATGGCACTTAGCAGTTCCTATTGTGGAACTGGTTGGAATTTTGCTAGCCAAAAGGATGTTTTTGTTTGTTGATTAATCTTTTTTTCTCCCAAAACAACTTTATGGGGAGAGGTGGAAACAGATGACATTATTGATATGTGGGGTTTTATAATATTATGGTGTTTAAAAAAAATAATTGGACTAATTAAAATGGTTATGAAAAACGTTCATATACAGAAAATCTGTTTTTCAGTAAACAGGCCTATTTTTGTGAAACAAATAGGCCATATTTTAAGACAACTAATGGTTCTATTTTGAACAATTTGAAATGAAAACAGTGTTGACAGTTTGAGCATTTTTTCACAAAAGAAAAGTAGTCTTTGTTTTTTGTTTTTCTACTTTTAAACCACTTCTGCTAAGGCCTCATCTACAGCAACCCCTGCAGTTGATCTAATCTACATGACTTCAGGTATGCAAATAGCATATCTGAAGTTGATGTACTTACTGCTGCATTTAGTATGTGGTGAGCTTAGCACGGAGTTCTCCCCCATCAATGCTGGCCTCTCATCCTGGTGGAGTAACGACGTTGGCAGGAGAGGGCTCGGAGATTGATTTATCGCGTCTAAGCAGACACAATAAATAGACGCCCAGTGGATCGATCACTGCAGCATTGATCCCTGGCATGGTGGAGACAAGACCTAAAGTGAGGGGTTTGGCCTGACGTTAAGCCCTCATTATTAAAATCTTGGCTCTGGTGTCCAGGATCAGATTTCCTCTCCCCCGCTCCGTAACTGTTCATCTCTCTCTCAACTCCAAACAAAGCAATAGGGCTGGTGGTGCTCTGCCTTTCAGAAAGGCCATCTCACAGGCTGGCTTGTCGGCATTTCCCAATAACCACCCGACTTCTTTCAGTCATACTGAGTAATAATAACTAAAGAGCGTTGAATGTTTATTTCCGTGTCCCTGAATAGCAAGTCTGAGGAAACCTCTAAGCAATGGGCTGAGAAGATTGCCCAAGGAATGACTGGGAAACTGGAAATGTGGCTTTCAAAAGACAACTGGTTTAGAACAGTTGAGATCAAATACCATGGGCTGTACATGTATATAGCATGATGTCTGGAGCCGCTGTATATTTAAATTCAATAGACCAGTCCTGGGTCCGATCCTGTCTTTACACTGGCTTGACGATGAGAGGAAAAGTGGGAGGCTAAGGTATATTTGTTCTTCTGGCTTGTTTGAGGTTGTTTGGCAGTTCAGAAGGTGACTCGCTGGATCTCCCCTTTATAATGTCTTGCCAGCCAGTCAGAGCAATCGTTTCTGTACAATTTTTCTATTAAATGTGTGCAAATTGGCTTCTATAGACCAAGGCATTCTTTAGTTGCTGGGAGACTCCTCAGCTTCTATGCTGCTGGCCAATTCCTCTGGCAGCTCTGACATTGGTCCAGGGTGAAGGGAGCACCGGCACTAGCATACCTTTTGTGTGCTGCATAAGCAACCAATAACTGTAATAATCCAGGAGCTTCAGGGGGTAGCCTAGCTGGTCTGTTACAGAAAAAAACAACAAATGATCTGGGAGCACTTTAGGTCACACTGTCCTTTTCCACTTGAGGTAACTTCCTTGTTGCGCTGACCTGCCAGCATTCCAGCATTTAACCCACTCACCCTATTCTACCCAGCCAAAATGGATGTCTCTCATGTGGGATGTTCCAGTCAAGGCCACAGTCCGACCCTGCATCTGGAGAGGGAGGGTGCTTTTATGAAGGAAAGCAGTAAATTCTGTCATACTTCCATGCTCCCACTATCCCTCAGCATCCCCCTTCCCCCCCCCCCCCCCCCCAAGAATCATAGCAGATTAGGGTTGGAAGAGCCCTCAGGAGGTCATTGAGTCTAACCCCCTGCCCAAAGCAGGACCAACCCCAACTAAATCATCCCAGCCAGGGCTTTGTCAAGTCAGGACTTAAAAACCCATTCCAGCACTTCCCCACCCTCCTAGGGAAATAGTTTTCCCTAATATCCAACCTAGATCTCTCCTACTGCAACTTGAGACCATTGCTCCTCATTCTGCCATCTGCCACTACTGAGAACAGCCTCTCTCCATCCTCTTTGGAACCTCCTTTCAGGAAGTTGAAGGCTGCTCTCAAATCCCCCCTCACTCTTCTCTTCTGCAGACCAAACAAACCCTCCAGTGAACTTTCTCCAATTTGTCCACATGATCTCTGGAGTAGGGGGCCCAAAGCTGGACGCAAGACTCCAATCTTTCTGACACTAATGCAGCAGGAGAATCTACGCCATCCTCATCGATCTTTCTAAAACGTCACAACTACAGCTAATTTCAGCCAAGCAGAATCACAGAAATGTAGGTTTGAAAGGGACCTCAGTAGGCCACCCAGCCCAGTCCCCTGCACTCACGGTGGGACTATGTAATAACTAGACCATTCCTGACAGGTGTTTGTCTAATCTGTTCTTAAAAACAGAGATTCTACATCCTCCCTAGTCAACGTGCTCCAGTGCTTAACTACCTTGATGCTTAGGAAGTTTTTCCTAATGTCCAGCCTTAAGCCCATTGCTTCTTGTCCTGTCCTCATAGGTAATGAGAATATTTCATCCTCCTCAGTGGCATAGCAAGAGGGAGTGGGGAGGCAGTTGCCCCTGGACGCCACACTAGGGAAGCACCAATTTAGTCCCCCTCCATTCCCCTTGTCATCCCTCACTTGCCTGCTCCTCCTCTGCCCACCACTGCTGGTTGGAGCCTTCCCCCAGCCTCTCTGCCCCCGCCTGACCCTCCTCCATCTCCGCTGGCAGGTTAGTGCATGTGGGGGCCTGGCTCCAAACTTGAAGGGGTGGGGGAAGACATGGTACAAGTTCCCCTCCTCCTCCTCGGGTCGGGCTCAGCTGTGCACCAGGTTCAGGGCCCCATCAGGGGTGGGTGGGTGGGTGGGTGAGTGTGCAGATTTTGCCTTTGCCCCCAAGCGCATAACACCCTCGCTACGCCTCTGACCCTCCTCCTCTAACAAACTTTTGTGTACTTGAAAACTGTAATCATGTCTTCCCCAGACTAAACAAACCCATTTCCCCCCCCTCCCCCAGTCTTTCTTCCTAGATCGTGTTTACTAGAACTTTAAACGGTTTTGTTGCTCTCCTCTGGACTTTCTCCAATTTGTCCTCGTCTTTCCTGAAATGTGGCACCCAGAACTAGACTCAGTAATCCTGCTCTACTCTGTGCTGATAAGGCCTCAGCTGAAGAATTACTTCTCGTGTCTGGCATCCAGCACTCTCGTGAATACATCCCAGAATGGTGTTTGTGCTCGCTCGCTCGCTCGCTCGCTCACTCACTCTCTTTTTTTTTTCCGTAAGTGTTTCACTCTTGACCAGGATTCAACCTATGACCTTCTAAGATCCACAACCCCCTTTCTGCAACACTCCTTCCTAAACAGTTCTTTTCCATTTTGTATGTGTGCAACCAACTGTTCTTTCCTAAGTGCAAGTGTCCCTGTTGAATTTCATCCTATTTGCTTCTTTAAACCAGTTTGCCTAGATCATTTTGCACTGGAATCTCCCTCCCCCCCAAGTCTGGTATTGTCCACAAACTTTAGAAGTGCTCTCTGTAGCCCATTATCTACATAACTAGAAGATTTACCTGGTGTTGCTCAGGTCCTGTAGGCAGGGGCTGCAGATTTGGTGGGTGCAGGAGTCAGGACAGGGGCTTGGGGCTGTGAGGAGTTCAGGAAAAGGTGCTGAGGCTATGGGGAGTGCAGGAGCCGGAGCAGGGGGTGAGGGGCTCAAGGCATGGGGTGAGGGTGCAAGAGACAAGCCAGGTGGCTGGGGGGTGTGGGAGGCTCAGGGAGGGGTAGGAGTGCAAGAGTCAGGGCAGGGGGACGGGAGGTGTGGCGGGGCTGAAGGCAAGGAGTGGGGTTACAGGAGTCAGGGCAGGAAGCTCAGGACAGGGGGTGGAAGGTATGGGGGGGGTGAGGGTGGCACTGCCCAAATGGCAGCTCCTTTGGGGAGCAACCCACTCAGTGCACCCAAAATACTTGTCCTACTGGAAAAGTTCAAGCCTACACTCAAGAATGACAAATCCAGCAGCTAAGTGCCCCCTGATTTTGTGAAGTTTCAGTGAGAAGAGCACCCCCTGCTGACTCACCAGCACTGCCCTCTGCTTCCTGGAACTTTTCAACAGAGCTCACCGCCAATCACCACAGGGTGTCTACCTGGAACACAAATGATTTGCCAAGTAAAGTATTTGACAACTTCATCCTAACAGTTCATTCCACAGACACCATCTGGTCAGTTGTAGCTACACACACATACGTAGCTCTAACCGCATCCCAATGAGAGCTGGACCAAGGCGGGAAAACAATAAGATCCTACAAGATGCTGCTGTGAGATTCAGTAGCAGCGTAGAGCTGCATAGTATCTCCTTTTTCTGACTAAGTTAGAGCAGCAATATTTACAGGCAGAGAGAAAAAAAAACCCACAGAAATTCCTCCTGAAAATTAGGCCCAGACCTTGTGTCAGGACAACAACTTCACACTTTTCAAAGAAGCAATAAAGCTCTAATCCAGCATCTTGAGGCAGCGTGCAGGGCGGAGGAGGAGCAGGTGAGTGAGGGATGACAGGGGGAGTGGAGTATAGACATTGTGTAGCTCAGTGTTTCTTAAACTTTTTAAGACCGAGGAACACCAAACAATATTTTTTTTTTAAATCAGGAACACAGAGAATTTTTTGTTGAGCAAAAAAAAAAACCAAGGCCGGGGAAAAGGGCGGCCATTTTGAACTCTGTTGTTCTCTGCTGCACACCTCCAACTGCCTCTCAGCACACCAGTGTACTGTGAAACACAATTTAAGAAACTCTGGTGTTGCTTCTACAAGGCTGCCCCCATGCCCCGTGGTTATGACGCCATGTTCCTAGGGGTAATGAGGGGTCCAGTGAATCCCCATGTCCTACTAGAACAGATTTTTGGGGATCAATGGAGAGTTTTTTCTGTAAGCCGTGCACTTGTGCAGCCACGCCGGAGAGATTCCAATGCTGTCCAGCTGATTAGCAGAGCATTCACAGCTAGGTTTGTGTTTCTCCTGGTGGTGCACATCACAAAATTGATTCCACCCAGGGATAGAAAAAACAATCTGCGTGTGGACGGAAAAGATTAGAGGGAACTTTGGCTATGGGCAGCTGGGGATAAAGCGCAGAAGTCCAGAGGCTGCCGTGCTTATTGGCTGGACAGCCCCAGGAAGGAAAGGAGTTACGGTAACTCAAGCCTCTCTTTGTCACTCACTCCATCCCAAGCAGAGCACGCACATCGTCCAGCGTGGCTGTCTGCCAGGGAGCCTGAGGGTCAGGGCTCAGTGAGGCTTATGCAGTTTCATGCAATTGCATGCTGGCAAAAGCACTGGAGAGCTGCCCAACCAAACAATTTAGTCTGGCTAGCAAAGTGAAAGTGCCTGAGCTGTGACAGCAAGGTGGGGAATAGACGTTGGGGCTCCAAATGAGAGTGGGGGGAGGGGTTGTGGGGTGCACCCATTTATTTTCAAGTTGTTTTCATTCAAGCAGCACCGTATCAGCAGTGCAGCCCTTAGCTCATTAGCTGTGCTCCATGGAGCTGTGGGCAGGGCGGGGAATACAAATGCAAATCAAATAAGACTCCCGGGCGTCTGATCAAGCTGCCGAAGTGGCAGGCAGGGAACCAGGTGGGCATTGGACACACTGGATGCAAGAGGGTTGCCAGTCTGTATCTGGGTGCCAGCCCTAGCATGCTGGCTCCACGTTCAATTATGGCCAACTATAAATCGTACTTTGATTGTCACTCTGCCTGGAGCCCCAAGAGGAGATGAATGGCTCTGTCTCCACAACGGATCTTTTCTCTGGGAAAGTCTTTGCTGGCTACCTCCTGTTACAGGCCAGGAAGGAAGGAAACATACATTTGTTTGCATTAGAGGAACGTTCCACGTACAGAGGAGTATTCAGCCCTCCCAAACCTGTGCATTAGTAGTAATGTTGTTTAGCGTCACCAGAAACAAAGGGCCTGATTCTGGGAGTTGCCAACTGGCTCTTGTGTCTCGTTTCCTGCTGAACCTCAAGTCATTGGAAGTGCTAAGCACAGGCAGGATCAACCCCCCGAATAACCCTGTTGGTAACCCTGAAGACTGAGCCTGCACAGAGAATTTTGCCATCTACAGGAGCAGGATTGGGCCCCTGGATCAAAAGTTTCCATCTTGGTGCCTGATCCAAGAGAGTATTTCCATTGGCTTTAATGAAGCTGGATCGGGCTCTTGGTGCTGCAGTCCAGGCATCTAAATAAAAGTGGTCTCATTTTCAGAGGTGCTCAGTTCCCGAGGTCCCACAGCAAGGGCTGTGCAGCTCTGAACATCAGGCCATTTTAATACAGATGTGTAAATACGGGCATTAATATAGGGCTGGAATTAGCAGATGGGACCTGGATTCCAAAATCCCATTCATTTCTAATAGGAATCGAGCATCTACATCATCCAAAAACTTTGGAAGTCCCACCCACAGGTAAAATCCTGGCTGGGTTGAAATCAATAGCACAACTCCCATTGATGTCGTGGGGCCAGAATTTTGCCAATAGCACCTAAGGTGTTTGAAACATTTGCCCCACATTTTGACAGTCTTGGGCAGCAATGCTCACACTGATGCTAAGAATTGATTGAGTGCTGAGAATTCCATGCAAAGATGAGCCCAAGGGAGCTGAACACCTTTAGGTTTCTAGGTAGGTGTCTCTTGCAAAGGAAAAATCTGTAACGCAAAATGCCCCATATGAGATGCAAAATATTATTAAAAAAAAAATCTAATGGGAAGAGTTAAGAAGTTAAGTAGATTTTTGTGTATCCCAGAAAGGCCACAGGACTCAAAAAGACCCGGCTTTAATGGACCACATTTACAGTTACCTCCGTAGAATATGGCTGTGCTACAGCGGGTAACATTTCTCCTTAATCCAGGGGTGAGCAAAATCAGGCCCACGGGCTGGATCTGGCCCACCAAGCATTTTTCTCCAGCCGCCCAATTGACTAGTGGCACATGCATGCTTACAGCTGGCAGCGTGAGTCCTGCTGACCCTTCCCCTATCTTGCTCCGTTCTGCAGCCGAGCTGCTCCTGGGATTCTCCTGCTAGCTGTGCAAAGTGTGTGGGGGGGGAGGGAGGGCAGAGAAGAGGAAACAGGGGAGTGCTGAAGTGAGGGTGTTCCCCTGCCCTTGCACTCCATTTCTGCAGAGAGGGGGAGACTCTGCCAGACAAGCTGCTCCAATCTGAAGTGTGGATGGTAAGTGACTCAGAGGAGTGCAGAGTCGAACAGAGTTCCCTTAAAGAGACAGAACATGGCTTCTCTCCGAAACTTACCCAGCAAGCACACTCTGGGTACAGCTAGACTACAAGTTTTTGTCGGAAAAATGTACGCAAAATGCACTCCGCCTGTTTACAACGCTCCTTGGCCATATTCAAAGAAGAAGATTGATGAAACTGGCACAGGTGCAAAGAACAAGGGGACCTGGGGAATTGGTTCCCTATCTTCTGAGAGGAGGAGGGTGGACGAGCGTGGCTTGTTTGGTCTTGCACAAAGAAGGCTGAGAGAGGAGATTGCCTATCTTTAAATTAATGGAGATTGCCTATCTCCTTGAACTGGAAGGGACCTTGAAGGTCATTGAATCCAGTCCCCTGCCTTCACAGCAGGACCAAGTACCACCCCTGACAAAGGGGGTCTAATTGGTTTCTATAAATACATTAGGGGTCAAATGCCAGGGAAGGTGAAAAGTTTTTTAAGCAAGAGCACTATGCTAGCACCAGAACATATGCATCTAACCTGGCCATGAACAAATTCAGGCTGGAAATTAGGTGTCTAACCATCAGAGAGATGAGGTTCTCAAATAGCTGCCCAATAGGAGCTGTATGAGTGAACAATCTAATTAATTCTAAGAGAGAATGGGAAAAATAGATGGGTGTGATTATATTATAGGGCTGGTTCTGATGGTTGGGGGCAGGACTCGGCAGTTGCCGGGCTCATGGCTGGTTTATGCCTCTTATCCCTCAAAGCTCACTCTACAGGGTTTCTGCTGGCCACTGACTGGGGTCAGGAAGGGATTTATTTCCTCTGCAGTGTAGAATGCCAGTTGCTTGTCAGAATTATCCAATATGTTTTACTTAGTCATTTCCCTGTCATTGCAGGGACCTCAAGCAATGGTACCCATTGGTCCCTTCTATTCTCTGCCTGTGTCAGGTAACAGTCTAGTTTCCTTTACTTTGGTCTCATTTTAGTTCTTAAGAAAGTTGTATGGGTGGCCAGTGATGTACTGAAGGCTATACTAGATGATCTGGTAGTCCCTTATGGCCTTAAATGCTCTGATACCAGGTCAATTTTCTCATTCTACACATAGGAGAGGTGGGTTTCTCTTTCTCTCTCTCTCTCTCTGATGCAGGTATGGCGGGGTGAAAGAGGGAAAAGATCACATCTGTGAATATCAAATACCAAGTGAATTATTCTATGCATAATTCCCACCCAGTTCTAAATGGAGAAATCTCTGCCTACTTGGCATTTGGAAGAGGCTATGGGTAAAATTTTCTAAAGAGGAATAGGGGCCTAACTCTTATTTTTAAAAATTAAAATGAAACTTAAGTGTCGAAATACTTAAGGCCCACAAGGGAAAGGCTTTTCTGGTCTAACTTTAGGTCTGAATTGAAACCAATAGGGTTCTTCCAGGATAGTCCCCCTCACTCCATGTGAACACTGTTATTCTCATATAGGTGCCTGTTTTCATTTATCTATGTCCCTTGGGAAAATAAAAGTTTATGGAACAAGGCAAGACAACATAGCAGCTCTGAATGAAAAGTAACTTACTTGTCAGTATCACTGACCTCATTGAAAGCCACCAGCTTTCCTCCCCACCAGCATGCAGTACTTTGAGATGCATACTTAGCTATGTATCTGAGCGGTGCTAATACCCTTCTAAAACTGTGAAACTATCTGCTGAATATCCTCTCTCTTCCTGTATCCCATGGTAACACATTCACCAGCTGTGAGGTGCTCTGAATGGAGGCCCAAACAAATGAAAAATCCACAGAACAGTGAAGCTGGAACCCCAGCCAGCAAATAAAATATAAAAATTGCTGCTTGCTGTGCCAGGTAGAAAGCTGTTATTAAATCCTAGTGAGAGATATGGCATCAGGCAACTGAGTGGCTTTGAGGGCACTGAGTAATGATTAAGAACGCACAAGCTGGCTTGCAAAGCCTGAGGGGGTGATATACAACAGATGGGCTAGGAGGAGACCCACTTCCAAAGACTAACTGAACCACATAAAGCCAGATAGCACTTGGACCATCAGGAGATTGAGCCTCAGCAAGTATAAAGTGCCACGGCTCATTCCCTGCTGAGTTTGTTGGAACTGTGACCACTTGCCCCAACTGAAGATTTGCTTCCTATTTTTAGCCCCAGCTGAAAGATCTTTTGTGGGACCTTGAAAAAAGTGAGAACAGGAAGGAGAGAGGGACCTTGCTGTACTTTGCATACTGCTGCTAGAGAGAAGCAACTGTTGCAAAGGTGGGATCTCGGAATTGTTGCCACTTTCATATTCCAATTCTGAAGTCTTGGCCTTTGGCACAGGCCTGGGCTTGGTCAGGATTGCATACGACAATAATACATCTGTCTTTGTACATATTTGAAAAACTCGGGGTGGAGCAAGCAAGGAATTCTTCCCAAGGGCTTGGATTTTTCATATCACCCTGGATTGTTATGGAAAAACACCAGTAGTGGCTGGCAAAGAGTTGCTGCCCAAAACCTTCCTTAACAACAGCAGAAAAGTGAAATTGGTATGCATTCAAGTTAGATCATGTTGTTATTTAAAGGTACACTTATAAGTAGAATTTTATTTTTCTTTGCTTTCCATTGTTCATTGCACTTTCTTAGACAATGGGTTTTTTCCGTCCATGTGGCTAGCATTGCATGTCTCTCTCCTCATGTGTTTCCAATTAATTTTAAATGAATATGGTTAATTTATTGGTGCATTGTCCTCAACAGTGAACAAAAACTGATCTTGTTACATGTTTGTACTTCATTTGTCCTTAGGGTATCTTATTAGATACCCTAATAAGACATTATCTAAATGTCTAACTTATTTAGATATGTCTAGCTTATTTAGAAAAGCTAGACATACACAAATCCATGGGGCCGGATTTCATGTATCCGAGGGTACTGAGGAGTTGGCAAACGTCATTGCAGAGCCTTTAGCTATTATCTTTGAAAACTCGTGGAGATCGGGAGAGATCCCGGATGATTGGAAAAAGGCAAATGCAGTGCCCATCTTTAAAAAAGGGAAGAAGGACAATCCAGGGAACTACAGACCTGTCAACCCTTACCTAAATCCCTGGAAAAATCATGGAGGGGATCCTCAAGGAATCCATTTTGAAGCACTTAGAACAGGGGAAAGTGATCAGGAATAGTCAACATGGATTCAATAAGGGCAAGTCATGCCTGACCAATCTGATTAGCTTCTATGATGAGGTAACTGGTTCTGTAGATATGGGAAAATCAGTGGATATACCTTGACTTTAGCAAAGCCTCCCCCACAATATTCTTGCCAGCAAGTTAAGAAAGCATGGATTGGATAAATGGACTGTAAGGCAGATAGAAAGATGGCTAGATTGTTGGGCCCAACGGGTAATGATCAACGGCTTGATGTCAGGTTGGTGGTCGGTTTCAAGTGGAGTGCCCAAAGGATCAGTTCTAGGGTTAGTTTTGTTCAACATCTTTATTAATGACCTGGATGAGGGGATGGATTGCACCCTCAGCAAGTTTGCGGGTGACACTAAGCTAGAGGAAGAGGGAGATATGTTGGAGGGCAGGACTAGGGTCCAGAGTGACTTAGACAGATTAGAGAATTGGACCAAAAGAAATCTGATGCGGTTCAACAAGGACAAATGCAGAGACTTGCACTTGGGACAGAAGAATCCCAAGCATTGTTACAGGTTGGGAACCAATTGGCTAGGTAGCAGTTCTGCAGAAAAGGACCTGGGGATTACAGTGGATGAGAAGCTGGATATGAGTCAATAGTGTGCCCTTGTAGCCAAGAAGGCGAATGGAATATTAGATTGCATTAGCAGGAGCATTGACAGCAGATCTAGAGAAGTGATTATTCCCCTTTATTCGGCACTGGTGAGGCCACAGCTGGAGTATTGAGTCCAGTTCTGGGCCCCCCACTACAGAAAGGATGTGGACGCATTGGAAAGGGTCCAGCGGAGGGCAATGCAAACGATTAAGGGGCAGGAGCACATGACCTATGAGGAGAGGCTGAGGGATTTTAGCTTATTTAGTCTGCCGAAGAGAAGAGTGAAGGGGGATGTGATAGTAGCCTTCAACTTCCTGAAGGGAGGTTCCAAAGAGGATGGAAAGAGGCTGTTCTCAGTGGTAGCAGATGACACAATGAAGAGCAATGGTCTCAAGTGGCAGTGGGGGATGTCTAGGTTGGATATTAGCAAAAACTATTTCAGTAGGAGGGTGGCAAAGCACTGGATTGGGTTCCCTAGAGAGCAGGTGGTATCTTCATCCCTAGAGGGTTTTAAGTCCTGGCTTGACAAAGCCCTGGATGGGATGACTGAGTTGGGATTGGTCCTGCTTTGGACAGGAGGCAGGATTCAATGACCTCTTCTAGCCTTATGATTCTATGATCATTGTTGCTGCAAAACTATCAGAGGAAAGAAAGATTGTTTTTCTGTGGGTTGTAATTAAATGGTGAATATTCAGCTTCTGAATTTATTAATGATCAGGTAAAAGAAATAAGGAAACTGCAGATTATGAATACCACACATCTACATCACCAACAACGTGCAGTATATTGAGATGCATAATCAGATATGTATCTGAGCAGTGCTAATACAAAGTATTGAAGACATTAGAATATTACAAAGAAATGTGGTAGGAAGGATGGTGTGCTAGTTAAAGGACTGGACTGTGGCCCAAGGTGTGTTTGTTTTGTAGGGACTGGATTCAAACTTTGCTCTGCCATGCTGCATTTATCACACGGCTGCCTCCTGCATCAATATCAGTTGAATTCCGCCCTTGGAGGAATGCACTCCTCACAGTCAATAAGGGTATGTCTACACTGCAGCACTAATTCGAACTAACTTAATTCGAATTAGTTAATTCGAAATAAGCTAATTCGAATTAGTGCATCTAGACCTAAAAGCTAATTCGAAATAGCATGTCCACATTGAGTGGACCCTGAACTGAAGTTAAGGCTGGCCGGAACCAGTGCCGGCAGGGCATCAGGTTAGGACTTAGAGTGTGAATCTGCTGCCTCAGGCTATCCAAGGGCTGTGCTTAACGGGACCCGACCCCCACCCCGGACAGACAGTTCTCAGGGTTTCCTGCTTGCTTGTCTAACTCGATGAGGGACAGCAAAGCAGTCCTGTCTTGGAGTGCCCTGAGTGCCCACACTTGGGACACCACAGCACTCGGCCACCAGCCCGGCTGCACTTGCCGCAGGCTGCCATCCGGGGGGGCCAATCGGGGGGCTGTCAGGATCCAGGAGGCTCTGCAGGAGAGCTTCCACTCCGAGGAGCCTGCAAAGCAACCCCAGTCCTCCCCATCGGGGGCTCGTGCCCCATTCCTCCCTCACCTCCTTCCACTTACCCCTCCCTAGTCCCCCTTCCTGATGTAAAAAATAAAGGACACGTGTGCTCAAAAATAGAAACTCTCTATCAGCAGGGTCTGCTGGCTGGGTGCTGGCAGGCTTGCAACTGGCACAAGCACTGTAGCCAGACCGTGCCCCTTTAAGGGCTCTGGGGCCAGGAGGGGGGCAGAAGAGTTTCCCTGGTTTGGCCCAGAGTAGCCACCAGGGCAAGCTGGGAAGGGCTAGCCTCCAACTAGTTCAAATTAAGTGGCTACACAGCCCTTAATTCGAACTACTTAATTCGAACTAGGCGTTAGTCCTCGTAGAATGAGGTTTACCTAGTTCGAATTAAGCGCTCTGCTAGTTCGATTTAAAAGTGTACACATACCCCGAGAGTTGTATACTGGCTTTGGGTTGGATGTTTGGCTCCGGATAGATCAAGAACAAACTTTTTCTCATACATTCTTTATAAATGTATCCAGACTTGCTGAGTGCAACATTTAGCAAGTTGTAGTCGGGGAGGTCTAGGTTGAATATTAGGAAAAACTACTTTACTAGGAGGATGGTGAATGGGTTCCCTAGGGAGCAGTTGGAATTTCCATCCCTGGAGGTTATTAAGTCCTGGCTTGACAAAGTCTTGGCTGAGATGATTTAGTTGGGGCTGGTTCTGCTTTGGGCAAGGGGTTTGACTTGATGACCTCTTCAGGTCTCTTTCAACTCTAGGATTCTGTGAAAATGTCAGGAGACCCGGCTAGCTAATAAGAGCTGAATTCAGATTTGGGCCAAAATATAGACAATCTGTCTTGGAGTATTTAGTGCATCTGGTCCTAACTGGAATCATGTGCAGGGGCAGAAAATTACTGATCTCTGTAGAATCGTCTATTGGGCTCAGTTCTACAGCTGATCAAAATGTTTGTGTGGTGTTCAACTTTTCTTGCCTGTGATGCACATATGCAGGCATACACAAGCGCATCATGCCTTTTTGAACTAAATAGAAAGCTCCATTCATGCTCGTTTTGTGATTTAAAAAAAAAAGTATTTGTTTAATCATTCTTTCTCAGTGCTATCAGAATCCTGCTGTAGACATGGGACCTGCACTGAGCTTCAGAGACTGACTATATATATAAGTTAAAAGACTCGAATCTGTGTGTATGTGGTGAGTGTGCTTGTGGTGATCGGAAGGCACTAGCCTGCAGGATCCATTTAAAGAAAGAAAGGTCTCAAAACACATTTTAGTCCAAGAGATTCTGTGCTGATCTACAGAGATTCTTGAGACTGCCTTCATCTCTTTAGTGTAAAAGCATCTTCCAGTTATGCATTAAGCCATGCGACTAATATTTTTCATTTGTGGTTTGTTCTTTTCCTCATCCTCTCGTTAGAGAGAGAATTGTGTGTGCAGGGAAGTGTTCTGACAGGTTTTTCTTTTTTTTTCCCTTTCATGTTCTTTATTTATATAGGCAAAAAAGTCCCTTGCATTGGAGTGCAAAATGGTGAGATTTATGATGGTCTGGGAGCAGTTCCTGAGAAGACTCCATCTCTTGCACATCATATTTTTATGAGAAAGCATAAGAGCTGATGTCTGTGACAAATACAAAGAAACAGTAGCCACATCCTCACTTTCTTCTCAGCCTTACTCTGTTTTCATCTATGCTGGAATAAACCAGGAGTAACTCTATTTAAGTCAATGGAGTTACACTAGCAGAAGAGAGAGAGAATTTTCGCCCACACCCATTTACTAGCTTAGACATGAAGAATAAAGGCCCTTATTTTTATTTAGTTTTTTTTTTTGTAAAGTTCTTGGAGCTGTTTGCTCCAAGTGGGTTTACTCTGGTCATTACTCACACAAGAATCTCAGTGGAATCATGACACTGGCATTTTTAACTTATGACCATGAAAGCCTCGGCTTTAGAACTTTAGTCCTGTTCCATGGAAAATATGAGAAGGAATGGTTATGGTCAGGAGAACCAGCCAACTATAGAAAGGGGTCCAATTGTCATTGCTACTTAATATATGCTTTGCCTTGTGGCTACCAGATTAGCTCCAGTTTTCATACTTTGCTTTATCTAGAGAAAGCAGAGAGAGAGATTGCAACAGTCTCAGAAATGTAAATTTCAATTTGAAAACGTGGCTGTAGTTTTACACAGTGCCAGTACATCTTAGATTACAGTATGCTTGTGAAGCAGTGTGGCCTAGTGGTTAGGTGGGTGGCTTTCAACTTCGGAGATATGAGTTTTATTCCTGGCTGTGCTAACTTCCTGAATGACCTTGGACAAATGACTTGCACCCTTTGAGCTTTGCTTTCCCTTCCTGCCCTTTGTCTTGTCTATTTAGAGCAGCGTTGGGCAATAACCGGCCAACAGGCTGGATGCGGTTCACCAGGGTTAGTCTCTTCTTACTGTGTTTTGTGTAGACTGAGCTGTTCAGAGTTTACTTTTCGTTTTCTCTTTATTTATGTTTGTTGTAACCATGAAGATAATGTCTCTGAGTTATAAAATAGCTATGTTGTGTAGTAAAAATTAGATTACTATTTGTTTCTTCATCATAAGATTTTATAAAGTTATTTAATTAAATTCATTTATTTCGTTCTTTTGGGGACTTGCACGTGAACCTGTGCAATCCTTGCTGAGGATCCTGAGAGACTGAACTCTGGGTCTCCAGCTACTTTCAATGGGAGTGGGTGGGTTTTTTTAAGACACAGGAGAAGGGCAGTGACATCTAGCCCACGCAAAGTTACGCTTGCGGTTCTCATCAGCCAGAGATCACTGTTCCTGGCCAATGGGAGCTGTGGGAAGTGGTGTTCCAATCCATGTCACTTCCCGCAGCTCCCATTGGCCGGGAACAGCAATGCACGCAGGTAAATTGGCAGCAGCGGCCTGCCAGGGGCTAACCTTGGAGAACCGCCTCCATCTTATTGTCCACCCCTGATTTAGCGTGAGGTGTTTTAGACTCAACTCTGCATTTTCATAGGGGGTTACACTAGATAATCCCGATGGTCTCTTCTAATGCCATAATTTCATGGTTCTATTTGTTTATTCTCTTCCTAGAACAGTGGAATTCAACGGTGATTCAGCCCCCTCTGGCTACGTCTACACTACGAGTTTTCATGGCAAAAAAATGCTAATGAGGGACTCATTTGCACGGGTCACGATCTCATGTCCATATTTTCTGCTGATCCTTTTTTGCTGTAGGGGTTTTTGCACAAAAACAAGCAGTGAGGATGTTTCCTTTTTGCGCAAAACCCCCTTTTTCCACAAGATCCTTATGCCCGGGAGGAATACCGATCTTACGGGAGAAGGGGTTTGTGCAAAAAGGAAACATCCACACTGTTTGTTTTTGCGTAAAAACAGATAAGCAGAAAATATGCAAATGAGATCGCGACGCATGTAAATGAGTCCCTCATTAGCATATTTTTTGCCGAGAAAACTTGTCGTGTAGACGTAGCCTCTGTGTTACTGGAATGCAGATAATTAGAACTAGCACTGAGGAAGTGTCAGGCTTACCCTAAGAGAATGTGGGACAGCAAAGGTTAAAAAAGCAGATCCTAGTGTGAACCCTTCAAGGATAATTGACCTTGCAAACAAGAGCCAAGATGAGGAATGGTGAAATGGAGGAGCTTGCGGCTAATCCATTCCCAGCTTTGCCCAACAGGAGTCACTGCAGGGAACAGGGTAGGTGTAATGGGCTCTGGAAAGCTTGCAGATACTCCAGTTTCCTACAAAAAGAGTCATGGTAGGGCCCCTATTTCCTGTTCAGGACAAAATCACAGATGTTCCAGTCCCAGGTAACTTCTCAGCACAGGACAGAATTGCAATGGGGAAAAAAGGTGGTCCAAGGTGCATCAACTTCATCTCAGTTACTCGGGGAAACGACTCCAACAACATGCAGACCCCGTGAGTTTCAGTGGCTTTTAATATACATTTTAACATTACCATTGTCACTCCTTTAGACATAGAGTGGTAATAAATCCAAGGATGAGCAAACCCACAAGCTAGTAAGGCCTCACTAGGATGAAATTGAAATTAAGCACTGGGGGCAGGGGAAGGGTGCAGCGTTTACCTCAGGAAGGTTAAGGAACAGTCAGACAAAGCAGGCAGCAGCACAACCTGCTTTCATTTTTGGGCCTGGTCTCTGGCCGCCAGTGCTAGAAATGAAAATTTGCTGACAGCTGAAGGCAGCTCCAGAGCAAGGGGCTGTGGGGCTTGTCTGCTTTGCTTCATAAGTGCAGCCTCTACTGAGGAGGTGGTGAGTTGTTCGCACAACCTTTGTGGTGAGCTATTAAGAGCAGCAGCCACTTAGGGTGTGAGGATAACTCACGTGAGCCGTCTTCATGAAAGTTACTTGTGAGTTACCCACTTCCTACTGCTGCCTCTCCAGATCCATGCTAGTCCCTCCAATTTCTTGAGCATAAGGACAATCTTTGTTGGTTGGAGGAAACAAGGGGGTTGTGAGGGGCCTGATACGAAGGGCACGGAAGTTAGTGGGTTTCTTTTAGTTGTTTTCAACGGGATTTAGAACAGCTGCACAGGGGAGAGGAATGTATGTCATAGCATTCTGAGGAGCAGTGAAACAGGCATGCTCAGCTTGGAGATCTGGAGGCATCTTTCCTCCCTGAGTCCCTCCTTCCCCCAGGGGAAAGCTGTGCCTCGGTGCCGTATTCTAGCTTTACACTGGGGTTAGCCCCACAGCAGTTTTTCGTTGCATTGAATATGGTGCTCAGATCTAGGGCAGTAATGACACCGGCTGACTTTCATCTGGCCTAAGGTTTTCCTATGACAGATCGTCACAGCTAGAACCATGGGAGAGAGACTTCTGATGTACCTGCCTAGTGGGGACAGACCCCCACACTGCAGCAGGACTTAAACTTCCCAGAGTTTGGGGGTGATGAGTGCCGGAGTTTCAGTTCAAGCCCCATCTCTGCTCACTGCTGAGGTTGCCCCTCTGCTTTTGTGCTACAAAGTGTGATCCAGGCTCAGCATGGGCTCTTCCTCATAAAGATGGATGAGAATTTAGCATGTGGAAGAGGCCTGCAAGATCACACCTTGGGATTTGACTACTTGGATGACCGCAGTACAATGGATTTGAGGGTATTCTAGGGGTGTTTCCTGGCTCACAGGTGCCTAGACCTGGATGTAAAACTACAGCCAGATAAAACAGTTCTCATACAATAACTGACTGATTCTGCACTGTGTCACTGTAACAGAACACTGTAGCTGCACATAAGGGCTTAAGTTTTAGCATAAGCCTCATGCTGGCCTTCTGCTCAAAGGTCCCTTAAAGACAGGCATGATTCAACATATGAGCACAGAACTGATGGCCAGGTGTTCCTGAGACCTATCCCAGTTCTCATGTGAATCTCAGTAAACTCTTGGGCACATCTGTGTCAATTTAACTATTTCTTGCAAGTGCAAATGAGGTAACTGAAGACCTCAGTGACCTTGTACATGAGCAATTACCCCATCTGTGTTCCCACAAGTGAGGTTTGGGGCTTGCAAATAGTGGGGGGGGGCGAGGTGCAAAATACACAGTGCAATTTCAAAAACTGTTTTGAAAATCTGAACCTAAACGTGTGGGTTCAAAAATCAAAAGAGAAAAAGTGAGACACAGCAAATTCCCTGAGATGAAAGAGATTTTACAAAAAGTCTTCTGCACTCATTCCTTTCACTCGAGGAACAGCGCAACCTAATTCTACTGCCTGTAACCAAGAGCGGGGCGAATCATCAACTTTTCAGTCCATTGGCAAAACCAAAAAATCCACCAAAAAACCTTGTTTCAAGTTGAACAAAATTTCCCGTGACTCAAAAAGCTGCTGGTTTTCTTTATTTAATTTAGTTTGGGTTTCACCCATTTTAAAATATAGATCCATCTCAAAATGAAAAATCAAAATGTTGCATTTTGAAAATGTGTGTGTGGGGGTGTTTCTTCTGGCCAAAAGTGCCGATTCACCAATGGTTTGGGTCAATCTGAAACTATATTTTTCAGTTAATTAAGTATTTGTCCAAAATATATTGCCCAGCTCTGCTATAAGTTTTTTTTCTGATGTCACATAGATAGAATCATAGAGCTGGAAAAGACCTCAGGAGGTCATAAAGTCTAGCCCCCTGCCCAAGGCAGGACCAATCCCAACTAAATCAACCCAGCCAGGGCTTTGTCAAGCCGAGACTTAAAAACCTCTACGGATGGAAATTCCACCCCCTCCCTAGGTAACCCATCCCAGTGCTTCCCCACCCTCCTAGTGAAATAGTTTTTCCTAATATCCAACCTGGACCTCTCCCACTGAAACTTGAGACCTTGCTCCTTGTTCTGCTACCCCTCACTACTGTGAACAACCTTTCTCCATCCTCTTTGGAACCTCCCTTCAAGAAATTGAAGGCTGCTATCAAATCCCCCCTCACTCTTCTCTTCTGCAGACTAAACAAACCTAAATCCTTCCATCTCTCCTCATAAGTCATATGCTCCAGCCCCCTAATCGTTTTGGTCACCCTCTGCTGGACCCTCTCCAATACGTCCACATCCTTTCTGTCGTGGAGAGCCCAGACACAATATTCCAGATGTGGCCTCACCAGAGCTGAATAAAGGGGAATAATCACTTATCTGGATCTGCTGGCAATGCTCCTCCTAATGCACCACCAATATGCCATTAGCCTTCTTGGCTACAAGGGCACACTGTTGACTCATATCCAGCTTCTCATCCACTGTAATCCCCAAGTCCTTTTCTGCAGAACTTCTACTAGCCATTCAGTTCCCAGCCTGTAACAATGTTTAGGATTCTTCCATCCTAAGTGCAGGACTCTGCTTTTGTCCTTGTTGAACCTCATCAGATTTCTTTTGGCCCAATCCTCTAATCTGTCCAGGACACCCTGGAACTTGCTGAGGATGCAGTCCATCCCCTCATCTAGGTCATTAATAAAGACGTTCAGCAAAACCGGTCCAAGAACAGATCCTTGGGGCACTCCTCTAGAAACCGACCACCAACCTGACATCGAGCCATTGATCACTACCCGTTGGGCCCGACAGCCTAGCCAGCTTTCTATCCATCTTACAGTCCATTTATCCAGTCCATATTCCATTAACTTGCTGGCAAGACTATTGTGGGCGACCATATCAAAAGCTTTGCTAAAGTCAAGGTATATCCACTGACTTTCCCATATCTACAGAGCCAGTTACCTCATCATAGAAGCTAATCAGATTGGTCAGGTACGACTTGCCCTTGGAGAATCCATGTTGACTATTCCTGATCACTTTCCCCTCTTCTAAGTGCTTCAAAATGGATTCCTTGAGAATCCCCTCCATGATTTTTCCAGGGATTGAGGTAAGGCTGACTGGTCTGTAGTTCCCTGGATTGTCCTTCTTCCCTTTTTTAAAGATGGACACTACATTTGCCTTTTTCCAATCATCCGGGATCTCTCCCGATCTGCACGAGTTTTCGAAGATAATGGCCAAAGGCTCCGCAATGTCACTTGCAAACTCCTCAGTACCCTCGGGTGCATTAAATCCGGGCCCATGGATTTGGGTATGTCTAGCTTTTCTAAATAGTTCCTAACTTGTTCTTTCCCCACGAAGGGCTGTCCACCTCCTTCCCGTACTGCGTTACCTAGTGCTTTTGTCTTGGCGCTGACCTTGTCCGTGAAGACAGAGGCAAAGAAAGCATCTTTAAGGATTGCTGAGCACTGCCATATCAACACTGCTTTCCATTCCTTGAGTCTCCTCTTCAAGTGATCTGCCACTGTTAGGGCCCTGGGATGGGACACAGTGGAGTGGGTGAGCCTATGTCCCCCTGTCACACCAGTCCCTGGGTGGCAGTCTCCCCCTGCTTGTCTAGGCAAAAGGCCTGTGCTTGTTGGTTCTCCACCAGCTCTAGGAGACCCAACTGTTTGGGTCTCCTAGCTGAGCTAGTGCCTAGGCTTACTACTGTCTGTGTGCTCAGCCTGAGCATAGGCCCAAGCCCCTGACCTATTGCTGCGGCTGATTCCTGTCTGTGACTGAGCCATGTGTGTGTAGCAAGGTGGAGTGGCCACCCACTGACCTGGGGCAGGGGGAGGAAATTGGACTACATGTCTCTCATTACTGTTTGAATTACTATAGCACCAAAAGGCTCCAACCGATATCAAGGCCCCCTTCTACTGGGCATTGTCGAAACACACAGTAAGAGACAATCCCTGCCCCCAGAGAGCTTACAGTACAAATAGACCCAACAGAAAAGGAAGTGGAAGTTTATAGAGGAGAAGTGACCTGCTGGAGGTCAAAGAGCAGGCAATAGCTGCCTGTCACCAGTCTCAGCCCAATGCCCTATCCATGGAAAAAGTAATTTTAAGAACATAAGAACATAAGAATGGCCGTACCAGGTCAGACCAAAGGTCCAT
>JANRFK010000975.1:4602666-4614574 GCA_030068395.1 Apalone spinifera | reverse complement strand
ATGCAGAATTTTGTTTAAGAATGACTTACAATATAATTAAAATAAAAATTATCCCACTAAGTTAAATTTCTATCAAATTTACCCAATTCACATTTAATATGAAAATAGCCTTCAATTTGCACATTTGACACCTTTTTTCTATTTTTTTTCCAAAGGGGGTCCCCATGAAATTGTGCTGCCCTGGGCCCCGCAAAACTCTCATCTGCCCCTGCTCCCATCCCATGAGAGTTTGCCTTTCTCTATCTGGAACAAGGCTCTGGGAGTCTGGCCTGCTAACATAGTTCAGCTCTCCCTAGCATAGTATTTCGCACTACATAACATAACTATGGAGGTGCACCCATAGATGAAAACTTGGCATAATATGAATCACAGAGAAGTTGAGACAGACACAAATAACCAGGCTTCCACACTGCTTGAGTACCAACTTTCTCTCTCTGGGTTAACAGGTTTATACCCTCAATACAACACAGAAATGTCTAGTGGTTAAATCATTGGCTACAATTAAGATATCGTTAGATAATCTGGATATGGAGAGCCTCCCAGGGATTTAAGCCCAGATCCTCAAAGATATTTTGGCTCCTAACTTCTACCAAAATCAACTGAAGTTAGGACTCGAAATCCCTTTGAGGATCTGAGCCTTAGAATTGCCTCTGAGCAGAATGAGCCTTTAATGGTTAGAGTGCAAGAAGCTGTAGACAGTTATGACACACAGAACTTTCCTCTTGGTGTGTATGTATCTGACTAAATTTCCCCAATTTCCTGGTTCAGTATTCAGAAAGAGAACTGACTTCCTGTTTTGGCTAGCCCAAGCAGTAAGAGAGCCCCTCCTTCCCTGTGCCCAGGGTGATCAAAATATTTGTACAAAGCTCATTTCCATCAGACTCATTGTGAAATCAACCATAAGGGGCATGTTTCCAATATAATCCAACTGCTTTGTACAATGAGCCTCCAACCAGGATGGAAATGCCATCTGAATGGGCTGGAAATTAATGAGTTATGAAAGATATGATTGAAACAACCTGCTTGGACCAGCTCGGAGAGGCTGAAATGTCAGCTTCCATGTTTTATCCAAATCAGGCATGGGCCTATTGAAAAAAGAAATCACTGAAGAATTAGGGCTATAATTGTAATTCCCATTAAATCCTAATGAAAACAAAGCTATTAAAAAGGATGTCTCCCATATCCAAAACTGCCTTACAGCAGTCTCTCTAATGACCAGCATCTCTGGATGGATACAAACTGGCTAAATGGCTCAGATCATCCCTCTCTCAAATTCAGCACAGGCTGTGAGTCAAACTCAAGCCCATAGGCATCTTTAAAAACACCAATTTTATGGTGAGGGAAACCGTGCCTAACTCAGCCATTTCGGAAAGCCAGACGTCCTTGAACCACACCCTTGAGCAGGGCACTTTGCTTTCTCGCATGCGAGGCTGACTTGTGGAAATATTGTGCCAACCACAGAGGAGTTAGAATGTTCCTGTATTCATTTAGTTCAGCTGTTGTGAGAATAGTTTGTTCCTGTATTTGGGGAAGTGATCAAAAGACCCCAATTGTCACTGTTCCTGCTGGTAGTAATGGCTGTAAATTCTACTCCAGCAGCCTTGGTTAAGGTGTGCGCCAGCTTAGTTAACTCACTTTTAACTGGTTTAGTTAAATTCCCATGTGGCTATGAAGGAGGTGGGGCTGATCTGTAATAATACTGCATGTAATTGGCTTAGCTGGATTCATGCTACGGCTGTACTGGATTATTTGAAATGTTTAATAAATGCCTGTTGTGACGAAGCTTTTCCCCTGCCTTGGTGGGCCCTGTGCTTTCAAGCGGGCTGAGGCTCACGGCAGCCTTCAGTTTAGACACTTTCTACAGAGCATAAGTTTGCCATTTATTTAGCCACCCTTGTCATTGGCCAGCATGGGGGAAGGAGAGGCAACAAAACCCCATAGTCTCTGCTGCCCCTCCAAGTGATCTGGGGACAGGACAGACCCTTTCCCAAATTAGTCCTTCTTATTTGGGGCATTCCACTGTCAGGATCAGCTCCCCCACAGCGTAATGGGACTTGGAGGTAGGAGCAACCTGGGCCCACCTTCTACTCTGGGTTCCGGCCCATGGGCCCTGTGATAGCAGCTGTCTGCTTTATCCTCAGGCTCAGCTACGTGACAGCCATGATTCCCTGGGCCACTTCCCCACTGCCCTGTCCAACACCTTCCTTACTCTTCTTCTGAGTGCCAGCTAGTGCTTGTCCCTCCCAAACCTTCCACAGCACCATCTCTCCCCAGCTCCTTGCACACGGTGAGCTAACAGAAGAGAAGCCCTTTTTAGCCAGTCTCATCTGGTTCTTCATTGGCTCCTGTTGTCCAGATCAGCCTGGCTCCCTTGATTCTGGAAAGCTCCTACTTGACCCCAGGTGCCTTAATTGGCCTGTCTGCCCTAACTGATCCTGGCAAATTGCTGCTTGTTCTGGAATAGTTTATTAGTTTACTCCAGGAACAGGAATCTATTTAATCTGGGGCTGATATACTCCCCTTCTACTCTTCGCCCGTAGCCCTCTGGCTTGGCCCTATCACATTGTGTTTGTTTAGTTTAATAGTGCGTCTACACTGCCCCGTTATTCTGGAATAACGGCCGTTATCCTGGAAAAACAATACTAGCGTCCACACCGCAATTCCGTTATTTTGAAAGAAAATAGAAATAAGGGAGGGATTTTTCTGACAACAGTAAACCTCATTCCACAAGGAATAAGGCCTCTTCCGGAAAAGCTCTTATGGAAGGGGGGGGGCCTCCCACTGCTGCTAGGGGGGCCCTCCCACTGCTGCTATGTCAAAATAGCACATTCTAAGTTATTCCTCCCCAGTGCCTCCTGGGGCTCTAAATTGAGATAGTGCGTCTAATTAGGGGAGCCTGCCTCAAATTTGCAGGCTTCCCTGCAGTGTGGATGCTCTATTTCGAAATAAGCTATTCAGGAAGATATCTTCCGGAAAAGCTTTTTCCAAAATAAGCTTGCCGTGTAGACGTACTCATAAAGCTGGAGTCTGAGCTTGCTCCTGTTGAGCTTGAAAGCTCCCACTGACTTCAGTGGCACTAGATCAAGCCGTAGAAGGCAGAAAATAGAGGGGCAGAGGCAGAGAACAAATGAAGTGGGCAACGGTTTCCATTCCAAGCATCATTCTGGGACAGGGATTTTCACACATAGCGTGAGGGGTTCCCTGAGTTTCAGGAAGTCAGTTCCTTTGCTCTACGTGAGTGGAGACAAAATCTTTTGTCTTAGTCAGAGTCCAGACTGGAGAGATGGGAAGTAGCAATGTTTTTATTCCAGCTGATGCAGCTGGGCTCCTCTTTCCTGTCTCACCTGGTTCATTAGCCTGCTGGACCCTTACCTTTAATTCCATCCCTTTCCTTGATCCTCAGCCACCTTAGCTAGCTAGGTGCTTATTAATTCCCCATCGCCATAGCATAAGCACCACACCCATGTTAAATAGCAAATGTCCAGTACACCCTGTAAGCACAAGAAGCATTATTCTACCCATTTCACAGATAAGAAACTGAGCACGGGGAAACTGAATTGTCCAAGGTGTCACAGGGAGCCCACAGTACATCTGGAAACTGAATCCAGATGTCCTGAGCCTCAATCTAGCACCTTGACACAAGACCGTTTCTTTTTCTGACCACTAGCTTCTCCGAGTAAATAAAGGAAGCAGGAGGACCTCAGAGATTATTTTCTAATGACTCTGGTTGCTTCATAGTGACATGAAACATTCTTCTTCAGAACCTCAGACACCATGGAAAACAATTCTTCAGAATCCTATTGTTTTTTAAACAAAAGAGAAGCCGCAAAGCAGTCAAAGCGCTCGTTAAATTTAATAGGAGAGGGTTCTGTTCATTTACTGCGAGGAGTAGTAAAAAATGCAGCTTTTTTTTCCCATTTGAGTCACAGAAATGGCAACATTGCCACATCTGACCCAAAGCTTTCCCAGAACCGGGCAGATGCAGAGGCACAATCTGAAACCAATCACTAGCAACGTAAGCCATGCCCCGGGTGAGTAAACCAAGGCCGCCAGCAGCAAGCAGCAATACTGATTATTGCTCATCCTTCTCGAATAGTCCCTAGCTGAGAGTTTGGCTGGCTCCTTTTCTTGTGCTTGCTCTCTGGCTTCCAGGCTGAAGTCCTCGTTCGGAAAGGAGCTCTCTGACTTCGTATATTGCCTTTTGTGGGGACTTGGCAGCAGTGGGCTTAGGATCATAGAGTCCTAGACCTGGAAGGGACCTCAAGAGGTCATCAAATCCAGTCCCCTGCCCTCATGGTAGGACCAAGCACAAAGTCATAGCTTGGGTTTGCTAATGGGGTCCGTTACTGGTTCCTTTTTCCCTCCACACTCCAGCATGGCAGAGAGATGTCAGTGAAAGAGTCAAGTTTGTGAAACTTTTAAGGACAGAGTGCAATGGGTTTTGTGTTCTGAGCTCTGGGGATCCAGAGGCAAGGCAGTCTCATGTCTAGGAGTGACCTTGGGACTCCAGTTGAGTGTAACATGACCACTATTAGTTGTCATTACTGTAAGGATACCTAGTTCTGGACCATGATCCCACTGCGCTAGGTGCTGTACAAACCTAAATCAAAAAGACCTGCCCTGAAAGAGTATATAAGTATGGAGGGTGTCTGTGTTTATTTTATTTTCAAAGGTCCTAATTTTATATTCACAGGTGGATGCTATGTAGCGAAGGACCACGAATCACACATCCGTGAACTTTCTTCTTCAACCCTGCAATGCATTGAAAACAGACACTGTGGAAATGGTGTCAAAGCTTCTGTGTTTATTGTCTCTTTGTGACCTTTCACTGTGTCCCTGGCCATACACTAGGGCACTTGGCAAAACAACATGAGTGGGGGAGAGAGACTTTTACTGTCCTTGCGTGCCCAACTGGAAGCTCATTGTAATCGGTGGAAGTCCTTTCGTAGATTTCATTGGGCTTTGAGCCATGCCCTTTGAGGTTAAAGAAAGAATGAGTGAGAGAAATGAGGAAGGATCCACAGCAGCCAATGAATGTGACCCACTGGGAAGCATGTTTCATTGATTCCCCTCCATGTCCAGGCTGCAAAGAGTCTGAAAGGCTGAGATCTTTAGCTTAAGTTTTCAGTTCTCAAGACCCCTGTTCAATCCCTGGTGTTTCTGCCAAGATGGTGGCTGTGACACAGCAGAGCTGACTGAACCAGTGGTCCCTGCAAACTGAGCCCTTGAGTGGCCACCCAAGAGAGATTCAAATGCTGTCCAGATGATTAACAGAGCTCTCAAAGCTAGCAGCATGTGTTTCTATTGGTGGTGCACATCTGAACATGCCTCAGTGCACATAACAAAATTTATTCTGCACATGAATGGGAAAAAAATTAGAGGGAACATTGGAACTGACCCCTTGTTATTGTAAAGAGGAAGGAATCTGAATGTGCCTCAAAAACAGACATCAGAACTTGCATCTGTGCAGAATCAAGGTCCGGTCCCTGCTGTCTTGTGGCCAGCTCCTCTCACTAAGATTCTGTTGTTAAGAGGAAATCATACCAGGATGAACAGTTTGATGAAAACAAAATTGCCAAATGGTTCAGATTAGCATATGACTGGGTCCCACTCGGTCAGAGTCATAAACGATGGGCTCGTGTTTAATTCATGTGCGCATGTGTGTTGTGGGGAGAGGAGTTGGTTGGATGATTTGTTTCCTCAGAAGCAATTTTCTTGTAACCTCAAAACTCCTTGGCGCAGGGAAAGACTTCTCCCAAGACTCTGCAAATAGAGAATGTGCATAAGGGAACATCTACCAAAGAAAACAGCAAATCCAAAGATCCCCTTGGAAAATAAACAGCTGTTGGTGTGTCAACATTCACACCTCTAGAAGGGAAATGGAAAGGATCCTCTGTAGCAGAGGCATTTCGAGGCAGGAATCTTTAGAGCAGGAAACAGGAAATATTAAAGCAAACTCTTGAACAATACTCCATTAGAAGGTTCATCTTTGTTAACATAATTGTGCAGTTTATTGTTTCTTTATTGTCAAGTAACACTGGATTATGCTGTATCACAGTCACTGATGCAGTGGGACAATGACCCCTTTATGAAATGACAAATAAAACCCTCTGCAAGTACGAGGAGTGGAGCCAACAGTAATGAAAAAGAAACATATAATTAAAGAGAGACAGTGGTCAGTTGGTTAGAGCAGGGAGACTAGAAGTCAGGGCTCCCGGGACTAATTTCTCACTCTGCTACTGACTCACCGTATGACCTTGGGTAAACTACTTAACCTCTTTATGCCTCGGTTCCCACAAATTGGAATAGGATACTCAGGGGTGTGGATGCCACCTAGTCAGCTACTGGGTCACTAGCAATTCCCTTTAGTCTGTGAAAAACAACCCTCAGTCTAGGGTAGTACAGCCTAATGGCTAAAGTTAATATGGTAGCCCTTATCTCAGGGCAGTACACCTACTGGCTAGAGTCAATAATTGTTAGCCCTTAACTCATGGTGGCACAGCCTAAAGGCCAGAGTCAATTAGTTGGGGCAACATCTCTGGTAGGGGGACCTGGCCACCCTACTCCACCAGGTCCCGACCCAGGCCCTGTGAGCGGCAGCATGGGCTACCACTCACTCAGCAGAGAATCTGACCAAAACACACTGGCGTTGGTGGGGCAACTTTCCATGTGGTCTCTGGGCCCTCCGGTTTCCCGGCAACTGCCGCTCCCTGGGTCTTCTCCGGCACCGGTAGCTCACAAAGGTCACTTGAGTCTCTGCCTCTCACCATCTGGGTCTCTGGCTGGCACAGCCCTGGAGGTCCTTCACCTCTGGTGGCCAGCCCAGAATGAGCTGTGCTGCTCCCTTTTAGGCTGCCCCAGCATTTGGAGCATGCCCAGTCTTGGTGGAGGGGCGGGACTTCTTCTGCCTACAGAATTTTAATCTCACCTGGTTCAGTGCAGAGTATGCACACCCTGTCACAGATGCTCTACAAATCATTTCTGTTTGAAACTATGAAGCTTGGTGATTGTAGTAATAATAAAGGATTTTGCCACACTACAATTTTTTAAAATAACTTTTCTCTTTATTCTTTATTTTTCACTGTTTGCCTCATGAAAGTTAGCTCATGGGGGGAAATCAATTCACTTAACTGATTTTCTCAGGTTTTATTTAGCAGCCATTATTGGTAGCTTGTGGTTAGGTGTTGAGGGAACTGAAAAAAATATGACTATTTTTGTATTACAATAGCTTCTGCTTACTGTATATAGCACAGTGACCGAGAAAAAGAAAGACAGACAGACACATCTTTCAATGGAGGCCAACCTTGCTTTGGGAAGGGACTTTTTATTAGTGTAGCAAATCTGCAGAGACAGCAAAGTAGGAGAACTAACATTGCTTTTTGTAGCACTCGCTGAAAATGGAACAGCTGTTTTCTGTTTTTGTTTCTCCTATATAAAGAGATTTTTAGAATAAGTATTGTCCCATCTCTATCAGATTATGACAAGTTTATGAGAGGTTTTAAGATGGATGGGGTGAGATGGAGCGAGCTACACTTTGTGACTCAGAGTCGCTGCCTCTTACCCACCAATGATCATATTTCATTCTCAGTTATATGGTGAAACAACAATGAGAGTTTAATGGTTGTTTGGAAAGAGCTGCAGCAGGAAACGCAGCTAATGGGAGAGTATAAAAAAAAGGCATAAGGTAAAGTAACTCTTCTGCTCTGTTACACTTCTTTGCACCTTCTTCAGTCCCTTCTGCATATAAATTACATCAATATTGACTTACTCAGGATTTACTCCAGGTTTCGTCATTGACTTCATGCCACCTGTGTGCCTGAGGGAGAGTTGTATTACCTTGGTACTGTTCACAGTGGACAAGAGCGAACATGGCCCTTATACACCAGTAATGGGGTGTTAGAGAGTCTAACACACCTCATGTACTCTTTCTGCATCTACCCTACATTCCCCGAAGGCCCCCTCTTTCAGAAGAGATTATAGCAAATCCCTGTACCTGGGGGTGGGAGAGAAATTCTTCTGCCAAACTTCAACTCGGTTTCATTTCTTCCTGTGGTAATAGCTTGCCCATTAAAGGTTAACTGTCTAGGAACAGCAACTGTTCAGCCAATGAACTGGGAATCCACAGGATTCTGGGTGGGCTCTCAGAATAGGTTAAAAAACATGGGGGAATAGCAAGAACTCTGCAATTACAGTTTTTGACCAAAGGAAACCCTTTGGGGAGTTTCTGGGATATTTCACAATGGAGCGTCTGATTTTTTGTTCATTTGTCCTCCAGTTAAATGATGTTGCTCGTTCCTCTCACCCGCTTACCACCCTTTACACCTGAGAGAGAGAAACTCTTTCCTTTCGTGGATGATTTCTCATGACCAGCATGGTCAAGAGTGAAAGAAATGTCTTTGTAAGTCAAGTGCAGCCACACAATGCAGAGTGCCGCACCATGTTCACAGACATGAGTGGGTCTCCAACCACAAGCTTGGCAACCAGGTAGCCATCTGAAGCATTTAAAGTAACAAAGGTAAAAAACAAAACTCAGCCTCACCCCATTGTACAGATGGGGGAACTGAGGCACAGAGAAACTCAATGACTTGCCTGGGATGATAGCAGATGTCTGTAGCACAGCAGTGACAGGTATGTCTACACTACACAACTTTTGGTGACCCATCATAGAATCACAGACCCATAAAATCCTAGGGCTGGAAGAGACCTCAGGAGGTCATCAAGTCCAGCCCCCTGCCCAAAGCAGGACCAACCCCAACTAAATCACCCAACCAGGGCTTTGTCAAGCCAGGACTCAAAAACTTCTAGGGATGGAGATTCTACCCCCTTCATAGGGAACCTATTCCAGTGCTTCATCGTCCTCCTAGGGAAATAGTTTTTCCTAATATCCAACCTATGTTGCTAAAAAACAAGCAACTTAAACGCTATTTGTCAGCACTTTTGCTGACTAAAAAAACTTCCACCCCCTACTAAAGGCATCCACTGACAAACCAAGAGAGCACTGTTTTTACCCCTATTTGCCCTGACAAAACTTTTGTGGTTAGGGGTGTGAGGGTTAAATACTGGGGGACAATAAAAGCTTTGTTGCTCAATTTCCAATGTAGACAAAGCCTTCTCAGGTTTCACAAGTCTTATTCTAGTGCAGTGTTTCCCAATTTTGTTTGGCCACGGAACCCTTTTCATCTTAAAAGAATTTGAAGGAATCCCTAGGGTTGCCAGGGTAAAATTTGTCAAGCAAAAAAGAAAAGAAAAAGACCCACCAGAATTTGTTGAGAAAAAAAAAGACTCTGTCTCTTTAAGAGGGGGCAGGGGAATGCTGCATTCTCATGGAACCCTTACTTTCGCCTCGTGGAACCCCAGAGTTCCATGGAGCTCCAATTGGGAAACACTGCTCTAGTGCCCTAAGTACAGGGCCAGCTCCTTTCCCCACCCCATTTTGTCCTGCAGCCCACTTTTGATTCCATCACCAGAGCCATTGGGTGTGTGTATGACACACATACACACACACAATGGCTCTAGTGATGGAATCAAGTGTGTGTGTGTGTGTGTGTGTGTGTGTGTAATAGCCAAGGTGGCATGTAGCTTCATGATTAACAGGGAAACATAGTCCACAGAAAATTAGCTACATCATTATTTACACACTATCCTGGTTATTCTGTTCAGTTTTCTGAACTCTATGCTGGGGTTTATCATTAATAATACCCAGCTCTTTCATCAGTTAATCTCAAGGCATTTCACAAAGCCCTGTAAACCTATTTTACAGGTGGGGAAACTAAGGCACAGAGCAGGAAAAAGATTTATTTAAGGCTCCCACCAGAGCCAAGACTAGAACCCACAGCCTCTGAGTCTTAGGCCAGTACTCAGGCTATGTCTAGACTACATCCCTCGTTTGAAAGAGGAATGTAAATTAGACATATTGAAATTTCAAATGAAGCCAGGATTTGAATTTCCTGCGCTTCATTTGCATAATCGAAAAACACTGTTTTGAAAATGAAACCGCAGTCTAGACACGGTTCTTTCAAAAACCGATCTTCCAAAAGATCCTGTAAACCTCATTTTTTGAGAAGTATAGGATCTTTCAAAAAAGGCTTTTCTTTTCTAAAGAACTGCGTCTAGACCACGGTTTCACTTTCGAAATAACGTTTTTTGAAAAAAATGCGGTGACGTGATTATGCAAATGAAGTGCAGGAAATTCCAATCCTGGCTTCATTTGCAATTTTGATATGTCTAATTTACATCCCTCTTTCGAAAGAAGTAGTTTAGATGTACCCTCGCTATAGTAGCCCACACTACTTCTGCAAGCTTTATAGAAATCTGTGATTGTTTTAGTTAGTTCTTTTAAGTAGTTTTGCCTACATTTTAAAGAAAGATGCATCACAAGCTACTTTGCCTTGTAATTCCAGCATGGTGTTGCACCAAGAAAGAGCTTTTGTTTGAAAATATAGGTTTGTTTTCCTGCATTGAAACATTGTTGGCAAGTGATTTGCTTATGGCATTGGCCTGCTATTGCTTTCAAAAACATACATGAAGTCAAGAAGTAAACATTTATAGCTAGATTAATACCCCTCATTCACAAGGAGCCTGCTAGACTCTGGATGATTTGATTAGTTTATATTATGTACAATATTGGACTCATTGTGTCCTGACTACTCTCCAAGAACATTAGGGCTTACAGTATATCTGTCAGTGAACTATATGGGCAGAATTTTCCAACATTCACAGCACTGTGATAACTAGAACAGGATGGACATTTTCTAGAGGAACAGTTTTCCATTAAAATATGCCAATTTGTTTGAACTAAATCAGTTCCTATCGGTTTTGTCTAAATGTTTGCATGAAATCATCTATAAATATTGGTTCGACTTTCATATTTAACATAATTGTGATATGGTTCAGGGCTGCAACCCAGACCAGAAAGGGGTTTTCACATCTTGCCATGAAATCCTTGCTTTGCTGCTGGAGCTCCCAGTAAACCTACAAGTCACACCAGAGGCTTGCTCTATGCTACAGAGTTAAGTCAGAAGGCGGCTTATGGCAGCCTATGTCAGTGTCTACACTACAGCCTCGCTCCCATCAATGTCAATGCCCTACTAGAGCGACATAATAACGTCACCTCCATGAGGCTACATCTACACTATGGAGTTTTTTCGGGATACCACAGATATCCATGGAATGCGTCTGCTCTTCCGAAATTTTTTTCAGAAGAGCAGACGCACTCTTTTGGAAGCTCTGTAAACCTCATTTCACAAGGAAGAAGGGCTCTTCTGAAAGTGGAGGTTTTTTTCTGAAATTTGGCCCAGTGTAGACGGGCCCAATTTTGGAAAAAGTCTCTTCCGAAAAAAGAATTGGAAAAAGCTACGAAAATTGCGGAGAACAATTCATGTACCTTTTTCTGAAAAAGAAGTGTAGTGTAGACATAGCCCGAGAAGTGTAAGGCTTATGTCGGTGTAGTTAGGGTGACGCTGTCCATAGACACTGTGGGCTAAAATTCTTGTCAATTTCATGGCTTCCTGCTGGTTAGGCTGATAGATTCTCTGCTGTGAATCCTGCACAGCTCACATCTCAGGTTGTCATCCTGGGGCAGATGAGGGGCTTCAGCCACCCCCTGGATTTCTAGCTACCTGATCCCGGTGGGCTCCTCTTTCCCTGGTGGGAGCCCTGCTGCTTCCCAGCTGGGTTGCTGCCTGCCACAGTATCCTGCTCCCTGATGGGAGCCCTTCTTCCCCCAGCTGCCCACTCCCAGCCAGGCAGCTGCCTGGGCTCCCTGCTCTGAGCCTGGCTGGTGGACACTGGGAGCCTGTTCTCTCAACTCCCTGGTGCTCCCAGGGCTGTCAGAGTGGGACAGCTCCGAGCAGAGACGATAGCCATGTGAAATGGACAAGAATGTCAGGTTCACTGCTGCTAGGCTCTG
>JANRFK010000975.1:4545907-4565186 GCA_030068395.1 Apalone spinifera | reverse complement strand
GGTTGCCCTCCGCTGGACCCTCTCCAATGCATCCACATCCTTCCTGTAACTGGGAGCCCAGAATTGGACACAATACTCCAGATGTGGCCTCACCAGAACCGAGTAAAGAGGAATAATCACATCTCTGGATCTGCTGGCAATGCTCCTCTTAATGCCATTAGCCTTCTTGGCTACAAGGGCACACTGTTGACTTCAGCTTCTCACCTACTGTAAGGAGCTCTACTTTGCATTGAAGCAAGCACATTTGCCACAAAAGGTTCTCAAGGCAAGGAAGGACGGCCTTCCAGCTGAGCCACTAGCATGCTGCTGACCGATCTCAATTCTGTTCTTGACAGCAAAGGGTCTTGTTCCTTCACTCCTTATGTACGGGGTGTCATGAACTGTGGGAGTGCTGACTAGCACCCCGTGACTAAGGGGTTAACTCAGGTACCTAGCAAAGGTGTCGGCCAGGGGGCTGAGAGAGCCAATCGAGTTAGAAGCTTGGAAATTGAATTGGATATAGATTCCCTGCCTGCTTTCTTTGTGTGGGAGAATAAAACCAGGGATTGAGAGACACAGAATGATTTAACCCGGGCAAGACTACAACACCCCTCCGCCCCGCCCATGAAGTTCAGAGTATGGCTATGTCTACACTACCCCTTTTTCCGCTTTTTTTTTTCCAGAAGAGGCTTTTCCAAAATTTGGCCCGTCTACACTGGGCCAAATTTCAGAAAAAAAACCCCTCTTTTGGAAGATCCTTTCTTGCTCGTGGGACGAAAAAGACAGGGCTTCCAAAAAGCACATCTGCTCTTCCGCAAAAAAAAAGCAGAAGAGCAAATGCATTCCCTGGATGTGGCAGAGTTTTTTGGGGATACTGGAGGTCTCCCGAAAGTCCCCCACAGTGTAGACATATCCTGTGGGAGTGGACTGAACAAAAAGAAAACTAGAAGGGATTACCAGGGAAATGAGTCCCATCGCGTTCAGGGTAATTTCTCTTTATTTTGTGATTTGGTTTGAACCACTTTATGTGATTCTATGCCTCCCTTCCTGCCTTTAACATCTAAGCATTATGCTAAGACTTTGTTCTCTGTTTTAATTTGTTTTCCTCAGTTTCTCTGTACATCTAGCAACCAAGGATGCTTTATCAAGTTTATTTTTTGTTTTGTAATAAAAATCACTTCTTTCAAGGTGCTGATTTGATTCTTGTGTCTGGAAGGTCTGTCTGTGTGTATGTGCACACCTCTGACTGAGGGGTCAGCTACTAGAGACTGCAGCTTGTCTTTTTTTTTTCTCCTTTCTTTTTCAAGTTCTTTTGGGGCAAAAGAGCTGGGGGAGTCCCTGGGAGTGAGTGTTCACCCTCCCTCTTTTTTTGTTTCTAGGGGATCAAAGCACTTAATGGTGGTGGCGAGATTCCCAGAATCTGGGTATTAGGATTTTGGAGGGAAGTTTTTGTAACCAGGGCCTGTAGAGGCAAGGTTTTGGAGCTCTCTTGCAGGCCTCCACCTTCTGCACTCGGAGTGCCAGAGTGGGGAACAGCCTTAACACAGGGCTACTGTGGAACTGTGGCTCTTTCCCAGCTCCCTAGTTGTGCCTTGGCATTTGGCCAGTATCTCCAAGGCATGGCAATGTGGATCTCTGATATATTAGTCTTCTCCCTGCTTTGGAAAGTGGAAGGGAGAGAAACCTCCCTCGTGCTATTACCCCTGTGGAGGGCCTCTGGGTCTGATCCTTAAATGGCCTCTTGCCAGGCTACTTTTGAGAAATATCCTTAAGATAGTTCCCACCTCATTATGTCTGAGCGGCAGCCTTTTATCCCAGCTGTTGCTAGTTAGCCACGTGGTCACAGCTGGGGAAGAAAATATTCCATCTGTTAACCCCTCCTGGTTGCTATAGTTTGGGGTGTAGAACCCCCATCACCATGCCTCTGCTGCAGACTTCATGTTTGATCTTGGGCAAGTGACTTAGCCTCTGTCTGCCTCAGTTTCCATCGGTAACATGATGGTAAGTGCACTCAGCTAACAAGGAGCCCCAAGGCACCTTTTAAAGACTAACAATTTTCTCATGGCGTGAGCTTTCGTGAGATGCAACTCACTTTGTCAGATGCATGAAGTGACAGAAAAAGAAACAGATAGTAGGGATACAAAGATGGGAGTGTTACATCAGAGCTAATTCAGTCAGGGTGGATGTGGATAAGAAGGTGAGAATACCTAAAGAGGAAAGTTACTCATTGTAATGACTGGGAATGTACTCATTCCCAGTTCCAATTCAGACTCATTCTGATGGGGTCATATTTGCATATGAATTTCCACTCAGCAGTTTTGCCTTGCAGTCTGGGGTTGGAAGATGTGTTGCTTGAGCATGGCAACTTTCAAGTCTGTAACTGTGTGTCCAGGGAGGTTAAACATTTCCCCCACTAGTTTTTGTATGTTACCACTCTTGATGTCTGATTTGTGTCCATTTATTCTGTTGTGTAGAGGAGTAACATTACAAAAAATGAAGAGTAACGTTAGTTCGAACCAAGGGATTTGATTCGAACTAACGCGCCCCAGAGCACACTTCCTGGTTCGAATCAGCTGGCGAGCGAACATTTAAATATTTAAATCTCTGCTTCATTAGCAATTTCAGTCAGCTACATTTGCATCCCTAGTTCGAACTAGGGAGCAAGTGTAGATGTACCGTATATAACTGTAGGGGTGTGGTATTGGATTGTTTTGTTTTGTTTACTGAAAGTTACACCGGGGGGAAAGCTCTAGTGTGAACACAGTTGTACTAGTACAAAAAATGATTCCCTTTCCAATGGGAGAATAGCTGTAGCATTACAAAGCTAATTTATACCAGTATTATTTAAAATGTTACCGCAGTGCTTAATGGCTGCAGACCTGGGCAAAGACCCCACTGTGTTAGGTGCTGTACAGAGACAAAAAACCCCACCCCTCTGTCAAAGAGCTTACAATCTATGTAGAACTGTGCCCTCATTAGGCGATTATGCCACTTTTATTACCCCACTAAACTTAAAGTGGCACAACTTTGTAAAAAGGCCAAAGCCTAATATTACCTCTTCTTAAATGCATCTGTCCTCTACCCACTGTGTTTGCAGAACACCTTAGAGGATTGGCCTTAGGGACAGACACAGTCGCAAAGCTGCCGGTCTGGCTGTCAGATCTTGCTAAAACATCCTTGCGGCCCACTCGTAAGTTCTTCAGCTGTCCTCTGGCCTTCCCATCTGATTCCTGGGTGATGCACAAAAGTGAGCCCCTTTACCTGCCCCTCCCCCACCCATACGGGCTGCCAGCATCTTCCTTGGCAACACATGATTCATGGAAGTCTCCAGCCTTCAGTTCTGCCTGAAGATGACGGAGTTCGGCTAATCCTGGCCTGTGGAATTCAGTGGTAAACATTCGCCTGCATGACTTACTGTCTGTCACAACAGTTTGCAAATCTATTTGTAACTGGGATACTTGCAGGGTGAGATCAACCCCCCTACATGGCAGTTAGATCCAAATATCCCGGAGGAAGCAAGTGTCTTACATCATATGGCTCGCTGCTGTTCTTTGCAGCCATCTGTCTGTGGGTCTGTTCCCATGTTGGAACCTCTGGGAGATTTATGAGACTGATTCAGAAGATCCCCCTTTCTCCCCTCTCCAAGGAAGTATGTTTAAAGATGATTCAGATGCGTCTGCAGCCCCCCTCCAGCACATGCTGTTCAGACTGTGTGGATGGGGGCCAAACGAATTACTATTAAATACATTTGAGATGAGTGTGTTTGTGAGAGGGCATTACAAAGGAAGTCTTAGGCACTCCAGCGTGATTTCGGTATCCCCGCAGTTGCTCCTGCTATGTGTGAAAAGCAAGTGCCTTGAAAAGAGCAAACCACTCATGTAGAAGCCTGCCCAGCCCCATGGAGCATGTGTTCAGGTAGCTGTCCCAAGCTGGGCCCATGCCATTGCACCCACACTGCTATTTGTAGCACGTCAAACAGAGCTAATGCATGTCCATCTCCCTGGCATAGGCACAGACCCCCGTAGGTGCTTGGGCTGGCGCACTCACTGGAAAAAAAAGGTGCACACTCAGCATCCGTCGGCAGCCCCGTGAATCAGCTCCTCCCCCACCCTCCCAGCATGCCCAGCCTGCCACAGTCAGCTGTTCAGCAGGATTCAGGGGGCTCTGGGGAGAAGAGGGAGGAGTGAGGGCAGAGAGAGTTTGGGGGAGGGGTGGGACAGGGAGGATGGGAGTAGATAGAGGTAGGACTAGGGTGGGAAGAGGCATGGTGGGAGTGAAGACTTGAGAGAAGGGGTGGGATGGGAGGGGGGAGGGCTCGGGCAGACGAGGGATCAAGCACCAGCTGGGAACTAGGGAAGTCGGTGTCTTTGCTACCTGTATTGCTCATATCTGCTGTGTAGACTTTTAACTCTATTCCCACCCCAGATGGTGTCACAGAGCAGAGAACTATTTCCCCAGCACTCCAGTCAATCAACAGTGGCATTTTTCAAGCACAGGTCAAAGAACTTCCTTAAGCTGGAAAAAGTCTGCTTTATAAATCAGTGGCTTAAGGGCCAGAGACCTTGAAAGAACTTTGGAACAATCCAAACACCAAGTCCCCCAACTCCAACTTTAGAGCAACATGCTAGAGAGCTTCACTGGGACTTCTCCTTGCCCACTTTCAAAGGGCCAAGAACTGTACCAGTACACCAGGCTTTCTGATACGGGCAGGCAACCCCCAAATACATGAAGGCTACGTCTACACAGGCACCCTTTTCCGGAAAAAGGGAATAAGAGATTTTGCGGAAAAGGCTTTTTTTTCCGCAAAATCCCTGTCTAGACAGCCGCTTTTTTCCGTCAAAGCTCCGCAACGGAAAAAAGCGGCAGCCATGTAAATGCAAATGCAGCGGGGAAAATGCAAATCCCCGCTGCATTTGCAATTCCGACTTTCTTCATTTGCATCCCTTTTCCGGAAAAGGGTGCCTGTGTAGACGTAGCCGAAATGTGCCTTTCCCTTGCTTTTGGAATGCGCAGGAATGTCTGTTCAATAGCTCAGGGGAAATCACCGCAGCCAGTTAGGAATGATAATGTGGAATGGAAAAGTCTCCCTCTGCCCTATAGAGGAAACAGACAAGGCTGTGTAATCTGTGAAGTGTGGGGCTGTTCTTTGTATGTAGGGAAAAATGCCACACTGTAATTCCTGGCTCAGGTGCAGTCCAAAACCCCAGCAACCTGGGAAATCGCAGGCCAAAAGCCCCTCAATGTGACATTTAAAAAAAATAGTTTCTGTTATTTTCCAATACTTTTTTCCTTTGGTTTCCTCTTTCCTAGGCTAGCCAGCTCTCCACTTCGAGAACACCTTCTGGACACCCTGTCCAAACAAATCTCAGGACTTGACCCCCACCACCAGGGCCTGCAAGCAAGAAAATATTTTGCAAGCTCAGTTTAGGGTTTTTAGCAACTTTAAAAATGGTGTTTTCTGCCCACACCTCAGCAGCATCATTGATATTGAATAGCCCGGTTTGTCATTTCATTAGTCAAAACTTTTTTTTCATTAATACGAAAATGTGCTCAGACAGTAGATGGATAGTTTACTGGCTATTGGGGTGAACTGGGACTTGGGAGTACAATTCCTAGATCAGCCCCTGCCTTCCTTAGTCATGAGCGTAGAGCCAAGCGCAGATACAAAATCTCTATCCACGGATGCAGTGGATATTCACAGGGCTCTCCCAGGAACTGCAGTGGCAAAATCAGCAGCATGCCGGGCCATTACTCACAGCACCCACCTAGACAGCTCCTCTGCCCTTGCTGTATTGCCCCTGGGGCAGGAATCAGGCTGAATGGCAGCTGTCCCTGGTTGTGCTAGAGTGTGCAAGCAGCTTGCATACTCCCAGGCAGGGGACAGTGTGGAAGGGACTCCCGTTCAAGATCTCGTGTTGATTTCAGTTCAACATTCCAATCCCAAGTGCTCCACCATCTTTCCATTCCATGCAGAGCCGCCAGGACCTCAGCTGCAAAGCCAGAGCGCACAGCGAGACCCAGCGTGTCTCTCCCTTACAGATGAAGTGCTACAGCAGGCGAGATATTGCCTGTTGTTTCAGAGGAGACCATCTGACATGGCTGCAGCTGGGGGCAGGCGTCAGCTGTGGTCGGCGAAAAGTGTATGGAGCACGAGGCAGTCTGTTCTCCAGCTACATTTCTGAGCCTTCAATCAGAGCTCGAATTAGTTCTGTGTGTGGGACCAAATGGACAGCGGTCCATAGATGGGCGGAAGTCTAAAAGATACAGGGAGCCCCTTCCTGCCTTGCATTTCTCTGCAGAAGGCCTGCATGACATGCTAGCTGCACTGCCTGAGCACAGGGGTGGACGGATCCTAATGTTGCCAGCAACATTTCATGACCCAGATGTGTCTGGCAAGGAGGGGACTTGGCCGGCATTCTACTGCCCTGCAACGTTCCCACACATGGGGCAGCATCTGGTAGCCAGATTGGGATGGGCGTATGACGTTCAAAAGGGACTGTTGATGACTGTGGTCCCCCGGGACAAATGGAAGCCTCATTTCTCTCTGCCCCCAGAGGCAGATGGCCTTGTAATGTCAAGAGGTCCTGGTGACTTTGTCGAACAGAAACCTCTTTGAGATTGGGGTGGGGGAAGGGGAGGCATCCTTCAGAAGTCTCCAAGCTACGACAAAAGGGAGTGAAGTTGCCTGGAAGTTCGTACTGAGCTGGAGGAGGGCTTTTGTGGGCGTGCATGTGTCTGTGCGTGTATGCACAAGAAAGAGATGGGAGGTGGAGGAGAATAAACAGAAAAGAGAGAGACACAGAGGCAAAAAGCAAGAAACCCAAGCAGTAGCTGAGGAACACAGTGTGGGCCTGTAAAAAGCTAGAGAAAGGCTTTGGGACTAAAGAGGCTTGGGGCTGTAAGCTAAGAAGCTGCTCCTTTTGTTCTTGGTTCCTGCTGCATTTGGAGAAGCAGGACTTGGTGCTTTATAAATAAACAGGACGGCCCCAGGACTATCACCACTTTCGTCATTCAACTGGAACGTCCTCAAGGGTCCAGATTTTCACTAGCCACACAAGTAAAAAATGGGTAACAACTCTCTATACCACTGTCCAAGGGGCTGTGCCTCCACACACAGCCTGGGCAAACTAATGGGGATGTTTGTGATGGAGAAATATCCTTGCCTCCCAAGTACATGGCTTGTCATGGGTTGGCTTTATTTTTTAATTGGCTCAGAGGGACTGTGATGGGGTGAGCCTTCGTGGTGTTAGGCTAGAAGGAGTTAGCCCTCATGGTGGATGGAGGAAGTCCGCCCCTCTGGCTGTATCGAGAATGCTCGAAGTGCCAGGTCAGTATAAAAGGCAGCAGGAACTCCAGAGAAGACAGACATTTGGTGGAAGCACCTGCTGAGAACCAGCCACAGACCTTCCCCACACGAGCTGAGAGACTCCATGGCTGGCAGAGCACCAGGGAATGCCTGCATTAAGGAACCTGGAGATCCTGAGATTTCTTGGACTCACAAACTAACAACTATGGTAGGAAGTAACCCAGGGAGGGCGACCGAGGGTTACCTCCCACCTGGGTGAGCTCAGCATGTTTTGCTGGGATTCCCCACTGAGCCAGTCTGCTCAGCCACTGCCAGGACCTTGGGTCAGGCCCCCCTTCCTGAGCCACCAGCCCTTTATTGGAGATCCTTATTGACTCTGGCTGCCCTGGAGTGAGAGGTTGCTTTTCTGACTCTGGCTCGTGAGGATTACCTGTTGTGATTCCTTCCTCTGGGGCATGTGGTATTGGTTACTGTCGGCAGACAGGATACTGGGCTAGATGGACCTTTGGTCTGACCCGGTATGGCCGTTCTTATGTTCTTTGCCTGTGCTACCACAGGGGCACTGAGGTAAGTATCTTTGCCCTAGACCAGGGATTCCCAACCTGGGGTATGTGTACCTTCAGGGGGTACGAGAAGCTTGTCAAGGGGCTACGGGGAATATTTGGTAAATAACTAGATTATCCTGATTGAAATATTCCAAAAGTAGTAGTGTTAGTGAAAAAAGTTGTGGATTCTAGAGTCTAGAATTTATTTCCTTTCATATTGAATAGGGGATACGGGAAGGTTTACTAAAAGCCAAGGGAGTACGGGGACCGAAAAAGGTTGTGAACCCCTGCCCTAGATCTTGGACTAGGAGTGCTGTGACTTAACCACAGTGTCTACTCACCCGCCAGCCACAACCCAATGGGACGGACTGTGTGTATGACACAACAGGCACCACTGACCATTTCAAGGTCTGGTGTGTTATGATTGGCCAGGATTGGATACATGCAGAGCATTGCATCTTTCTAATTTGGCGGTTCATGAGATGAAACATCTCAAATTCTCATGATTTGGATTATGCCATTGCATGCCCCCTGAGCTCTGTGCCTCCTGCCTGCATGCCCCTGACACAAGTGTAGCTGTACTTGCAAGGATCTTAACTGGGCTCATTTATCTGAGTATTTAATAGGTTTTTGGTACAGATTTTCCGTTTTCAGTCATCAGCACGACTTTGCCTCTTGGATTCAGCCAGGGAAGGAAGCATCTCACACTGGATGCAAGAAGATTTAGAGTCTCGAAGGCCGACTAGATCTCATGCTTCCGAGAGATAGCCCAGTTAGTTTGTAACTGGAAAAACTTAAAAAAACAACAGAGTCTTGCAGCACCTTAGAGACTAAGAAACCATGTAGATAGTATCATGAGCTTTTGTGGGCACAACCCACATCTTCCAATGAAACTGCAATTCTCAGCCTAATTTCCACAATGACAAGGACAGGGTAGATTTGGATACAATTTAGGAGAGATTTTCTCCCTACAGGACTATTAGTCTCTTGCTTTCTTTTGTCCATTCATAATTAGAGATACTCCCAAAACCCCAGTCTTCAAGCCAGTGTTTCAAGGATCAGGTTATTTATGGTCTTAGGGAAAAAATAATATTCCATTGACGTGTTATGTCTCACCCCATATTTCCTGGTAATAGGTCAGGAGACTACACCTATGCATTCCTGATGTCAAACTCAACCACATGTAGAAACCCTGTTCCTCCAGGTGGAATATAGTCTGTTGACACAGTTGGCTTTAATGTTAACTGCTTCCTCTTGTAGGGTCTGGAATTACCAGCCTTTTGACCTGACAGCAGGCCAGGTCCTGATCACATTTGTACCAGGCTAACTTTGCATAACTCCAATGATGTCAATGCAGCTGCTCCAGATTTACATCAGCATCAACAAGATCAGACTCTGGTCCTCAATGTTCCTCTCAGCTGTTCCAAAGTCTAAAAAATACCCCTGCCCTTGTATGTAGACTTCCATGCTAGGCTGAAAACCGCAGTCCAGACTGTAGGTTAGAAGTTCCGCAGTAGGTTAGAGGTTCCCAAGATAGTTTGGTCAATATGTTGAATTCATAGGATTCCTTTTGAGTGAGAAAAGGGGCACAGCTGCATGATAAACCAAGAAAAAGTTAAAATAAAGACTCCTTATTCCCGTGGGGTGTGTCTAGACTACAAAGTTTTGTCGACAAAAGTGGGCTTTTGTCGACAAAACTATACCTGCGTCTACACTGCCGCCAAGTTCTGTCGACATAACATCGACAGAACTCGGCAGTTTTGTCGACAGCGGTAAACCTCGTTCTACGAAGAATAACGCCGTTTGTCAACAGAGTTCTGTCGACAGAAGGGGTTATGGCATCTACGCTGTCCTTCGCATCTACACTCTCATGTCGACAAAGCGGCTTGCTTTGTTGACAGAACTGGATATAGCCTAGACGCTCTTTGTCGACAGAAGCTTTGTCGACAGTATCTGTTGACAAAGCCTCTGTCGATAAAAGCCTGTAGTCTAGACATACCCCTAGTGTGATAACTCTCACCCATATCGATGGGAAAATGCAAATTGCTAGACAGGATCAAGCCAATGATCCACCTAATTCAATACCCTATCTGTGAAAGTGTCCATTAGCAGCTTCTTCAGAAGGAAATACACAGAACCCTAAAATGGGTATTTTTAGCTCAACGGGGACATTGAGAGAGTTGCAGGTAAGATGCCATCAAGGTAGTTTAAGTGCCAAGTTGGTGTTTGACAAGACATAATGTTAATGGCAACAGGATGTGAATGATTTGTGTTTAAACATTATTAGCAAGACAGCAGTCTCTTGTTGGGACAGCAAATTTCCCATTGTAGCAGCTGCAACTCAGAGAGCCTGGTCTTGTGCTGTTGCTTTGCACATGGGAAGCAGAAAGCGGCTTGAAACAAACTATAAATAAAAGTGAAAGTAGAGGTTCTCTTTTCATTATGGAAAAACTAAGCAGGGATAAAATAGACGTCCGTAAGACAGGCAGTGTCCTATCCAGAACCCAGCACAGAGCACAAGCCTTCTCCACGTTGCTCCACGGCAGTGGGATTGGACAGTAGGTCCGTGCAGTCTGAAATCTGTGAGCAGGCATGCAAGGGAAGGGCATGGACAGTTTGCAAACCCTTTGCTTGACTCCCTGAATCCTTCCTTTCTTCCCCTTTTTAAAGATGGGTGCTACATATGTCTTTTTCCAGTTGTCTGGGACCACCCCTGGTCACTATAAGTTTTCAAAGATAATGGCCAGTGGCACTACAGTCACACCAGACAACTTTCTCAGCATTCGATGCAGCCCCACGGACTTGTGCATGTCCAGCTTTTCTAAATAGTCCTTACACCGTTCTTTCACTACTGACAGCTGCTCACCACCTCCCCATACTGTGCTGTCCAGTGCAGCAGTCTAGGAGCTGACCTTGTCCAACGACTGAGGGGAAAGAAAACATTGAGTACTTCAGCTTTTTCCACATCTTCTGTTCTTAGGTGGCCTGCTTCATTCTCTCTAGTCACCCACAGACTCACACCTGCTTACTCCTGGGTAATTTATTCATTTGCCCTCTGGCTTACCTCAGAATTTGACCCACGAAGTGTAAATGAGCCAAACCCAAACCACCTCACCCTACTCATTATCCCATAGCTTGTAACCTGACTCTGTCCCTGTACACCAACAATTCTTAACAGGAGAGACACTTTGCCGTAGTCTTCTTCACTCCTTAGTTCAAGTACCATCAGCCTTAACATGAGCCAGGAGCTTGTTATTCAGAAAACCACGTGCTGCTAGAGGTCTGTCCCACCTCTCGAGCAAGGCAGAGTTTCAGTTAAACCAGCGCCGACTCCCAGAAATGTCCATTGAATCGCAGAACAGCTAGTCCTGAAATGAATTGTGCTGCAATTACATTATCTGTATATGCTGCTTGTCCCAATGAGAACGCCAGTCAGGGTTACAATCCATCCCACAGAGTGGGAGGAAGCCTGCTAGCCCAGGTGCACTGCTGAAGAGAACCTCTGTGTCCCCATCACCTAACGCAGGGGTGGGGAACCTTTTTGGAGTGGGGGACACACTCTGACCTGCAGGAAAATCAGTTGGGAGTCACACACAAGTGAGAAGTGGGGGGACTGGAGCATCAGCGCAGACTCCCCAAGGCTGGTGGGGGGACCTTGAGTCTCAGGGGCCGGAATCAAGAAAGCTGGAGGTTGCATCCAGCCCCTGGGTCTTACGTTCCCCACTCCTGACCTAAAATAATGCAGCCACTCAATGTCATTCAATGGAATTCACCCAGCAGGACAGGAGAGGACCTCCATCCCTAGCAGTTTTTATGTCCCGGCTTGACAAAGCCCTGGCTGGGATGATTTAGTTGGGGTTGGTCCTGGTTTGGGCAGGGGGCTGGCCTCGACTCCTGAGGTCTCTTCCAGCCCTAGGATTCTATGATTCTATGATTCTATTGTTAGCCTCCCATGCTATAGGAGGAGTGTAGGCTGCACCGTGCACTCACAAAGCATCAGGGCCCTCTGTCCTTTTTACTACCCCATTTATGACTGAGAGGAACCTCATTTCTCTGACTCCCGAGCCAACTCCTTTGAGCAAAGGAGGGATTTTCCAGCAGCTCATTTCAGGAGAAAGTATTCCTGCCAGCGCCAACCGCTCTCCCTCTGGGCTGCTAATTCCCAGCCCTCGGGGGGAGGGGCATCACACACAATTAATTAGAAACAGATACGGCTGCAGGTAAGACTGCCAGACAGAAGCCCATTCGCGTCTGACACAATCTGCACAGTCTGTAGCATCTGAACAAGCCCCCTGGGGGAGGGCAGGGAGGGAGGGATGAATTTTTCACACCTGTTTCTCCAAGTTTCATAAAATAATTCCCTTCCATCCCAGGGAAGGCGGCATTCCAGTAACATTCTGCTTTTCCTGACTGACATTTCCCGTAAGACAGGCCTCTGGCTACGGAGTGGAAAATCTGTCCTCACTCACTTCCCCCCTGCAGTACTGGAGCAGACGTGCCGAATCCGCCTGACTTTTTAGTCCTGCCAGGGCTGCAGCAGTAGCTGTGAAACGTGGTGTGCTTGCTCAACCCGGGCACGGCCGAGCCACGTCAGAGGAGCTGGCAGCTGTGTTCCAGTGGCGGCGCCTAAGTCCCGGATTGCTTGGTTACGCAGCACATTGGGGACAGACCTTGGCAGAACGGGCCCCGAAAAGGAAAAAAAAAAGACAGGATTTCAATGATAACATCACAGGAATGTGAGTAAAGGCCATAAATGTCCTGCACCATATGGCCAATCACCAAAGCTTGCTTGACGCATGGAAGCATATGTTCCCCACTAAGCGATTTCCATTGTATTGTAACAATAGGACAATACAAGGCAGAGCATTCCTGAATGGTTATTGCTGCATGCAGGTGGTGTAATAACTGTGGCTAGAGGCCAACAGCTGGATGCATTCAACTCCCCCAAGCAATACAATAGCCACTCTCAAGGCAAAGCGTGGGGTATCTTGATGGCATTACAAAAGGGAATTGCTATAACACAGGACTGAGGAATCACAACCTGATCAGTTATGTAGCATTGATGATATACCTGTTACATCACTGAAAAACAGTAAGAATGCGCCCATGTCTAGATAAACAAAGGCGACTTGGGTGTTATAATACTTAGGAGCATAAGAACGGCCAGACTGTGTCATGCCAAAGGTCCCTCTAGCCCAGAATCCTGTCTCCTGACAGTGGCCAATGCCAGGTGCTTCAGAGGAGATGAACAGAACAGAGAAACATCAAGTGATCCATTCCCTGTCACCCATTCCCAGCTTCTGAAAAACAGAGGCTAGGGACACCATTCCTCCCATCCTGGCTAATAGCCACTGATGGACCTATCCTCCCTGTATGTATCTAGCTCTTTTTAAAACCCTTTTATAGTTTTGGACTTCATAACATCCTCTGGCAAGGAGTTCCACAGGTTGACTGTGCACAGTGTGAAGAAATTCTTCCTTTGTTTTAAATCTGCTGCCTATTCATTTCATTTGGTGATCCCAAGTTTTTGTGAAAGATCTGGTAACCCTCTCTCCTTTGTATCCAGCGGCCAAGTCATTAGGAAACTCCCGTACAATGTAGGAGACTCTCGTTCAAATTCCCCATGCCTAGTTATGGGACTACTTATGTGCTTAAGTATCTTGCAGAGCCCTAGAAACTCCCTTGAGACAATGAAATCTGATCAGGTATAACCAAGAGTAGGAACGGGCCTCGGCATTGGTGGTAGGCCTACGCTAATATAATCTATCCATTTGGGGGACTTAAAATCTTATATTTCATATTGAGGCTGAAAGCCAAGGAAAACTGGCTGATTTGAGTTACTGTTGTTTGATATCAATTGTTTTCCTGTGGAGTGAAAGAGGTCCCCAGCTGATATTCTGTAAGTTTGAGGCAAATATTTACAACTTAAAATACACAAATTGGAGGTAGGAAGGGTGATTTTATGTAGAAAAAAGTAGAAATATATGAACATGACTGATTCCCATGGTGTTATGATCTACTTATTTTACCCCTATCCTACCTTACACCTCAACCTCATTCATTTGTCTGTTTCTTCTACTAATCTAGTTTGGTTGGTAGCTTTTGGTGGCAGGGACTGGTTTTTAACACTGACTAGAATAATAGGGCCATGATCCTTGTATGAGGCCCATCAATGCTTCTGTAAAAGCAAATAACTAATACACTAGCAGCAATACTTGTAAACTGATATCCAGGACAGCATTTTGACCTGGCTAGATCCCCCACCCTCTCCCCATTGCACCAGGCCCAAGAATATGCATAATATAGCAGACAGTTCTCCATACTATCCCACTATTAACCTTGTCTTGGTGTGTCTAAATAAATAAATGTATAAAGGAGCCAACGTCTCTTGCAAGGAGATGTGAAGTGAGTGCTCTGTTCATGAGATGAGTGTTTGCTCTGTTTGTTACAATAGTGTTCCATTTGTCGATACCCTACAGATGCCCATCTCATGTGCTGTTTTGCATAGAAAGGGCCACCATCCTCCCAGGCTCCCTGAAACCCAGGCATCTCCAGCTCCACCATACAAAGAGGTGTCAAGCAACCTCATCTTAAGCTGGAGGGACGCACATTACAGTACATCTACAATTTAGCTCAGCCTTGCTAAGCCATTTAACGGTTTGTATTCACATCCCTGGGAGATGTAGTTAAGTAGACCTAATCCCTGGGATAGACCGTGCTAGACATTAGTACAGACTGTAGGAAGAATTCTTTCATTGACCAAGTTACCATCTCTTGAAAGACTGCATTAACTACAGTGACTGGGAAAATTCCTTCTGCTGCTATAGTGACTGTAGTATAGATAGAGCCCCAGGAGGGAGAAGATTCAATGCTCATCTGTAACAAGCTAGCTGTGATTTCCAACCCTATTAGCAGGTGATGAGCATCCTGGGAAAGGGTTAAGTGGGTTCTGATGGACATAAGGGAGGTGAAAGTAGCTCTTTAGCAGGAGAGGACCTAGCATGCGGGTTGAGCAATCCTGCGGGAGGAACCATAGGAAAGATGAGCCAGGACAGAAGGCTTAAACTGATTGGGTTTTGGTATTATTGGTCTCTGAACCAAAATTCAGTGATAAGTGCAAGGATGAGTTTGGATTTTATATCATATGGGAAAGTCACCTGTTTGCTCCATGTTTACTCAATATGGGGCTTCTGTTCTCTTCTATCTACCTACCTACCTACCTTTGTATTTATACCTGCTCATTACTGTGACATGTGTTGGTTTCTAGCTTAAGCCTAAAGCAGACTTTACCCTCTTGAGAAAAGGGGAGCGAAGAGATAGGTGGGAGTCAGGGGTCAGGACTTAATTACAGCTGTTCCATTACTATGTATTGAATTTATGACTGTGTTAGACACCAGAGACAGATGCCAAACTCCTTCTCTCGGTGGTTTAAGATTATTACTGATTTTAGATGTCTAAGAGCACAGAGGCACAGTAAGGACTGAGCTAATCCATTTGAAGGAGCCTGGGATTACAGCTGTCTTTAATGAAATCCGAGTTGGCCACAGAGAATGTAAGTGAATTAAATCTCATCTGCTCTGAGGTTTCCCTTTGGTCCCAGAAGAAGCCAAAGGCAGGATATGAGCAGAGGTGTACAGGCGTTTTCCGGAAACACGGAGAGAAAAGCAAGGAAAATGCCTCCCCACGCTCCTTTTGTCTGCTTTTCTGATGTGACCTCATTGCTAACAACCTTATATAGCAATACAGGCTGCAGTACAACACACTGCATAGCAAAGCAGTGAACAAAGAGAGAGGAGACTTGTGATTTTAGCCTCTCCTCCACCCCCAGCAAATTGGATTAACATTTCTGGACAGAGCCAGACTGGAGAAAGGCATCAGTAAGCAAATCCTCTCCCTCTCCATTCCCTCTGCCATCCTACTCCCAAACTGATCACACAGTCTATAGGCCTTGCTGGGAAAAAGGGTGGGGCCAAGGAGCTGGGGGAGGAGTCTATGAAGAACTGCTGTCCACCCTCTGCCACATGGAAGGGTGCGAACTGAGGATTCATTAATCTCAGCAACCAATATTCCTGAGAGCTCTCCTGAGCGGCATGGGAGCGGTCTCACCTTGTGAGGGGTTTCTTGTCAGCCCTCAGCAACATGGTTGCATTGGCATGGCTGGCAGGGCCCTGAAAGGAGAGCTCCAGGAAAGGCCTGTGTTCCACACAGCTGGAGCCTGGGTGTCTGATGGATTCCCCATCACTGAAGCCTTTTCTTCACCTTGCTTCCTGCTTCATGAGCAATGAGCAATGCAGCCGGGAGGCAAGCAAGTGCAGCCATAAGGGACAGCTTATAATAGAACCTCTGCACCTGGCCTCTTCTGCCACCATGGTCTCTATCACTTCATGGTGGTTCAGTATGCTAACGGCTTTATCAATGAAGCAGTGACACACGCTGAGGGGCTGTTTTACTCCCAGCCCACAGGTTTATATTTGGGAATTTCAGGTTCCTCGCTTAGCTGGGTCCCTCTTTGAAAACTGAGCCTTTTTTCCCCATTCCGCTCCAACGACACCACCAGCGTGTTCTACAGTGGGCCAGAGCAAACTGCAAAGGCTAGGCCCGACCAAAGAGTTTGTGGGACCCGAGTTAGTTGGTTCTGCCACATGGCCGGGTGCCTCCCAGCCAGGGCAGCGAGTGAGTGGGCAGGAGGGTGAGTGCTGGGCAGCATGGAGCCCAAGGCAACCTTGTCCTAAGGCCGGGCCTGGCAAAGGCCATGAAGTTGTGACAGGTCTGTTGCCCAGCATGTCAGTATGTTTATAGCTACACTCTACCTTTCACCTGTTGGGTTAATAGCTGGGAGGGAGAATAAGGAACTAGCATTTTCTGTCCTGTAGCAACTAATAATACTGCCCCGCAAGAATGGGCTGTCCTGCCACATATCTAAAAAATCATTCCGCAGAGTTGCAAAAAACCTGCAGCTCAGTGATTTTTGATTGAGCTGTGATTCATGAGCAGCGCCTGACAACAGCCTAGCTTTGCAACGCAGCAGCCATGCGGGTGTCACGAACCAGCGAAGGCCGTGACGTGTGTGTCCTGGAAATATAGCAACAGGAAGCTCTGAACTGGAGAAGGCAGGATTCTTCTAAAACCCTGAGGTCTTCATAGCCCTTCCAAAGCCTCATCTCTTCCTAGAACTCAGCCCAAACCAGTAATTTGGGAATAGTTTGAAATGCTCCATTGACTTGACTTGTTCTTATTATCTGTTCATTTTCATGAGTGCCTGCACTTTCTCTAGTACTAGATAGATAGATAGATTGGAGGGACAGATTTGAATCTTTTTTCAGACCAGGGTAAATCAGGAATCATTAAGTTCTGGTGTGTTTCACACTGACTCTGTGAACATCAAGGGAGCCTGTGTGTCACACACGGAGTGTGGAATTCGATCCTAATGAGCAGAAATGAAAACTCTTTTGGGTGACTTGTGCCCTGAGGAACCAACTTTAAGCTGTGAGTGTCTTGGGGTATGTCTACACAGCAAAGTTATTTTGAAATAACTTTCCTAGCATCTACACAGCCATTCCGTTATTTTGAAATTAATTCGAAATAGCGGAGGGCTTATTTCGAAATTGGTAAACCTCATTCCACGAGGAATAGTGCCAATTTCGAAATTGTTATTTCTAAATAAGCACTGTGTAGATGCTTATTTCAAAATAGGGGGCCTCCAGCCCTTCCCAGGGTGCCCTGCTGGCTTCCCTGGCCACAAGGTAACTTCTGACCTGATGCCCTGCCGGAACTGGTTCCAACCAGCCTTAAATGCGATTCAATGTCCACTCAGTGTGGATGCACTATTTTGAAATAGAAAAACTCTATTTTGAAATGCATTGTGTGTGTAGATGTGTTATTTCGAAATAAGCTATTTCGAATTAACTATTTCAAAATTATATATTTCGAAATAACGCTCTAGCGTAGACATACCCTTGGTGAGAAAGATCATTTGTGGAACATGTAGTATTCAACAATCCTACAGGTATAGGACGAGCCAACCAAAACAGCAGTTTTATAGAAGTATTCTGGCCACGTGGGCCTGGGTGATTTGGCAGATCAGAAGTGGACGGACAGCATTACCTACCAGTAATTACTTCTTGTGGATGTAAGGGTCGCTTTTGACTGGTAGCAGAGAGAACTACATCCAACCTGGAAGGATGCTCAGTAAGGCTGATGCCAAAGGGGAGCTGTGAAGTAGGGGGGAGTGGACAAGAGAAATGGAATATGGGAGTCTTGGTGGATCCTCTCTCCACCCCCAACATACAAAAAAACGGAATAACTAATAACAGCTCTTTAGTCACATTTACAAATCAGCATCTTGAACCACCATGAAGCTGTAGAGCCCACTGTGACAGAAGACGCTGGGGGCAAAGGTTCTATTCTCAAAGGAGCCCACAGACTCACTGGGCCTCTGGATAAGTTGGGGTGGGGGCAGCTCTGTGCTTCTGGAAGGGGCGGGGCTTTGGGCAGAAGGGGTGGAGATGGGGGCAGTCCGCCCTCAGTGCCTCCTGGACTGCAGCATGCCCCACCCCCTAGCCCTAAGCATGGCCTGGAGCATGCCACATGGCACGCCAATGGCAATTTAAAGGGGTGGGGGCTTCGGGCATTGGTACTGCCACAGTAGCAGTGGTGGCAGCTGGGAGCCCCAAGCCCTTTTGAATCACTGGGCCCGCTGGGCATTTGCCCCATTCCCCTCCCTACCTCCCATCAACAGGCTGTATTATATGGCTATTAATTATATGTATTACAGCAGCTCCAAGACTCAAAAGAGGAGCTGGGATAGTCATCGGAAGAAGTGGGTTGTGCCCAGAAAAGCTCGTGATACCATCTATATTGTTGGTAGTCTCTTAGGTGCTGCAGGACCACTCATTTTTTAAGCAGCTCCAAGAAGCGCTGAGCTCCCTTTGTGCTTGGCAGTGTGAAGACACCACAATCTCCACTCCAAAGAATATACAATCTAAAGAGACAAGACCGACAATGGGTAGCAGAAAGGACGTGCTTTTATGCCCATTTTTCAGGTAGGAAAACTGAGGCACGCAGCAGTTCAGTCACTTACCTAGGCCAAGACAGAGAGCTCATGGTAAGGCTGGGTCCTGAATGCAGATCTCTTGAGTCCTAGTACAGTACTGGGGACATCCTTCCTATCGAGGGAATCTTGCCCCAGGATGCAGGAAAGACTCCGGCAGCCTTTTGTGGAGGGCTGTTGATTTGGGCTATCTATGTCTACCCTAGAAATGCACCAGCAGTGCAGCGGTAGCACTGTCATTTACCACAGCAACGGAAGAGGTTCTTCCACTGCTGGAGTAATCCACATTCCTGAGACGCAGTAGCTAGGTCCACAGACAAACCCTTCTGTCTGCTGAACTACATCACTCAGAAACAAAAGACAGGACTATGCAGCACTTTAAAGACTAACAAGATGGTT
>JANRFK010000975.1:4514365-4539101 GCA_030068395.1 Apalone spinifera | reverse complement strand
TTCCGGAAAAGTGGCTGATTTTCCGGAAAAACTGGCCAGTCTAGACACAGCCTTTTTGTATGGAGGCTGTTCCACATTCCTAATCCCAGAAAAGTGAGTCCATGTGATCTCTATTCCTCTGCCTTTGTTTTACCTCCGAACTTTGCAGTAACTGCAAATTTGCTCAGTTTTGCTGGAAACAAATCTCCTCACAAGCGCTTGTACTTGAATGTTTCCTGGGGCCTAAAGCCATTCACTCCCGGTATCTATTCCACTGAATAAAAGCACGATCACCTGATCATTTATTTTTAATGAGGCAGATTCATTTGAGTTGCTGCTTTTCTGGCTGCATAATGCCACCGCAGGTTGTGTACATTATTAGGGTACGTCTACACAGCAGCATTATTTGAAAATAATTTCGTCTGTGTCTACACAGCAGGCAATTATTTTGAAATAGTGCTGAAATACTGTCAAGCTGGAGGACTTCTGACTCTGACTCCTGTAACCCTCATTGTAAAAGGAGTACGGGAAGTCAGAGGAAGAATGCTCTATTTCAAAATAAGTGCTGTGTAGATGCTCCCAGTTTCGAAATAAGCTATTTCGAAATAAGCTACGCAATTGACGTAGTTCGATTTGCTTAGCTTATTCCGAGTTAAGCCCTTCTGTATAGATGCACCTTTAGTGGCCTAGCAGGATCCACTAAAAACACAGAACTTCTCAGTGCTTCAGGCAAGCTGATTTCTAATCTTATTGTCAACCATGATCTATCCTAGGCTGCATTATTCTGAAAGAGAATAGGCAAGTTTAAATCAGGAATTGTAATCACCAGTGATTAACTTCCTGAGTCCCTGTAATCAATTTTCCCATAATATGATGTGATTTAATGTTCATCTGACCAATGTTTTCTAGAATCCCAATCCCTGAATATGAGACACTTGAGTGGGATGTCCTACACTTTACCATTAGAATCCAGTCATCCCTGGACACATCTAACCCTTATGTCCTTTTCAATATGTCTTGATGTTCTGTAAAAACACGTCTTCACTAAGCAGAAGATTGAAGCTGCCATGATTGATCTTCTGGAGTTTGATTTAGCAAGTCTAGTTAAGAGATGCTAAATCAAACTCAGAGGGTGTCCCCATTGGCAGCTGGTTCTACTGCTCCTGAGAGAACTAAGGGAAGCCAACTGGAGCATTTGTTCCCATTGGCTCCCACTGTGGGGATGGCGGGGACACTTGAATCAAGGTGCATTGACTCCAGCTACATAATTAACACTTTTGCTTTCATGTAGCATGAAATTCCTCCCTCTCCCCTCTCTCTAAAACAAAGCTTGCTATTGAATTTTATTTCTCAAGAGTGAATGCTGCATGCTGGGTTCTGTCCTGTTTGGTATGGACCAGTGCCTAAATGTGCATGTCTGATCCAGAATCCTTTACAAGAGAACCTTACCATCCCATTGATTTAATTTTTGTTTTGCTTCTGATTCAGGGAAACCGTTAATACTGAAAAAACTTAAAAAACAACAAATAGCCTGGTAGCACTTTAAAGACTAATGAAATATACTGATACATGCATTAAAACATGATTAGGGAGGGGTGAACAAGATAGGCTAAAACTAGAACACGCCTGTTAAGAAACAGGAACAGGTCTGAACTTTTACCTGACATGAATCTCATAGGAAACCGTGTCCGCATTTTACATAGAATAGTGGGTGGAGACAACAAAGAGGAAAATAATGGCTAACAGGTTTTAACAAGTGAAGGCAAAAGGTTGTTATTAACAACAGTTACTGAGAGAAAAACAGAGAGAAGGACTTTTCACAACCCACCACTTTTAGCTTTCTGTGACAGATTGTAGGCATATGGATTGGGACAATGAAATAAACTGTTTCCTAAGCATCGCCTAAGAGACTGCTAGAAGGGAGAACCCTGAATGAATCGTAAATACAAGCCCCATAGAACAGAGGATTTCTTCTCTTAGATCAGAGCACTGATGCATCGAGTCTAGGATCATGCTTCAGCAGTAGCCAATAATTGAAATGTATTTGAGAAATGGGAAGTATTATGTCCTGAGTTAGACAGGGGGCCAGACAAGATTATTCTAACGGCCCCTTCTTGTCCTAAATTATGACCCCATGACCTTGTGAATGCCCATAATACTCTTAGCCAACTGAGCAATGAAAATATGGGGGAGAAACCTCTCCTGACCCCCATTATGCTTAAATGCCAAATAGATCACACTGCACTCAGGGTTCAACTTTATGCTTTACACAAGAGCCAGCAGTGGGGGGAGATCTGTCATAGAGCAAGTGAGCAAAGTTGGAGACATGCTGGTGTTCTATCTATCCAATGCTCCCACTGCAGTGCTGGGGGAGATATACTCGTGCTAGAGCAACAGTGGACGATTTCCCTAACATTGTCAGTGCTGCTTGAGAGAAGATGCAGTCCAGGTGCCACCTGCCCAGAACCATGGGGATGTGGTATATTTAGAAGACAATGGTCGGCTCTTAGCATGTCTCCAACTTCTCTCCCAGGTTCTATTGGCAATTCATTCATGGATTGCAAGGCCAGAAAAGTCCATCTTGCCTGACCCCTCTCTACCACACAAGGCCCAAAACGTCTCCAAAGTCTTTCAGATCATCCCAGCAGACCTTTTGGAAGAGCACCCAATTTCGATTTTAAAAACAGTGAATGATGGAAAATCCACCATGAACCTTGGAAAATTGTTCCAATGGTTAATTACTCTGACTGTTAAAAATGTGCATCTGATTTCCAACCTGGAATTTTTTTTGTTTCAACTGCCAATAGGGGGACACAAAGGGTGTGTCTACACGGCAGAGCTTAACTCAAAATAAAGCTATGCAAATCGAGCTATGTCAATTGTGTATCTGATTTCGAAATTGCTTAGTTCGAAATAGGGAACATCAACATAGCACTTATGTTGAAATAGAACACTCTTCCTCTGACTTCCCTTATTCCTTGTACAATGAGGGTTACAGGAGTCGGAGTAAGAAGTCCTCGAGGTTGACAATATTTCAACATTATTTTGAAATAACTGCCTACTGAGCAGACACAAACTACGTTATTTCGGAATAGTGCTAGTTATTTCAAAATAGTGTTGCACTATAAACATACCCAACTTTTTAACAACAGAACTATATGTAAACAGTTAAAATACAGGACTTGTCACAAATTGGAAGGGGAAGGAAGGGAGGTTTGAAATCCTTCTCGTGTATTGAAATTTTGAATGTCAAAATTTCTTTACAAGCTCTGCAGCTAATTGGAAAACAGGACACATGTTTTGCACCCCTTCCCCCCAAAACAAATTGTGAACAAAAATCACCCTGCTTTTTCTCAGAAAATCAAAATTTGGATGCTTCACCAGCTTTATCCCTGCTGGTCCTGAGCTGTCTGGGAAAAATAGAAGCCGCTGTTAACAAAGGATTAGCAACACTACTGTAAAAAAATGAGATATTTGCAATAGCCAGAATATAAAGAACAGATGAGAAACAACTGGTAACATGGAGATTTTAGAGCACAGTGGTAGGAAACACTTTGCTTAAATACATCCTTAGTTTCTGAAGCCCATAAATCCTGTTTCACTTTAACCCTGTGCATAACTGCTTCCCGAATCACGATTCTCTCCTGAATTCGAGTATGCAGAGACACAAACACACTAGATGTTCCAAAACAGTCACAATTGGAGATTTTGCTGACATTTTTAAACTTGGGTAGGAGGCGAATTGGAGGAAATTTCCAACAATCTTGTGATTTCTTCCTTTTTGTTTTTTGTTTTTTTGGACTGATTGTGGATGTGGGTGGAATTATCTGAACTGTGACACTTCCATTTACCTTTCAAATGGGAGGAAGTGTCCAATAAAAAATTTAATTTCCCATATCTTTCTCACCCGCTCCAGCTGATCCACGAGCAAGTCAAACAATAGAAAGATGTGTCATTGTTTTTAAACAAAGACTGGATAATCTTCTGACCATTTGTATCTGGAGCAATTATTATGAAAGTCTCAGGATTCAAGGTTTAAGACAACTGCCCCAGGTCAGGATTTCTTTCCCTCTGCCTCCTCCCTGTGCAGCAGAGCACAGCTGACCGTATCTATTATGTTTGTCATGTGTAAGGGGCGGGGTGGGAATAGGATATTCCCTGGAGTGTAATTCCCCTAACACAGCAAGGACAGGTTGCTGCTGGAGGCAGGCTACTAGACTTGATAGACATGTGGTCTGATGCTTTGTGGCAAATCCTGAGTTCCTAGGGAAAGCCAGGTGACAGCAGATACAGTCAGATGGGTGAAGTAGCTGGAAGGAGCCAGTCAACCAATTTTAATTCCATCCAGGATCCAGGTGGTGCCCTTAGATTGTTGCTCAAAAAAGATCCCTCTGGTTTTTTAGGAGCTTGATTCATCACTCGTTGAAGCCAACTGCTCTGTTTGCACCGACTTCAGTGACTTTGGCTTGCCAAAGGGAGTGCATCCGATGGCTGTGCTTGCTTACTGGAAGAACATCAGAGATGTGTGGTTGGGACAGAAGCTAGGGGAAGGCAGAACTGAAACTTAGAAGGTTTTTTAAAAGGTAAGTAAGTGGGGTGGCTTGAATGGGCCAGTTTATAATGCCCGATAAGAAAAATGTGCGAGTTTTCTGACTCCCTGAAGTTGGGACTCCCCTAATCCTTAATCACAAACCCGAGGTTCAAGTGAGGAAGAGAGAAAACAAAAAGATGCCCTTGGAATACACTGTGTGGAGTGGTCTGTGAATTACTGATAGCACTGGGAGAGGAAAGGGGTTGAGAGTGGGGGGGGGAACAGGGGGGACTTTGTCCCCAAATGGATGAAACACCAGCATCACAAAGGAGAACAGATTATCTCTCCAAACACCCCCATGCACCCGACACATAATCCCATTTGATTGGCTCCCGAGAAGAAAGACAAGGCTTCTCTTTTCTCTGTCCTTTCCAAGGCGTCCGGCCAGAGCTCAGCTCAGACTTTGCTCCCCTGATTCCCCCCCCCCCCTTCACCCAGCCTTTGAGTTTACAGCATCCCAGAGACATTTGTTAATGAGAAATGCAAGGTTGCAATTCCCTGGGCCTTCTCCTCATCTGGTGTAAACTGGCATCAATCCAGGGACGTCTGGCTGATTTGCAGAGGCTGACGGAGCTGGGATGTATGAGAGGTACAATTGGACCTGGACTCTGCAGGACACCCTGACTGGAGTTTGTTTCACAATATTAATAATGGGGGGTGGTGCTGGGGGGAGAGAGAGACTAAAAACTCTGACAATATACTTTGCTGATGCTGTAAGGAAAATATTCTCTCTGAGTCACTTGCCCTGTGCTGACTTTTTTTTTCCCCTCGTTGAGCTGGGGGTTTCCTTCTTTAGCCATAAACTCATGCAAATACCTTTGTGTGTGTGCGTGCGTGTGTGTGTGTGTGCGCGTGTGTGTGTTTCACAAGCTAACCCACGCTCCAGAGGGACTCTGGAGGCTGTTCCTTTAATTCGTCAACTGAAAGGGGGAAAAAAAAACGTGGAAAGCTCGCCTTGAGGCATCCCATTACAGTGGAATGAGACAAGGATCAGAGCTTCTAGCTCAGCTATAAAAACCAGGCAGAAGCTGGCTGCTCTGACCACAGTTTGCCTTACTGTCAAACCTCTCCCTCTTGCTCAGATACACACAGACTATAAGACAAGACAACTTTTCCTCAGTTTTGACAGGACAGCAACAAAGTGGAAAGGCAGTGGCTGACTTTTACATCCTATTTATTTCATGGAGGCTGCTCGTGGTAGGATCTAAGTCATATCAAAGCTTGTAAGGTAAGTCTGCTTCATCAGACAATTGTTAAATGTAAAAAAACCCAAAAGAACAGCAGCAACAACAAAAAAAGCCCAGGAGCTTTTTCTATTTTTAAGCTTCAATCATAGAATCTGTCCTAGTGAACTTTACAGTCACGGCTTTTATTCATTGTGAACTGCCAGAAGATCTCATCTGGGAATGTTTGTTCATGAAGCGTGCATGCGTTCAGTCTGTTTTTATTTTCTGGTGTCTGATATAATCAGATGATTATCTCAATGGCATCAGCTTGATCGAATGAATGAACCAATGAATGAATGAGTGTTGGGATTGTTGAGTGCTAGATTCTGTGGAAATACAGACAAAATGTGGACAAGGTGGGTACAAAATGAACATCTGCTTGAAGTGGAATTCCTCAGGTGCATTTTGCTATTCAGGCAACTAAAGAACCCCCATATGAACGCTAACCCCACTTCTAATTCTGAGACACTTCAAGTCATTCCCATCACTAGACTGTGATGTATGAAGTGAAAAGATTTGGAAGGTTTCAAATTTTTAACTGGCCACTTACACTCACGCTTGCACACATTTTTTTCCTCCCCCCCACTGAGCTCCAGTTTCTTCCAGTGACATCTGACTCTGTACTGGGGAACAAAAGACAAAGACAGACACAGCTGGTATTTTATTACTAAGTATTTAAAACAGAGGGTAAGGGGACTCCAGGATAGAGCGTTGAAATTCTGCTAGCATGCTAGGTAAAAAAAAAAGGACCACTTTGAGTGTTAATCAGAGTTACTTTGTTATGCTTAACCAGTTCTCTGTGCATCACAGTTTTGTGGTAACCCTAAGTGATGATCTTATTGACCTAAATTGGTATGACTGAGAGAGAAGATTATAATACTTGACTCTGTGTGATCTCTGAGTCCTACTTTCTGCTGTTAAATCATTGTAAGTGTTTTTCTTATATGTTGTACAACTTAATGTCTGGTTAGTTGGCAGAACTGATTCCTGGCGAGTCTTTTCACTGACAAAACTGTCATTGCACTGGACAGGTAAAATGTTATGTTCATTCTGTCTGGCATAAATAGAAAACCAGGATGTCTCTAGGGTACAGTAGTCACACACACCATCCAGTGGCATAAGAATGTATTCTTTACCAACTCTTCAATTTATACAGAAGCTAGAACAAAAGCCAATATTCTGCAGTTATCCAATGAATAGGGCAGAAAGTCTGATGTAATATCTCCCCCCCCATTTAGCAAACGTTTTCCTTTTATGAAAGTTCATTTTTAAACTTCCCCTACAGTTGCTGGAATAAAGTAGTAGAGAGGAAAACATATAACTGCACATGTTAAGTATGTTAGCAAACATGCTCTAACATGTATCAGGAGGTTTTAGCTAGGGTACCAGGATGATTTAGTTAGGGTTGGTCCGGCTTCGGGCAGGGGGATGGATTCGATGATTCCTGAGGTCTCTTCCAGCCCTCGGATTCTATGATTCTGTGATTCTATACCTATATGTGCCCTGTAATACTTCAAAGCCAGAGCCTTTAAATGGGATGTATTCTCTGATGCCTTAGCATGTGTTGGAACGCTTTGTAACAGAGAACTAAAGAGAGACATAGAATGAGAGTTTTCTCTTTTGTGTCTTTTCATTTCACATTTCTAAGTAAGAAAGCTTAAACATTACATTTTTTTGATTAAATCAATAGGCTCAATTCAAATCAACCAGTCTATCCTCACTGTGTTTTTCACTGGTGGTGAATTTTAGACACACTACTAATGGGAGAGTTCATAGTCTGGCTCATGCGGCGGTTGTTCCACCTCTCCTGTATCAGCCCAGGAAAGAGCTTGCATCTGAAATGAACATGGGGATTAGCAACTGTAAAAGAGCAGAGTAAGAAAGGATTATTCAAAGGACCCTGGCCTGCCCACTCCCTCATTGGCCCCTTTGCATTCATTGTCAGCCGCAAACTAGTATTCACGTGCCAGATTTTCTCTTCATTAATTTCATCCTCTGTCTCCTTTCATGCTAGAGAAGAGGCTTTTCTAGTTACTGTATTGATGCTTTGCGAGCAATGGAAGAGCCCCATGATCCACAGAAAAGCATGTATCTTGCATATTAGAGCTTTGAGTCTTGTCTGATAGCGAAGCTGGTGTTATCTAGCGAGAGGCATCAGACAGTACGTATTGCTGAACTAGCCCCAATAAAGGGAGTTCTAAAAAACCTTCAGTCCTTCCACTGAGTTAATGCTCCTGGATGGCCCATAAAATGTGGCTCAGAAGCACTTCCCATAGTTACTTTAACTTTGGCCAGAGTGTATAATTTTTATAGGGAAAATCCCTTCTTTTCCTAGCCCTGCCACACTCTGGTTAGGCTGTTGGCTGTCTCCCTCCCCCAGAATACTTGCAGTTAACCTTGACTATCATGTTACCCCGTCTGGAATTTCTATTGGTTTTGAAGTTAGACAATGGTGGCTTATCTTCCCTAAACCTGCCTTTTATAAAATCCCTATAATAAACCAAAGGACTCTTTTGTAGGTGCAGATGTTCTGGGATGCTTTACAAAGACTGTCAAAGCTCTCTTGATTAAAGATATTCTTTTGCTTAGGGATAAACGGGACCAGATTAGAAAACAAGAGGGGCTCTACTTCTCAGGGTAGATTCCATACTCTCCTTTCACTCTGCTGTCCCAGAAGGAAGACAAAATACCGAACTGAAAATGGGTTTGAAATATGGTGGTGGCTACAAGTTTAAAGCTTAGCAGCGCCGTAACCTCCAAGGATATCCTCATGCAAAATAATGGCCACCCACTTACAGCTGTTTGCTACTCTTCTGATACTACACGTAGCTCATCTAATGTTTGGCTAGACCTCGATGACTTTGACGTGTAAGGCATATTGGAAAGTGTTAAGTATTAATTTGGTATTTTGGCTTGCATGAACTGACAATGGAGAATGTGAGCTTATATCAGGCATCTCCTGTGCCTAACATTCTAGTATCTCACCCTCACAGAGCTGCTAAGTTGACTTTAATTAGAGTGTAGAAAACTTCTTACTGCATAAGATCTGGGTTCCGATTTGAACTTGGACACAAATGAAAGCGTCAGGGTGGTCTCTGCCTCCTTACCAGCTAGTCATCTGTCTGCCTTACAAACGCCACACATAATTAAATAGAAGAGATGCAGGGAGGTTGAAAATTACTCCAGTCTGAAATCTGGGACTTGATATATTCAGCCCTGGACACATGCCATAAAGGCCGTGCTAAGTTAAGGGCCAATGACAGTTTTAAGGGCCAATAGCCCATAAACCTCCAGGGTTAGACATGCATGATTTATACCACTGGAAAATTAGGAATTTCATTTTCCCAATGGTAGAAAGCATTTATTTTGAACTCTGGCAGGCTGTAAGATATTGGTCTGTACAATATGTTCTGATTTACCATCTTTTTTCCCCCCACCTACCTAATTTAAATCCTTCTATGGCTTTTTTTTTTTCTAAGCAGCGCTGTCGCAGGAACTGTGATGGTCATAAAACCAATAACTTATGAGTGATATAAGCCTGAAGATCTCGCAAATCACTAATATCTCATTCCAGATAATAGCTGCAGCATGGTCACAGAAAGAACGTTACAAAGGAAGTGGGGAATCAGAATGACATGATTTTATGAACCAGGCTCACATGATTTTCCAGGGTTGGAAAGCTTGTGACAGACAATACAAATCATTTTAGGACCAGGAAAAAGAGGACCTAGATTTGTGCCTGAAAATAAATTTGAGTCCCTGAGCCATGGAGTGGAGGTAATGGTTGCGAATCAACGCTGAGCTGTAGGACTCACTCTCATTGATAAAGTGCTTCCAGTGGCTGGAAAGGACTTGCAATGGCTTGAAATCAACTATCATGGTCCATGGTGATGAAGGCAGAAACCATAAATTTGGCTTGCTATTACTACTTCAAGACAGGAAGTGCTACCGTACCCCTTAGTGCTACCACGTAGGACCATTGCCTTCAATAGACTTTGGATCAGACATCTTAACAAGCTATTGTTGTTATGACTACATTACTGTGGTGTCTCTTTGTGCTAGGTGTTATGTATACATATAGGGCACATCAATACTTACAGGGAGATCGATGCTCCAGAGGTTGATCTTCTGGTGTTTGATTCAGCGGGTCTAGTATAGACCCGCTAAATCAAACTCTGAGGGCAGCTCCCACCGGCATCTGGTACTCCTCCTTTTGAAAGGAATAAGGGAAGCCCAGGGGAACATTTGGATGTGAGGAGTGTAGATGCCACCAAGGTTTAGCTTAAGGTAAGCTGACTCCAGCTACACAGTTTACGTAGCTGAAGTTGCGTACCTTAAGCCGACCTTCCTGGCCTAGTGTAGACCAGGTCATAGTGAGATTCACTGTTCCCCAGAACCTTACCTAAACAGAAACATTCTTATTACTGATGGCTTTAAAAGCACTTTCTGAGACTGAAAGGAAAGAAGCGAACAGTTGTTTGAAGAAGAAAAATGCCAGCAAGAAACAAAATGAACAATTCTCAGTTACATTACTGAGCTATTTCAGGTTCCACGGAGCTGTGGGGCGTGTACTGATTAAACATCCCTGTAAATGGCACACTGTCTGCTTGCGCATTCCCCCCTCCAACCAATCCGAGTTGAAATTGAATGCCTTCCGCATGTGGGAAACGTTAAAACCTGGACATTCCTCCAGCAAATCAAATTCCCCGAAGGGTGATGGAACTAAGGTGCACAAATGGTTGGGGTAGGAGTGAGAGGGAATTATTTGGGACACAAGAGCTATCTGTTGGCCTAGCATGATGTTTGAATGTATAAAGAAGGAATATTATGAAGTCCATAGTGCTGTGCAGAACCCTCCTCCCCTCCCCACAAACACACCTTTACCTATGGTCTTTTTCTTGCATTAGTAAGTAGGGGTATGTCTAGACTGCATCCCTCTGCCGATATAGGGATGCAAATTAGGCAGGTCGACATTGCAAATGAGGCAGGGATTTAAATATCCCTTGCCTAATTTGCATAAAAATGGCCACTGCGTTTTGCCGACTCAGCTCTTTCTCAACAGATCCCCCTCTAGACTGCTGCTTTTTGTCGACAAAGTGCTGAGTCGGCAAAATGTGGTGGCCATTTTTATGCAAATTAGGCACGGGATATTTAAATCCCTGCCTCATTTGCAATGTCAACCTGCCTAATCTGCATCCCTCTGCCAACAGAGGGATGCAGTCTAGACATACCCTAGGAGAAAAGCTATTGCAACATCAATGTGATTTGGATTATACATATATCATCATAGGACTCCTTTCCAGGTCCAAATCCCACTGTTAAGAAACCATGCAATATAGGGCCATATCCACACCGCATCTAAATCAATGTAGCTACATTGCCTTTGTAAGAACTAGGCTACCTTACATCAGCTGAGGCCATAGCTCAAAACTGCACAACAAATCACAAGTCAGATATTGCTCCCTGGGCTATGGAGCCAATGGAAATAATGTCGCATCTACCTCCATCCCCCTTACATATAACGGGCTTATTTGTAAGTTGGATTCAAAAGACAAATTCATTCCCAGTTGACTCAGCCATTAGAAATATTCTCAAATTGACATCCTTAATAGTATTGCCACTGTAGTTTCAATAAAACTAATCTTGGCTGTTGCCAAGTTTTAAGAACTTCTAACCAGAAAATCCCTGTCTGCAAAGAGCCCCGGGCATTTTGTATTCTTCAGCAAATGGAGAGCAACCTTGCCAAGTTTGTATTCGGTCATCCATCACGTATTAGCCATTCTTCCTCAGCAATAGAGAAGCACTGGTGGCTACTCATAAAGATTACTCACACAGAAAATGCTTTCCTTTTAAACAGAACTGCATGAGGAACAGAAAGGAAGCTTTCTTCAATTCATATTGCTGTTCCGTTTCCAAAGCTCTAACAAAAATGATATTGTTCCATGGCTGGAAAACATATCCTTTTTAGCAGTTGACTAAGAAGAATATGGTGCTGGAAAATTAATCCTTTTAATATAGAGATAAACAACAAGCAAATCTTAGAAATGAAAAAGGTCCACCAGGGTATCTGTTAGATACCTTGGCCATCCCCTTGCTGAGGTATAGATCTTGCAAGAGATGGATTGCATAGACATTTAGCTTAGGTCTAGACTACAGGCTTTTGTCGACAGATACTGTCGACAAAGCCTCCATCGAAAAAGAGCGTCTAGACTACAGCCAGTTCTGTTGACAAAGCAAGCCGCTTTTTCGACAGAGAGTCTAGACGCTCTCTTTTGAAAAAGCACAGTGTGGCTGCAATAGCGCCTTTTGTCGACAGAACTCTGTCGACAAAAGGCATTATTCCTCATAGAATGAGGTTTACCACCGTTGACAAAACTGTCGCGTTCTGTTGACTTACTGTCGACAGAACGCAGTTGTAGTGTGGATGCAGGTATAGTTTTGTCGACAAAAGTCCACTTTTGTCGACAAAACCCTGTAGTCTAGACACACCCTTAGACTGCAGTTTTTCAAGAGGACTCACGAAGGGGTCCTGAAACTGGTTATTTTCCTTTTAAAAGCATTGGGTCAGGAGCCCACAGAAAAAATCAGTCGGGGGCCACACACAAGTGAAAAGCAAAAAACCCTAAAACCTTCACTGATGTAGCCCCAACTGAGAAGGAGAAAAACACTCCCCACATTCTCCTCACACAGCAGAGCCATGGGGGCCCATGCTAGTAGATGTTATGTGTTCCAGCCCCCCATAGGGACAGGCTGGAGCACTGTTGCGGGCTCCCCAATACTGGGGGTGGGAGGGAGCCCTGAGCCTTGAGGTCTGGATCCAGGCAAGCCAGGGACCGTATATGGCCCCTGGGCCTGAGGTTCCCCACCCATGGTGTAGTGGCCGTGACTTGGCCAAGCACATGTGATAGTCTGCCCTGACTCACCAGAGCAATTTAAGCATAGGCTTTAAAGATTCTTGATGAACTAGGGAGTTAATCTTCAAGTTTAACTCTGTGGGCCTGAGTCTTATTTACCCTTATGCTTCTTGACTCCACTCTGTAGAATTGTCTTAGAGGGGGTGTAATGTTTTTCACTCTGATGCTCAGGCCCCTCAATCCTCTGGTCCATGGGGTTGCTACCCTTCACACCCACCCTTCCAGTGGACTTCATGATGGGTATCGGCATCTCTAAGGTACCCAACACTGTGGTATATAAGTATTGCTAAGCACACTGCTTTCCAGGAAAGCAATCAAAGTGTCATTTCCCCATAGGCTCACAATTCTAGCGACCTCTTGATAACTCAATTATTGCGCTGCCAGGTTTGCTATAAAGAGTATAGGAGCCAAAGAGTGTAACAGGCCAAAATGGATTGGAAATGGATTTCCTCTTGCCGGGACATTCTCAGCTGGACTCTGATCTGGGTCACTCCTCTGAAGCTATGTCCCTGCTCTGCTGATCTTATTTTATTGATTATATTACCCTTGATAAAGCACTGCATTTTGGGAAAGTCAGTTTATACCCATCAGTCATTTGTTTTGATTCATTTGGGATCTCTTACAACCAGATTGTGAACCCTTTCTTCACATTGGTGGTCAACCACACACACGCCCATTAGGAGTGATGGCTCACGATTGTGACTAAGGCGTTTACAGTCTGGCTCTGAGTTAATAGGGTTATTTTAAAGGGACAAGGCCTGATTATCAAGTATTCTAAGGCCACTTTACTCTGAACATATGAAGAAGTTTTAGGACAGGTCCTCACTAGACCTGGAAGCTCAGCTTATGTTACGCAACTCCAGCTATGTAAAATATGTAGCTGGAGTCGACTTACTTTAAGCTTGGTGCCATCTTCGCAGTGGGAGGTCTCCTGTTGGTTTCCCTTATTGCTTGTGACTGCAAGGAGTACCTGCACTAATTGGAGCCACCCTTAGCATTTGATTTAGTGGATCTCAACTAGACCCGCTAAATCAAACGCCAGAAGATTGATCTCTAATGCGGGAAGTGGAAACATGACCTGACAGTGGGTGAAAAAGCTTGAAAATGGTATGTAAACGTTACCAGATGGGTGCAAAGGACCTAGTGTAAATGTGAATCAGGCCTGCAGTGTCCAATTTATCTTCAGTTGCTTTATCTATGGACCGACTTGTCCTAGTGACCGGGGAGCTGTGAGAATTGCATGGAGAGTTGGAAGTTGAATAGGACCAAATGCACAACACACCTTGTATAACATCCAGCCAGTTGTATTCTAAAGAAACTCCAGCTTGTCCAGGCTGTAGCTGCCTGCGTTGACCTGATTGTAATGTCACCTGCATCCATGTAGGCCAGAAGTACCTCTCATGGAATTGCACCAATGGAAAGCCAGCATGAGTGAGAAGAGACCTGGGTCTGTTGAATGTTTTCTGGTGGACAGAATATATTAGGCCTGTGCTTCATTCACTTCATTGTTTGAACTTCATTTCTTTTCTGCATGCAATGGGAGGGATGGGTTTTCCCATGGGAAATCTGATGATCTTAGCGACTGCAGTCGGCCTTCTCCTTTGATTTAAGTGTGTCGAGTTCAGGGGAGATCTGCTAGTATTATATTTGGCCCTGCTTGCCTCCTTAGGTTCTTCAGCTCAAGTTGCCAACAGACACAGCTCTTGAATGGAGAGATCCTTAGTTAATATGCTCAAAAGAATGGTTCAGGATATTCCTGCAGGATTTTCAAATCTCCCTTTCCCTCAGCAGAACCTCCATTTAGGGACATTCCAACCAATGCGCAAGATTTGTCTGTTCCTGCGGACTTCTTGCTTGGGTGCAATCATTAACTCAATCCACTATTTGCTCAGAGCTGCCTGTGTGCCTAGATTGTCTGTTCTGATCCAAGCTAAAAGCTTATGCTTTATATCAAAGTGCAAAGAAACATTTCAAGTTGAGTTAACAAGGAAAGATCAACTACTTTTTCCAAGTGCTTTGCCCATTTCCCTCACTGTTTTGTGGATTTGATCCATTGGGGGGTTTGGATTTTGGAGGGGTTTGGGGTTTTTTTTGCACTCTCTGTAGTTGACTCCACCCCATCTCTCCCTCTTGACAATATTTTTTTCATCAACTAGAGGGTCTAAGGAAGGATTTATGACTCTATCCTGCGTTTCAAAAGAAGCAAGTTCTTGATTTCATGATAACTGACAGAAATAGGCCAAGCCACTATCTAGCCTGGGGGGAGACAGACTTCTAGGAATTACTTCTGTGGTCTCATGTGTGTGGTAAAATGTGCATGTTCCTGCGAATTTAAAGTGCTAGTACCAAGGACAGAGGAGTTCCCAGCAGGGATGGAATGAACCAAGTAAACCACCAGTGCTTTACAAAGTGAGGGGTTGTCTCAAGGGAAGGATGCCAGGTCAATCCCTTAGCACCTAGTAAGAGGGAGTTGTACCCTTGGGATTGTGAGGAAAGCAATACTGTTTCATGCAGTTGAGAGCTGGTGTGGTCTGTGGGAAGCATCCTCCCGGTATGTAATCTGCAGAGCTGAAATCATTATGTGGTTAAAACCAAGCAAAATTACAAACTGCAGTACAAATAACCACAACCATTACTTAAAATAGCCTTCTGCCTCTCAACCAATTGCCACTGATATCTTTTAAATGCTGCGGCTTTTTCCAGGCCAATGCACAAGTGTGCTAATTGTGTTCTCTAGTTACAGCTAAATCAGAAAGAAGAATACTATTTCATTGGCCTCTATATACAAAGATCCGTCCACAAAGAAAGGACAGTGGAATGTTTGGCTTATGGAATGGGATGTTAGATAATTGCATGCTGGCTTTGTGACCCTGGAAAGTAGTTTAAAGATCCTTGGTTAATTTCATCCCTGGACAGTAGGCACTGATTGGTTTCAATGGAGGACCTCCACCAAATGAATGTTATCTCCCAGTGCTTATGTCACCCACACATCTCGTGTGGATCACTGTCCCATGCAGGGGCACTTAGACCACTTACAGCAACAGATAAGAACAAGAGCCCTGTAGAGCAGTGTTCCTGAAAGTGCGCCGCGAAATCCCTTTCAGAAACACATTAACTGGCTGCCCCGGTTTGTTTATTTACTGGCGCCGCAGCCACGGAGCCTCACGGCTGCCACTGGCTCCGTTTTGCTCTTTGCAGCCAAGTAGAGCAGCGGGAAGCGGTGGCCCGGCCCACGCCGCTTCCCGCGGCTCCCCTTGGCTGCAAAGGATGAAATGGAGCCAATGGGAGCCGCGAGGCTCCGTGGCCACGGCGCCTGTAAATAAACAAACTGGGGCAGCCAGTTAATGTGTTTCTCAAAGGGATTTTGCGGCGCACTTTCAGAAACACTGCTCTAGGGCCTGGGCTGAGAGCCAGCTGGCTTTTAGCTCAAGTGGTAGAGGCTCCTACGCTAAACTCCAGAAGTCCCAGGTTCAAATCCGCCTGGTGGCGGTTACAGTTACGTAACACTATTCACCTTTATGCTCCTAGCAACATGTATGTAATATGTCCTGGCTACAGTGTAACTCTTTCCACTTGATAACATGCTATATTTTCATAGGAGCCCATGTCCTGTGAAATAACAGACAAGACTGCAAACAAGTCCTCTGATGGGGTTGATTGGAGGGATGAATTTGGCATGTTGTATCTATAGGCAGGGCAGGAGCATAACCACAGCTTTCTGCAAAATGAACATTCATTGAAATGTAAATGAATATTATGTGCTCTCCTCCCTAACTGCAAGTGTTAGCATAATTACAAAAGTGTTTTTAAAAAGCACAGCTGTTAAGTTTTCAGTGTAATAAAAAGGGAAAGTGAAGACGTGCTATTAATCAAACAATGCTCTCCTTTTCACCATTGTAATTCTAGCACAGTGCATTTGGCTAGTGTGGGGCCACTCCCAAATTAAACCACTGTCTGTGAGGAAAGAGGCCCTGGAAATCTTAGAACACAGGAAAAGGAATCAGACACCCAAAATATGCGTAAGGGGTTCCATGTGCGTGAAATGTGTTCATAGTTAGTGGTCATGCGAGCTCCATTTTGTTTTTCCACACTCTCACCAGTATTGCTGACCCCGGACATTCAAAAACCATGAACTTGGCCAGAAAATGATGAGAATGGGGCAAAAGAAGGGGCTCATTTTAATTCTCTTACAATTTCTGAGCCTTTAAGTCATGCGGTCTTCCTACTTTCAAGCTTTTTCTTGCAGCTAGAAGGCTAGAAACTTATTTAAACAAAACCTGAAAAACCTGACGGGTTTTTTCTTTAGATAATGAGGGTTTTTTTTCTTTAGATAATGTGGAGTTTTTTTAGATAATGTGATTCCTGGAGTTGATTTTTAGAAGAAATACCAAATATCACAAGACTCAGAATATCATGAGAATTATTCTTAGGCTACGTCTACACTATGAGTTTTCTCGGCAAAAATATTTGCTAATGAGGGACTCATTTGCATGAGTCACAATCTCATTTGCATATTTTCTGCCGACCCATTTTTTTTCACTAGGGGTTTTTGCGCAAAAACAAGCAGTGTGGACATTTTCTTTTTGCGCAAAACCCTCTTTTTCTGCAAGATCCTTATGCCCCAAAAAAGGAGGTATACCGATCTTGTGGGAAAAGGGGATTTTGTGCAAAAAGAAAATGCCCACAGTGCTTGTTTTTGCGCAAAAACCCCTGGTGAAAAAATGGATCGGCAGAAAATATGCAAATGAGATTGTGACTCACACAAATGAGTCCCTCGTTAGCATATTTTTTGCCGAGAAAACCCATAGTTTAGATGTAGCCTTAGCTGTTCGTCTTCCTTGCTTATACAAGTCGGCAGATTTAGTTTCGGTGTCTCCTTTGTGGGTTTGAAGAGAGATTTGAACGCCTTAAGGGTGATGGTCTTGTAGACAGCTCTGAACGGGCTTCTCATGCCTACGGAGTAAGTAAAATGGTCAAAGATGAAGATTATTTTTAAAGGTGCAGACAAAATGTCCACCTGGGGAAGCGTCCTCTTGGGAGAGGTGGTGGAGGAAAGGGAACAAAGCACTAAGTCTAACAACCTTTCAGTGGATACTGCTGCTCTGTGTGTTCAGGCACAGTGGTTGCTCAGCCTAAGTATGTGGTCAGATGGCTGTTTATAGTAAGCCTTGTTCCACATTCGTGGCACAAATTATGCATCAAAATGTGGTTGGGAAGAAATCCCCGGTAACAGCACATTGGTAGGATGCTGTAGGTTTAAGTGCTTTCCTCTGGACCAGTGACACTTTATTGTGCACCACTCATAATGGATCCAGGCGGCTCTGCTCTCCGTCATACACGTTCTCTGTGGCAGCGGAAGTGCGAGGAATCCTGGAAAATGCAATATAATGGCAGATCTGGGGACATACAGAAAATCAAGTCACTTAAATACGAGTCTGGCTGTTTATGTCCCTTATTCTGTAGCCCTGCTTCTTTTCACTCTGTCCAACATCTTTTCTGATCTGTCATCCTCTTGGCCGCTCCGCTACATTGGCTATCTTGCTCACCCGGTGTTTTTTCCGTCTGCAAAGTTGACCATGATTGAATTTACACCAAAAAAACACCCATGATGGAGATCTAGTTGCAGTCCTGGATGACTGGCTGTCATGGGGCAGGACTCACCACTTCGTCGCCCCCTGCTGGTACCTCTGGGTGTCCCTGTCTGGGTGGTGTCTCCCTTGTCTGCACTCCATGCTCTTGTTCTGGTCCTACGTTGCTCCCGGATCATGGCATCCCTCCAGCAGTGCCCAGAAGAGTGGTCTCTTGCCCCTTTCAGCAGTCGTTATTTTCTATTGTCACTGTGGCCTCCAAGCCTTGCTCCTCTGTCTCAGGAGCAAGTCAGAGTCTATATCAGCCACACCTTGGTGGCAAAGGGAAAAGGGGCAGACCCAGGGCTGCCCACTATTCTGGGTCCTGACCTAGGGACTCTCTGGCAGCAGCCTTGTCCTGCCCTTCTGTACCCCCCTTCACTGCCTTCTGTTCCCTTCACATTTCCCCTGGGACCCTTTGCATCCTCCTGGCTCTTGTAGGAAGGCCACAGCCTGGCAGGTATCAGGCTGCAGCTTCCCTCTCTAGGTCCCCTGGGCCTGCCCAGCATTACCCTTCTATGACAACCAGGTCCTGCACCTTCCCTAGTCAGGACCTAACTCTTCACTCTCTGCTTGGCAGCTCCTTTTATACAGGGCTGCCCCAGCAAGCTACACCCTGATTGGCTACTTAAAAGCCTCTCCCTCATTGACTAGGGCTCCACACAGGCGCGCTCCAGCATGCTTTAACCCCTTCATGGCCAGTGTGGAGCAGCTGCCCCACCACACTGCCTCACAACCAAATGAGTACAAAAGTGCAGACTGCTTCAGAATTGATTCACATCAAATTCAAAAGATGCCAGGCAGGACCACAATTGCATTTTGTAACCCACACACCTCTGTGGGTGATTTGGAAGTAAAATACTCAGATTCCATAAACCTGTGAGACAATGCTCAGTTGGTGTCACTAAGGACGAAACTTTGTTTGGATTGGGTGGCCTGGACCCCATTGGGTGGTCTGGACACTGGATTGGAGGAGCATGAGGGTACGGCTAGTCTGCGGGAAGAGCAAACGCGCTCTTTCAGGGAGCCCTTTATACCTCATTCTGGGTGTGTCTAGATTACAAGGTTTTTCGAAAAAACTTCACCTGAGTCTAGACTGCTGCTGTGTTGCTTTCAAAAAACACAGCAGTTTTTTCAACCACGGAAAACCTCATTTTACGAGGAATAACACCTTTTTTTGAAAGTGCTCTTTCAAAAAAAGGCATTATTGAATGCAAACAGGGCTTTTTCAAAAGAGAGCATCCAGACTGCCTGGGTGCTCTCTTTCGAAAAAGTGGCTCGCTTTTTCGAAAATACTGGTTGCTATCAAGACAATCTCTTTCAAAAGAAGCTTTTTTGAAAGATTATTTTTAAAAAGCCTCTTTCGAAAGAGGCTTGTAGTCTAGACGTAGCCTCTATGAGAAATAAGGGCTCCTCCGAAAGAGGATGCTTTTCTGCCATTTGGCCCCATCTAGATGGGTCAAATGATGGAAAAGCCTCTTCCAGAAAAGCAATCAGAAAAAGCTACGCAAATTGCAGAGCTCAATTTGCGTAGCTTATTCCAAAAAAAGGTTATAGTGTAGACCTAGCTCGAGTGTACACTGTTGTACTTTTACTCTTCTTTCATGTGTATTTGGGTATTGGCTTAGTAACAATAACCTTACTCCAGTGAGCTCAAAGTATGGCAGAAACGTGGCTAAGCTAAGTTTTGAGACCCTCTTGTGAGATTTTACATGCATTTTGCAGACAGCACAGCTGTGGGAGAGTCCAATAGCAAATTGAGAGTAGATCTCCAAGGTGGCATATGTTAGAGAAAACTGCCTCAGAAATATTTTATTCCACTTGCCAGCATGTAAACCTCAATGACAAGAAGTCTAAATGGATGTAACTTACATTTCCCCCCAAACCTTTAGTATTTAAGAAGCTGTAAATTAAAGTAAAACACGGGGTATTTTAATTTACAGACTCCTGTGTGTTACATTTCTTGCCATAATTCTGCATTCTGGCCCATCGTTATGTGAGATACGCCCATCTAGAGGGAACTGATGTGTAGGAAGATGTACGTTATGTGACAAGGCTGCTATAGAGTGGGGAAAAGGCAGCCCAAGAAGTGTAAAAGGCCTGCTAATTAGGGCGGGTCTGCAGGACAATTAGGAGCAGCTGGCAGGGAGCAGGCCCAGGTAGATTGGGGCCAGCTGACTCCACTTCCAGCCTGCTGGAGGCTTTTAAAAGCGCCCCCATCTCCTCTCCTCTCCTCCCCAGTTAGAGGATGGTGGAAAGAGTGAGAGAAGGGACAAGGCAGAGAGCAAGAGTGAGCAAGAAAGTACCAACAGTTCCAGAGCTAGAAACAGCCAGGGAGGGAGTCCCAGAAGGAGTGGCCGGGCTCCCTACACCAGAAAACCAGCTATAAGCCCAACCCCTCACCAAGAAGAGAAGGCTGCCAGCCCAAATGCTGACCAGGGAAAGAGAGGCCCTTGCTAGAGTTACACTTTAATAGAAGGGAGCTTCACTCATGTCTAACAGAGTAAGTCAGTCAGTGTATCCTGGTGTAAGTTACATATTGGTACAAGATCAGAACAGCAGCAGTGGAGACTCCTTCTCTGTGGAATTACTGGGCCAAATACTGCTGTCATTTACCTCCGCATAAATACAGGGGAACTCCCCAGGAGTGTAAATGAGAACAAACTTGTACAATGAGTCTTAACATCTCTGAGCCCAGCTCAGCATTGGTCCCTCTGTGGCTTACCCAGCATCAGGCAGCAAACCAGCAAAAGAACCAGGACCAAAACCCAGAAGTTCTGGTTTCCAGTTTCTGACCATTTGATCTGATAGAAATAATCCCGTCTTGGATGATGTAAAATGGATTGCTAAGAGTATATGGAAAGTTGTGGAAGAAACCCTGGGGGCTCTGGAAATGAAACAGAGCTTTGTGTTTTGAAACTAGCATACAATTGTTTGCTGGGATGAATATAGAAAAGAATACTAACTTCATCGTTTGCCACTGTGTGTGTGAAGCACTCAAACAATGCAAAGTCAAGTCACTTCTACCCGAAAACAAATGAGCTCCTGAGAAAATGTAACTTGGCAAAGAAACTTTCCAACAGCAAGTTTAGAAACTGTAGCTCTTTTCCAGCCACGCATACATCTCTCCTAAAGGAAGAGCAGCAGTAAGCAAATATTTTTACCATTAGGAAAGGTTTTATTAAAAGTACAGGCTGTAGGATTGATTATGATTAAGCACAAATGTTGCTTTGGCTGCAAAAGGCTTTTTTATTGGAAAAGGCATTAATCTGGTTTTTAGTTTCCTTGAGTGCTGCTTATGGACCTGTTTCCATATTTAAGGGTCAAGCAGCCCCATATGGGTCTGTAGAAACAAAAAGGGTCAGACTGACTTCTGTGCTGAAAATGTGAGGGGCAGGGAAGTTTGTCACAGGAGACAAAATAAAGGAACTGCAAACCCAGATCTTCTGTTTACACAGAGTCATTTTGAGGAGGTATATTTTTATAGTGCTGCTTCTGTTTGTAGAGCAGAGCTCTTCCCTTCCCCCCCAATTTCATACTCTTCTTGCTATTCACGTTGCTGGTGTATACTGCTGTTTCTAATCTATATTCTTGCTTAAGCTGTATCTGCCAGAGGCGTTTTTCTTACAGCCCTGGAAAGTACAGCAAGAATTAAGATTGCTTTGCAGTTTTGAGAGCTGGGTGGGGAGTCGTCTTTAGCAAATGCATAGTCCCCTTTTTATTTTATTTATCAAGTTTGTAGCAAATTGTTCTACTTGGCTGAGTGCTTTGCACCCTGCTGGGGATTCTCAATATAGCTTAAAAGCACCCCACTGACCTGCTTGTTTGGTTTCTCTTTTGCAAGTTCCTGTTTCCAGAAAATTATGCTCACATCACCAGGCCCTCCTCACAAACCAAGTTTGTGCACAGACTGGATTTCATGTTAACCTGTGCCTCTTTGGAGGCAGTGGGAACTGGGTTGAAAGAGAAGAATGGAGTTAGCTCTCCCATTGCTGCCTCCCGAGCTTCCATCTCTCCATAATAGTGCTCACTCTGATCATATTTTGCTGTCTAAAGCATCCAGATTGTCAGAGCTGGAATGAAAATCCCTCTGCAGTTTCAACTGGCTGTTGTGTTCTTACCTTTCATGCATTTGGACAAAAGTAATCAGCTGTTCAACAGCATACAGCGTCTTGACACAACAGTGTTTGGTAAAGAGCCGGCAGGTTTCGCCATCGAGTCAGGGTGCATTTTGCGTGCATGTGTACCTGCATGTGAACTCACTCTTCTATTCAGTTGATGAAGAGCGCAGGAATTCTTTCAGATCAAAGGCATTGTGGAAATGTAAAATATGAGCTCCAAATGCAAAGTTTGGATCTTATTCCAGCTACAAATTGTCTGCAAAGGTTCCGTTATCGTTATCGCTTAGTCCAGTACATTCATCTTTTAGTAGTCTCCTGACCACATGTTGGCTCCAAAGTCTTCAGTCTCGCATGGTTCACTGAGACATTCTAAATCTAGGCAGCTTTGTGGTGTGTTGCCTATTCATTTTCTCATTAGACTCTGATGCAAAAGCTAACCCATGTGATAGATAGGGCAACTCCTTTTTTCCCCTCCCATCCTATCAGGGAAATCAGACACCAATTATTCTAATGTGATAATTACTGGCATTGCTGAGTATTATATCTAAAAGTGAGCGTAGGGATTCTACAGTGCTTTTCAGTGCACTTTACAATCATTCAGTTAGCCACCTTTCCCCTTTGAAAATGTGTAAGTGGGTAAACTGAGGCACATTGGTTTAAGATACCCAGTGCTAGGAGAGAATAATATAGAAGCTAGTAATCCTGAATCCCATCTTCTGTTCTAACCAGTAGACCAGGCTGCTGTGAAACCAGAGCTTATACATGTTTCCTGCAGACCCTGCTGACACTAAATGGTTATCTGGTGATTCCAGCCATCCTGCATATTGAGTCAGCTTTATTTTTCTGGTTACAGTTTAGCAGATCTCTAGTTGGGAAACTCTCATCTACACTATTGACCGGTGATAGTGTGTCTGAAATTGGAGAACTCCATCCACCTTGAATTCAGTTCATGTTTTAGCTTTACCATGACACTCTGCATCACCCCACAACCTAACGTTGACTCTGGTCTTGACCTTGGAAGGTGAGCTGGAAGAAAGAACTGCCCCTAGCACAGTGCAAAACCAAAAAGCCACTGCACAGCAGAAAGGAGCTGTATGGCCCTGCCTTGCGCTCTGTTCCGTCTCAGCAGATAGACGGACATCATAGGGTCAGGTCTAGAGGATATTTTCTCCCCTGCACTTGTAGCCTGTTTAATAGAACACAAACCACTCTGGAATAGAGACTGGCGTTGTACATTTCATTTGAGATATAAGGGGGGAGGGCAAAGCACTCCAAAAAGAACATTCACTCTTACTGCCGGGTGTAGAGTTCAAAGATCCATGGCTCGGTGTTGTCAGTTTGGAAGTAATCCCCACTTGGCAAAGTTCGTATTTTTCATTGCACCTGCATTTTAAGGTTCTGATTTATAAAACTTAAGCCAGCAAGGAATAGCAAGCAGCTTAAACAACTGGGGCCATCTCTTCATTGAGAATAAATCCCCAGAGTGACAGTGACTTGAGTGGTGCTATGCCCATTTACACCAGTACAGGAGTCTAAGCTGTTAAGTCTCTGGCACTCTGCTGTGGTCAATATTTTGATTTTCACCAGCTGACCCACAGCATTTGGTAAATAAATTGTGTGGGGTGTTAAATGCTTCAAAACAATGCGATGAAATTAGAACTTCGAAATCTGGATACAGGGGTCTCACCTTTAAGCATTTCAAGTCACTTGCTTCATATCTTGTACCAAAAACACTTCCAGGGATACACACACACACACACACACACACACACTATTTACTAGCCATCGTGATGGTTTTTGCCAAATGAGCAAACTTGCCTTGGGACTGGTGCTCTAAAGAGTGATGAGAAAAAGAATTGGGGGAGGGAGGAATAAATATACATCATGTTTATAGTAGAAAACTATTTCGAAATTAGTAAATTAGACTAAATCCTGATTAAACAAAATTGAACTAGCATGTCCACATTATGGGGAAGCTTCAAAAGTAGTCTGAGGCAGGCTCTGTTAATGTGGATGCATTACCTCGGACTTAGAGCCCCAGAAAGCACTGGAGAATTAGTCTGGGGAGTAGTTATTTCAAAATAGCTGCACTGCAGCATCCACACGACCGCTATTTCGAAATGACTATTCCAGAATTTGTGTTACTCCTGATGAAAATTACAAGTATAGATTTTAAATTAAGTGGCCCATTATTTCGAAACATTGGGTTTGGCAGAGTGTACGCTTTGCTTATAAATTCACCATACGGAGGTTATTTCAAAATAAAGTCCTAGGCTAC
>JANRFK010000975.1:4495541-4506169 GCA_030068395.1 Apalone spinifera | reverse complement strand
ACTGGATGTAATCTAGACACTCTTTGTCGACAGAAGCTTTGTCAACAGTATCTATCAACAAAACTTCTGTCGACAAAAGCCTGTAGTCTAGACATACCCTGAGAGGGAACATGATAGCAGCTTTTAAGTACCTAAAAGGGCATTATAAGGAGGAGGGAGAAAAATTGTTCCCGTTGGCCTCTGTGGATAAGAAAAGAAGCAATGCGCTTAAATTGCAGCAAGGGAGGTTTAGGATGCACATTAGGAAAAAGTTCCTAACTGTCAGGGTGGTTAAACACTGGAATAAATTGCCCAGGGAGGTTGTGAAATCTCCATCACTGGCGATATTTAAGAACAGATTGGACAGACATCTATCAGGGATGATCTAGATGGCTCTGGGTCCTGCCTTGAGGGCAGAGGACTGAACTTGTTGATCTCTGAAGGTCCCTTCCACTTCTAGTAGTCTATGATTCTATGATTTTAAGAGTATTCTACACCCAGCCATCCTAACCACTGTAGTAGTCAATTTCAATGTGGAAACAACTATCAAAGTATTTATTTCCCAAAGACATCTCCTCTCTCTCTCTGCACCTCTGTTCTTGTCTTCTGTATTAGCTCCCTTTTTAAACTGTGGACCCTAAATATTTTCATCTTTTGTCACTATCTGTAGTCACTCCAAGGCACATTTGTAGTGTCCTTTGTATTAGAATAGCATCTCATGGCCCCTCAATTAAGACAAAGGTCTAGCTGTGCTAGGTGCTGTACACATACAATAGAAGATTGTCCCTCACCCAATCCGCTTTATTTGTATTGCACAGATAGAGAACTGAGCCAGGGAGGAAGCAAAGTTTGAGGAGTATGGCAACTGACTTTCATTCATTTTCAATAGAGTTTGGGTGCCTAACTACCTTAAGTTCCTGCGGAAATCCCAACCGAGCTGGCTTGCCCACGGTTACAACAGAAATGGGGTATACCCCAAATCTCCTGAGTCTCAGCTTGGTGCCTTATCCCCAAAACTAACCTTCCTCTGAATTAATTGAAATTGATGGACTGCTAAGCTATCAGATTGAATTTACCTGGGATGCACATCAGCATTCACAGAGTCCCAAAAAAGAATCACTTAAAGCCTTTATGAAATCTAGTTATTGCACATTTTTTACTGTCACTTTTCCCAACTGTTTCTTGACCACTTGGCTTTATTTTCTATTTAAGTCACATGTAATTGCTCATCAGCTCTAATCTTTTATTAGAGTTGAAGATGATTTCTGTGTTGTTGATGTTGGAAAGGAGCCACTGAGCCACAAACTGACTCTGTGCTTGTGGAAACTTTTCAGACCAATGGTTGAAGTTGGAAATATATGCTCTCTGTCTTGAATCTTGAATGACAAGGGTAAGCCTAGGATGAGCATCTATGGCTGAGAGTGCAAACCTCCTGAAAGCAGCGGCTTAGACTGCAATCATAGAGTCTAGTTTCATTAGAAATAGCTGCGGTACTAGAGTAGATTTGGTCTCCAAGGGGGGATTCTTGTGTGCTTTATCACTCAGGATTTACTATTGTTCCTTTCACACTGTTTATGGAGGCTGGCTTTTTTTTTTCTTTCCCTTCGTAGTAATGTCATGCTGATGCCTTTGTAATACAAGACTCATCTAAATTCAAAATTGTACACAAAGCAATTAATTCAAACTCCTTCCAAAACACCCTTGGCAAAATGTTCTCTGCGCGCTGCTGTTCATCCAAGAGGGAGGGATGGAAGCTAATGTTAATCTTAATGGTTTAATTCCAGGGTGTTGTGCAGTAGGAGCTGTTTCAGCGAAAATTCTACAGCCTTCCCTTTGTAGAAATCCCAAGAAATTGCTCGAGGGAAAAGAAAAAGGGCCAAGAAACATATGAAAAAAAATGAGCAGTAAAACAAAACCAGCCATAAGTGACAGGAATGGTTTTCTAAACCAGTGGCTAGCAAAGGACATGAAGAGTAAAAAGCCAAACTTGTAATTAAGGGGTGGGAAGTTTTCAGCTGCAAGAAGAGCAGCTAACTGCTCCACTCCCGTAGAAAGCCAGAGCCGAGTGTTTGAAGCCTTCTGGGCCCTTTGCCTTATTAGAGGAAGATTAATAGGCTCCAGTGGCAGAGAGCTGGGAGAATAATTACAGTCCAGTGTAAGGAAAGACAAAAATATAATGCAGTGCCTTGACTTTAGGCACTTAATCCTCGGGTCCTGCTGAGCTGTGCTTTGTACGAGACCCGGGCAGTCAAAACGTGTTTATTTACAACTATGATATTGCTACTCTCTGATATGGGGGCTGAGTTAGGACTCTGAGGCTAGGTTTACACTATAGGCCTCTTGCACTAGAAGCGTTTTGCAGAAGAGATCTTCCACAAAAACTTCTTGTGCAAGAGCGCATCCACGCTGCAAAAGTGCATCCAAAAAGTGATGCACTTTTGCACAAGAGACTGGCTAGATTGCATGGACGCTCTCTCAAAAGGAAACTCTGATTGCTATTTACAGAATGTCCACCGGGGTGCCTGTGCTTTTTTCTATTGCCTGTTTTTGCACAAAAAAAATCCTGTTCCCCATCCGCATACACCTTTTTGCGCAAGAGCTCTTGTGCAAAAAGGAGTTATTCCTCAAAGGAGGAGGAATACCTACACCAGAAAAAAACCCTCTCTCTTCTTTCGTTTTACTTGTGCAAAAACGTGCTTGAGGTCTGGACGCTCCGTGAGTTTTTGCGCAAAAACTCTGTAGTGTAGACCTATCCTGAGAGCACTAAAATAAGCATCTGGGCCTATTTATAGCTCCCAACAGCTTAATTTGTCGTAAGGCCACACATATGGCAATTCTCAATATTTTTTATACCAGGGGGCCGGGTCGCTGCCTTCCTAAACTTTGTCAGGGAGATCCCAGGGACTGGTCATTGGGAAGCGTTCCCCACCTAGGAGGTCTCCCAAGTCGTTCTGGAATTAATGAGATTTCCATAGTTGCACTCCCCCCCCCCCATGTTTATGGTGCATGCCTTTTGCACATAAACCCCCTCCTTTGCTGAATCCAAAGGAATCCCAAATTACATTCTGTCCATGGAAAATGGACAAGTTCTGGGAGTCGTTAAAGAGGACCTTTGTAAATGTGGCGATGTGGGTCAGGCAGAGACATGCCAGAGCGAGATGAAACCCAGATGACTGCAAGCTGTAGCCAAAGCCGACCACTGTAGACATTTATCCATGTCAAGCCAAAGCCTCACTTTGCCCTTCAAATAAGAGCTGTTGAAACTGTAAAAGACAGGAGCTTGCAAATGAGGTTATAGAATCTGGGCTTGTTCTTGTGACCTTGTCAGTGCCTGCTCTGGGAGGCTGAGGCCTCAGATGCAAGACAGAGAAGGGGTCTGGTGTGTTACGTTACTGGAGTAAGATTCAAGACGCTTGGGTCTGTTTCCAGCTTTGTCAGAGACTTCTTGTATTGCCTGAGCAGGGCATCTCTGCACTTCCCCACAGTTTGCATCACGCCGGTGCTGTGAACCGTATGGTGCACCAAAGTGCTGTGTTCCATCTCCCCCCTGTGGATGCTGAGGGCACGAACTTAAAGGTCCCTCATTCACACCGATGGTCTTGTTTGTGGAGGACTATGTTAGTGCAAACTAAGGAACTTTAAGGTGGTGCCCACAGCATCCACATTGGGGAGTGACAGCACCACTCTTTGATACAGACAATTCCATAATCCAAACTGCAGGGAAGTGTCCACATGCCCCAGGTCTCTGTGTGCCTCAGTTTCCCATCTTTCAAAAAGAGGAATAATGCTTTCCTTGTTGTTTGTGATTGCAAGCTCATGAGTCCTCTTGGCATAATTGAAATAGTTGAGTAACGAGGAATTAAGGACCCGCAGACCTTTGTCAGGTTCAGACTCCACATTTTTCATCCATTCTTTAAAACTTTTTCCCCAACCGTTTTCCTCGTGTTCCTGGGTCTTTGGGCAAGCTGAAAGCTATGTTACGTGGACTCAGCATGTCCTATTTTTCTGCTTGTATAACTATGAAGATACAAAGCCAAGCTTTTCCTGCAGCCTATCTGATCTGCCATATGCCACCTCATGAAAATAATCCCCAATGGCAATGCTTCTTGACTCATTCCCCCGCACATGGGTCACCACGGCTGAGAGAGTGTTGGCTGATTTGGGTCTTAATCCAAGATGACACTTTATAACATAATGGCACATGACAGGGCTTATCTAAAGTGGGAAAATATCATTTCCTTCCAGCTGGCTGCCGTGGGCCTTTCAGTGTGCCATGGCCTGACATGGTATTCTGATAAGCAGAAAACTGGAGGGCATTTGGGCTCTCTTTTTCACTCTTTATGGATTTCTCTTCAAAGTAAGAACCTTTCAGCAAATGTATTTCTCGCACTGAATTTCTAGAGAGGGACACATTCTACACCTTTGGAGTTGAGTTTCAAAGGCCTTCAGATCTGGGCTTATGCTTTCTGGAAAGGGGCCATTTCAGTCATGCAAGTGGGCATTCTTATAAGGCTCCTTGATGATCATTTGTTCTGAATTTTGATGTAATTAGGCTGTTTGGTTTGAAAAGGTTGCCAACTCCTGGCTTAAATAATGAAATTTACAATGTTTAAAATCCCATGACTGTGAAATTGATCAAAATGGACTGTGGATTTGGAAGGGCTGTGGCAATTGACGGCAGGACCAAACCTCTTCATGTGGCCCTGTTGATGTATGGTGAACAAGAACTACTCTGGGTTAAGAACATCAGAACGGCCACACCTGGTCAGACCAAAGGTCCATCTAGCCCAGTCTCCTGTCTTCCAACAGTGGCCAACGCTGGGTGCAGCAGAGGGAATGAACAGAACAGGGAAACATCAAGTGATCCCTCTTCTGTCATCCATTCCCAGCTTCTGGCAAACAGAGACTAGAGACACCATCCCTGCCCATCCTGGCTAAAAGCCATTGATGGACCTATCAAAATATAGCTAGAACTGTGAATGAAGTAATCTCTCTCTCTCTCTCTCTCTCTTTTACTATCCCTTTTTGGTCTCTGAACGGTGGAGACTCAACATAGCGTAGGAGTTTTCCATAGTGTCGAAGGACTAATTCCTAGATTTTCTAAAGAACTCAGCAGCCAGAGTTTCCCAGTGAAACCAATGGAAATCTCAATGGGAGGCTGCAATATAGAAGCAGGCAAGGACTGTTGTTATAAATTATTGTTTCAGCTCCGTGGAGTGATTTAATTTAGTCTGCTTTGCAGTGAGCATTTCCCACTGGGTTCTTGGGTTCTTTGGCAGCATTTTCCTATGCTCAAAAGTATGGCAGCAAAAAGAACACCTGATTAGTTCAGAACCGTTCACTTGTTGCCCCGCCTTGCCCCGCCTCTACAAAAGCCTCTCTCCCCACAGCTTCTTTCTGCCTGGAAATCATTCCAATATCCTCTACTCCCTGCCTGAGCAGTGCTCAAGAAGATGGTGCAAGGTCGGTGCCTTGGCACAGTGGTTTTATTAGCTGATTTCATTTGGATGGTTTGAGGCTTTTGAAGCTCTAAGTCCCCTAAGGGAACATATCTCAGAGCAGGGCAATTCCTACACGCAGCTCTGAACTTAATTCCAATGGTGTGACCTGTGGCAAGTGTCTCAGGAAATCACCTCAGGTTTTGCCATCTTTTCCAGGCAAGCACAACAGAGCCATTTGTGACCACCTCCAACTCCTCTCCCCCACAATCTGCCTTAAAACAGCACAATGTTCTTCTTTGCACATTTACATCACCATGTGTCCGCACAGTACCAGATGGTCCTGCCACTCCTTCTGAATTTACAGAATGAACTGAAAGAGACACTAGAATTACCAGCTATGAGACCATACATTTCTCTTCACACACCTAGCAGCTTCCAGCAAATTTCTCTTTTGGAAAATATTAATAGGTTGTGTTTCCTTACTAGGACTCCTGGGTTCTGCAATCATTGTGAATATTGTTTTCCATTTTCTGTGCAAAAATTGTTTCCGATGTTTAAAAAAGTGAAAAACAATCTGCTTTCAACAACCAACCAAACAAGGTGCTTTGAGATCCTCAGTTATAAGATGCTGCTATGTAAAATAAAAGTGCTTTTTTTCTTGGTATTATTAAGAGTCCATCTACTTTCCATCATTTATTATTTTTACTATTTAATATTCATGAATGATTATCAATATTTTATGGAGTATTTCGTAAGGAAGTTCCCCCATTGCTCTTCTCACAGTCATCAAATCTCTTTCCTGAAAGGTGTACACATGACCCTTATCAACAGAATTTCTGAGTGAGCAAGAAGGGTTAGGTTGAAACTGCTGCAACTTTCTTCATCCTCCACCAGAGGCTAACTCTGCCACTTCTACAGAGCTTCATTGCCTCCATTGGTCCCGTAGCATGTTAAAGTTGCTTAGGCCTCTTCTACACTACACCAGAAAGTCAATCTAAGATACGCAACTCCAGTGATGAAAATAGTGTAGCTGGAGTTCACGTAACTTCAGTCGAATTTCTGCAGTGTCCCCACTGTGGAAGTTTTCCCCATTAACTTCCCATACTCCTCGCAACCCCATGGAGTACTGGGGTTAACAGGGTTGCCATCAGTGTTCAGCTTATTGGGTCCTTAGTAGACCCACTAAATCAAACCACATAAGATCAATCTCCAGAGCATCGATCTTGGGGTAAGTGTAGAGCTGGCCTCAGCATCCCCTCTGCTTATCTTTAAAAAACAGGACTCTGGTCATGGTCTTTGTTCTGTATTAGGAATGCCTGCCTGCACTTCTCTTAATTCCTGAAACATAGGTTCAAGGCTTTAACAGTATGATGTTGAGGCTGTAGCTGTAACCATAGCTGTTATAACTTCTGAGTCAGGTTACTGGAACACTTAATCTTATGGCTGGCTTGGAAAATATAATGTTCTGCACTGATTCTCTACCATCAGTACCATGCAATTGCCCTGGTAACTATATGATTAATTCTTTCTTCAATCGCTTCAGCAGACCAGCAGAGAGCTTCTCAAATCGAGGGCTGTTTTCACTGTTCCTGAATCCTCCATCCTGGTGGATTATTTGCCTTTCATGCACATTAGAAATAGTATTTTCAAAATCTCCTTCACCTTAGCAATGGAAGTCAATGGGAATTAGTCTCTAAGTCTTTTAGGTGCTTTGGGAAATTTTACCCCAGGCAAGGAAAATCTGACTCAGTATGAAGTAAAGAGAATGACTTTGATCAGTGTTGTCAGCTTTGAAAGAAATGGGCTAGATTGAGCACTGAAGTCAATATATAACACTAGCAGATTTACCCGGTGTTGCTCGGGTCCATAATGTGGGAAGTCCATTGGGTGTCTTTTGTTTCTTCATCCCTATAAACTTTTATCATTTGCTGTATTTTAACAAAAAAAAAAGGACTATAGTCAATTTGGTTGCCAATAACAGTTTCTTCTAGTTTTCAAACCTTAAGTATTGCTTGAGCAGTGTCAAAACAGAGCACTACTCCAACTATCTCCATTTTATCTCTTTTCTATAAGGTTTATTGAGAAGCAATCCTATTCCAGATTCAGCCTATTGTTCTAGCTCAGCTTGTTTCAGTCCCTTTTAACATTCGCTCAGTTATGTCAATTTTGAGCACTGTACTTGCCTTGATGAGTCTGTCTCTTTTCTGTCTGGTTTTATGAGAAGCAATTCCATTCCAAGAACATTCCATTTTTGCTAGCACAGCCAAGCCTTTATGATGCTTTACGTTATGATAAGAGGAAGCTGCATACCGAATTTGGTGGTCCTAGTTCTTATTGTTTAGGAGGAGGTCTTGATCAAACAGACAGACAAACTCTCTAAATAGTTTTATTCACACCTAACCCTAAAGAGCAGCCTGTCCAAGAAAACAGTCTGATTAAAAAATATTCTGCCTTGTATGTCCTTTGCAATGTATTTTTCTTCACTTTTTTGTGTGTTTCTTTGTTTATTTTCATTGTTACATGCTGCTTTTGTTCCATACAGAAATTCTTAGTTACATAGTAGGATTTCTGTAGGCAAATCAAATGTAAACTAATAGTCTAGCCAGCAGTGTACACCACAAAGGAGAATTATGTTTGACACATGTTTTATACTGTGGTGGCTATTTTTCATGATTCTGCTATATCTTAGCTGAATGCAGTAACATGCATGGACTAGTGAAGACTGGAAAGAAAGGGAAAAGAAAAATAAGACTGCAATCCAGATGGGATTATTTTCTCAGTCAGAAACTTTTTTTTTTCTATTTCATTTCATTTTAGCTAAGGAGCTAAATAGTTTGTTTAATAAAAACATGAAAAAATGCAAACTGCATTTATGCTTTTTTTCCAAATATACTGTGTCTATAGCTAAGGTAACAAGCAGCAAAAACAATACACTTTCAATATTTATGAGAGATGGTTCTGCTAGAGCAGGGCTACTCAATTTTGGAAGCTCTGGGGAGCACAATGATATTCACAGTGATACTCTGGAGATATTTAAGAGCAGGTTGAATAGACATCTATCAGGGATGGTCTAGACCAGGGGTTCCCAAACTGGGGTACGCGTACCCCCAGGGGGTACGAGAAGCTTGTCAAGGAGGTAGGGGGAATATTTGGTAAATAACTAGATTATCCCAATTGAAATATTCCAAAAGTAGTAGTGTTAGTGAAAAAAGTTGTGATTCTAGAGTCTAGAATTTATTTTCTTTCATATTGAATAGGGGGTATGGGAAGGTTTACTAAAAGCCAAGGAGATACGGGGACCGAAAAAGGTTGGGAACCCCTGGTCTAGATGGAGCTTCATCTTGCCGTGAGGGCAGGGGACTGGACTTGATGACTTCTCGAGGTCACTTTCAGTTCTAAGTGTTCTATGCTTCTATGATTCTAACACACAGGCCCATTTAAGTCAGTTCTGCTGCTATTAATAAAATGCAATATTTACCCGATTTCCACCCATATGACAGCACTTTTAATGAGCAATGACAGTCCAGGAATTTAACTACTAAAACACATATCAACAGAAGACCATTATATTGACTACTTTTCAGTTTTGGATCCCACCCACAGGCCGCGTGTTGAGCCCGCGTAAACCCAAACTGCACCGCGGGCCATAAACAAACGGGGCGGGGGCCGCATGTGGCCTAAGGGCCACATGTTGAGTGGCCCTGTGCTAGCAATTGCTGATCGAGGGCTTGATTTCCAACCTGTACTCATATGATTCCGTGTCTGTCTACACTTTTGCCGCTGGAGTAGACATCCCCAAACAGAGACAGCAACGGGAGCGAGAAAGACAGGTAAGACCACATAGAGAAACAATGAGACCATATATAGTCCTGATGATGGGCTGTGAGGCCAACCCACCCAATCACTGTAGAGTTTTTTGTTGGCATTAACACAGGGGTATTGCATCTAGGTCCTCTTTTGCAAACTTTTGCTGCAGGCTATATAGCATCTCACCCCTTGAGGTCTATAGAGAGAATCTTTAGGAGACCTCTCCATTGGATGATATGTCTATAACCTTTGGCTGCTGATTTGCAAAGCACAAGAAATGTTATGGGGGAGAGGGAGGTGTTGCCAGGAAGCAAACAAAGAGCAAATGCTGCAGATTGTCCTGGCTTCCATCTCTCCCTTTGTAAATGCTTCCGTGTGGGTGGTCGCTACTGGCCTGAGCTGTTGAACGGAGATGCTTGAAGGGTGGGAGTTGCAGGAGAAGCGTTGTCTTTGTTGTTCCAGCCAAAAAAGAGAGCTAATTGAGAAAGTCCAGTAGGGAAGTTACCTAGTAGCTTGAGAAAGAGCCGAGATCTAAGTGGGGAACTCGGCTCCCAAGCTGGATCCTTGTCAGATCAGACAAGAAATATCTGATCTAATTCATCCGAGACACAGCACAATGGCCACGTGGCAGGCAGAGCAGAGTGCTTCTTCCAGACCGCCCTTGAAGAAAGTCAGAAAGATGTCAGTAGGGAGTAAGTCTCCCAGGATCATCCTCCAGCTCGGAAGCTTAATAGACTGGATCCCATGCACCTCCGGTAAATCTACATATGATCCTGTGACTCTATTCAGTGGTGGAGTGACAGTGGCCCACTGAGGAAACAGGTTTTTCCATTTCCAGCCACATTGCAGAGACACATTTAATATAGTCACAGAGTTATATTCAACTCCCGCTGAGGTGCACGGGTTTTGGATTGAACCCGTATCCTTTAGGCTGGGATTTTCCAAGAGGCCTAAGGGAGTGAGGGACACCAAACTTTTGAAATCGGTTAGGAACTGGATGCCTAACTTTCCTTTTGTGATCTGATGAACCTTCAACTCATTCACCGTAGGATGAGCTTGGAGGGGTGTAATACTGACTGGTGTGCTCTTTCTTAGTTTGAAACATGTCCAGGGCCAGTAGAGGGATATAATGAACTGAGCTATTTGCTGTGATTAGGGGCCTGTTATATCAGGCTATGTCTAAACTGCAGGCTTCTTTCAGAAAAAGCTTTTCCAGAAGAGCTCTTCCGAAAATACTTCTTTCGAAAGAGCACGTGCACACTGCCAAAGCGCATAGAAAAAGTGATCTGCTTTTTTGAAAGATAGCGTCCACACTGAACGGACACTATCTTGCATTTAAGCTGTGATTACTATGGACAGAGTGGCTACCGGGCCACCTGTGCTTTTCCTCTTTCCTCTTCT
>JANRFK010000975.1:4454164-4495441 GCA_030068395.1 Apalone spinifera | reverse complement strand
CAAAAGCCTGTAGTCTAGACGTACCCCTAGTGTGAGACCTTGTGAGAGTAGTTACATGAAAGGCTCTACTTACAGCAAGCTTAATAACCCAGCTACTTATATCCACCCCTATAATGTCATCCTAATTCTAGCAAACTTACTGCTAGTTAGGCAGAAGATATCAGGAAAGGTCATAGATTAATCTGCCTAAAATCCCTTCCACATCCCAGCCTTACCTTTGTTGTTAAGCCTTTCTAGCAGCCAGTTCTAAATATAGCTAAGTTTTTGCCCATCTGTATCTTGTTGTCGATTTGGGCAATAATTTTGCTTATACACAGGGCAGCTCATGACTGAGATTTGACATGGGCATCTCCCAAGATATTCTAAACACCTCCAGATAACTTGTGAGCTAATCAAGGTTGCAAGGGAAAATACGTTGCATACCTGGGACCGATTGCTGTTTTGGCAACCAGTCACAACTTCCATTTAACAAGACTTCTGTGGGAGCAGAGAAGCAACACAAACATTAAGGGTACGTCTACACTGCATGGCTATTTAGAAATAAGCTATTCTGGAATAGTTCCAAAATAGCTTATTTCGAAATAGCAGATCTACACGACAGGGAAGCCTCAAAAATTAGCCTGAGGCAGGCTTCCCTGATGTAAATGTGCTATCTCGATTTAGAGCCCCGAGAGGCATTGGGGAGGAATAACTTAGAATGGCCCTGGTGAGGGGCTATTTCAAAATAGCAACAGTGGAGCATCTACACAGGCCTCATTTCGAAACAACTGTTTTGGAATAGGCGTAATTCCTCGTAGAATGAGATGTACAGATTTTGAAATAAGCTGTCCATTATTCTGAAATGATTTTGAAATAATGGAATGGCTGTGTCAATGATCGCATTGTTATTTTGAAATAACGCCAGTTATCTCGAAATAACAGTGCAGTGCAGATGCACCCTCAGAGATTTATCAGGGAGTGAGTGAACAACCTGCCTAACCAGCGCTGTGAGGATGTTGGCCTGGGAGAAGAAGGGCTCATTCTGAACAGAAGAAGATTGGGGAGAATGGGGAGGGAGATTAAATTTTTTTTATCTGCTCTCCAATTCGCCCACTTGAAATTAGAAGCCCCGGGAGAGGGCGGGGGAAGTGGTGAGGTGATTTTAAAAAGAATGGGATGCAGAAAAGGGGGTTCTGGCCCAGCAGGTGGCTGTGACTAAAAGCAGGTACTTTATGGAAAGCTGATGAAAGATCAGACCTTGGAAAATGGTGCCTGGTGAAAGGAGTCACCTGCTGCTGAAAAGACTCGTTCACACTTGTGTGGATGTGAATGAAGCTTTCTCTGGTTGAGCTCAGGTGTATCAAAGGGCTTTTGTTTCTGTTCTTTCTTTTCTTCTCCCAGTTACTGACCTTCTCCCCGCCCCCCACACACCTGCCTGCTGCCCTACCCTCCTGAAAGAGTGCAGTCGCTCACCACAGAGCAATCCACTTGCTACACTAGGACTAATACCCATTTCAGGCAGATGTAACTTGCTGTGGCCCCATCATTCTGTGGAGCAGTTATCAAAGTCCACACCTTTGATTCTTCTGCTGCATACACATTTACTGCACAGCTGGGTGCAAAGTCCCTTGGGGATCTACATAACAAACGTATTGTTGGCAAAGAAGCCTTGATCTTGTTTCCCCTCCCCACCCCCAAGTCAACTGTCAATAAAGGGAAACAGTCAACATTGGCTTCATGGCTGGGACTTGCTGGATGGCACGTGATTTTGATCTCACGTGGCCTGGTGCTTATTAGACTGAGACCACTTGGCTGCTGGGCGAGAGAAGGGAGGGATTGTTAGTTTCTTACTAGAACAACATTAAATCATCTTGATTTTTGTTGTATTTGTGTTTGACCAGTTCTGCTTCTTATCCTTAGAAAACCAGAGTCTCCTTCAGTAATAGCTCCCAAATGTACTGTGTGCAATACTCTTTTTGTAGGGCCGGATTCTTGTCTTGGGTGCACATGCACCATGGCCACTCTCATCAATGGAATTTACACGTGTGGACTGGCAGGTAGATTTTGAGTCCATTTTGGTTTCAATTTTTGAGCCCTGAGCTACCAGGTGAATCGCTTAAACGCTCCATGTCTAGTTATTTTCACTTGCAGAAAGGGAACTAATTGGCAAGTGCACTGGGGTCTTAGATGCAAGATGATGGATTGTGGCGGTGTTTAGATGCAAGCTCAGTGACTTGAAGGCTGATTGGCACTTGAGGTCAGCAGTCATGCTCCTGAACTCTATGAAACTCCCACGCTTTTGGTTTCGGGAACTCATTCTGTGCAACTTTCCTTGTTGTTCTAGGGGAAAGCCCATCGGGAAGAGATCAGAAGTCCAATTTCATTTGCACTGGCTCTGCGAATTCTCCTCCGGACGGTGGAAGCAAAAGGTCATTGAGGAAGCTCCAGTTTCCCAAAGGGATTGAATATCACCATGGGGCTTCCCATGCAGGTTTTAACCTGTGTCATCATAGCTTTGCTGCACCACCATGTCCATGGTGGGCTCATCAAGAAAATTATCCGTCAGAAGCGGGAGACCGGGTTAAACGTAACCTTGCCAGACGATAACCAGCCTGTGGTGTTCAACCATGTCTACAACATTAATGTACCCATGGGTTCCCTCTGCTCCGTGGACTTGGACTCAACTAATGGGGACACGGACCTGAAGACCCAGGTTGAGCCAGGCAAGACCTACCAGGAGCACACGGTGAATGAGGGGAACCAGATAGTCTTCACGCACCGCATCAACATCCCTCGCCGGGCTTGTGGCTGTGCGGCTGCTCCTGATGTCAAGGATCTGCTGAGTAGACTGGAGGAGCTGGAGGGGCTAGTGTCCTCTCTACGAGAGCAATGCTCCAGCAGCATGGGCTGCTGCCCCGCCGGCCAACCCGCAGAAGGTAAGAGAGACGGGCAAAGCTGCTCTGTAGTGGAGTCCGGGGCCTGGCTTCAAATACATGTGAAAACCAGGGAGAATGAACCCCGTCTTTTTTCTTCCTTCACTTCCGAAACGCTGTCAAAACTGGAAATGTTTCTGACCAGCTTGTAAAATGTGACTCTTGATTTGATTATCCACAGGCTATAGCCATTCCACATTTGTGAGTTCTTTCCTCCTACGCTAGTTCCCGTCTGATTCTTCAGCCAGTGTTTCTGGCAGGTTATGTAGCTTAGGCCCCAAAGGAAGACCAGAAGTGACACCATTAAGGTAGTGTTTTTGCAAGCTGATTCTGAGATGGAGGGGCACATGTCTTCTCTTGACTTCCATGGAACTGGAAGGTGACATATGGAGGGCGATGCAGGATCATGTCCCATCCCCCCAGTTTGCTGGTTGCTAAACAGTGCAGCACCTAGAAAATCACCAGAACAACAGTGTGAGCCACATAGCCACATTATGATTGCCATACAATGAAGCAAGGGGGGGGGAGGACGTGGGCACCCTATAGCGTGATCCACAAAAACCACCTAAGCCAGCCGATAGGAGCTGTTGACAAGAGGGGTGTGTGCTAAACCAGTCCCCTCCCCAGGAGATAGGTGCTGAAATCAAGGCTTCAGGGAGGTGCCTAGCTCTGCTTAGCAATTCGCCGCCTCAATCCTTTCTCCTGGAGTCAGGTCTATAAGCACCCTTTGCAGGAGTGATTGCCTACCTCACTCTGCACAAAACTGCCAGAGCAGGGGAAGAGGATGCCTACCTATTGACTCTTATGCCATTGGTTAGAATGCTCACATGGGATGTGAGACACCCAGGTTCAATTCCCCCATCACTGCCGTGGGAGGGGGAGGAGAAAAGGTTTGAACAGGGTTCTCATACAAGAGTGCTCTAATCAGAGATTCCTGTTCAAATCCTACCCCCCCCCCCCCCCCCCCCCATCAGAGAGAACTTGGTTTCTCCTACATACCCAGTAAGTGCTCTAACTACTCAGATAAAATTAGAAAGACATCACCTCCATTTCTGCCTTTAACGAGATTTTAAATGGGACCTGATCCAGTTGGCAGCCTCTGCATGCAGGTTAGGAGGCCAAATGACCACGTTCCCTGTTCATGAATCTCTGTGGGGCTTAGGCCAGGTCTACGCTACATGAAAAAGGCAACCTAAGATACACAACTCTAGCTACAAGAATAGTGTAGTAATGTACCTTAAGTTGAATTGCTGCAGTGTTCCCCACTGCGGGAGGTCTATGGGAGAAACTCTCCCATCAACAGAGTCAATGGGGGCAACATCAGTTGTCAATTTAGCAGGTCCTTACTAGACATGATAAATCAAACCCCGAGAGATCACTCTATGGAGCATCAGTCTCAGGGTAAGTGAAGACAAGCCCTTAGGCTGTAGCTAGGCAGCCATTTGCCGAGACGGAGAAAGTGAGGCCAGAGGTTGAAACATAAGCACCTGAGGAGCTTTTACTCTGAAATGTTAGATTAAGTTTTGGTGGGAATCTTGTGGACCTCAGAGCAACCAAAGCAAAGCTATGCTTTGTAACAAGCAGCCAAGAATCAGGCCCTATATTATGATTATTATTTATTATCATTTTGCAATAAAAGAGGCTTTATCTACACTACAAAGAAAAGTCTGAAAAAATATGCAAATTGTGAACCGCAATTTGCGTAGCTTTGTCCGCTTTTCTTTCAAAAGAGATTTTTCTGAAATTTGGCACATCTACATGGCACCAAATTTCGGAAAAACCTGCTCTTTCAAGCCATCCCTTCTTCCTCATAAAACAAGATTTACAGGGATGGCAAAAGAACACATCCGCTTTTCCAACATTTTTTGGTATCCTGGAAAAGCGTTGCAGTCTAGACATAACCAGAGAGTATTATCCCCTGACTTGGCCAGAAAGTCATTAATGTGTGGTGTCTCATGAGTTCAAAGTGCTGAACAGCCTCTAATTCATCTTCACTGCCTCCCCACTCCACCTTCTCCCCCTGTTGCAGACTGGTTAAATGAAGCACTGAGACTACATAGTCACATGGCAGCACAGCCAACATGTTTGTACAGCACCTTGCACAATGGGTCTGCATTCTTGGCTGGCTCTTAGGTACTATTATAATAAACATGATTAATAATAAATAATACATTGTCAGAACTGAGATTGAAGCTCAGGAATTCCTGACTCTCAGTACAATGCTTAGCCCACTAGAACAGGCAGTGAGCACAGGAATAATAATGGAAGCTCTCTTCATTCTTGCTTCCAAGCATTCTCTAGTAAAGGCCAATTAAAATACAGCACACCTAGGCCATAAGCCAGAGTTAAGGGGAGCAAAATGATACAAGAAAAAATAAAACTTTTTCCTTTGAGTTTCTATTTTATTGATGTTAAGAGGATGGATCATACAGAAGAGCAAAGACAGAAAGTTACAACAGCCCACCTAAAAATCCTTACTATGCACACAACAGCATCTTATACAGTGTCCCACTTTGGGGTCAGCATACCCCATAGCTTCCATTATGATATATAATGATAAGACCTCTAATGGGATGGTCAGGAGTATTCTTTCAAACATTGTGTCAGGGTCATGAGGAAGAGAAGACAAAACCAATGAAAGGGACAAGCCTGCTAATCTACAGAAATGTAGTAATTGGCAACAGCTTTTCCCTGTGGTTCCTGTGAATTAAAAAGTTACCAATGAATTGAAATGTACAGGAGAAACAAAGGTGTATTTTGACCCATTAAGATGCCTTAAAGAGACCTGATCTTCAGGAAATGCTGAGCAACTGCTCTGAAAAAAGTCTCCAATTGGGGACCCAAAACAGAAATTCCTGGAATCACTGGTTATTTTACAGTTTTTAGCCCTTTGGAAGAATTTCTTACTATTATCTTGGTGTTAAAAATTTAACACACCTCTGTTCTTATTGAGTTTGGCCAAAGCTGTCAGAGCAGCTGAATGAAGGATGTGGACGCATTGGAGAGGGTCCAGCTGAAGGCGACCAAAATGATTAGGGGGTTGGAGCGCATGACCTATGAGGAGAGACTGAGGGATTTGGGTTTGTTTTAGTCTGCAGAAGAGAAGAGTGAGGGGGGATTTGATAGCAGCCTTCAACTTCCTGAAAGGAGGTTCCAAAGAAGATGGAGAGAGGCTGTTCACAGTAGGAGCAATGGTCTCAAGTTACAGTGGGGGAGGTCTAGGTTGGATATTAGGATAAACTATTTCCCTAGGAGGGTGGTGAAGCACTGGAATGGGTTACCTAGGGAGGTGGTGGAATCTCCATCCCTAGAGGTGTTTAAATCTCGGCTTGACAAAGCCCTGGCTGGGTTGATTTAGTTGGGATTGGTCCTGCCTTGGGCAGGGGGCTGGACTTGATGACTCCTGAGGTCTCTTCCAGCTCTATGATTCTAAGTGTAAGCAGCTATTTTCAAAGCATAGGTGGCACAACCCAAATGTGAACTGTGCAATCTTAGTCAAAACTTCTGGATATTTATCAAAGCCAAATATTTTGAGGTTTGCCCAATCCTTAATAACTATGTGATATGTGTGTGAGCAGGCCATGAAGCCAGGCTCGCTATCCACATTGGTACCATCCCACTTCTGCCACCATTACAATTTTTTTTTAAAGAGAAGAGGTAACAGTAGACCTTAGTGTCAATGGATGCTGATTGTACCATTTAATGCAAAAGTATAACATTTTGTAACCTTGAGCCCTGCCATATGAGGGGGTCTTACTAACAGTCTTGTGTGTCTAAATTCTGTGACGCACGTCACAGCTCATTAAGTGTAATGAGTTTTCTGATTCATTGATACAGGTCTAGTGGACACGGCACCATATTGCAATGGACGAGGGAACTACAGCAATGACCTCTGCGGCTGCATTTGTGAACCTGGCTGGAAAGGACCCAACTGCACAGAACCGGAATGCCTGAACAACTGCAACAATAGGGGCCGTTGTGTCAATGGCAAATGCATCTGTGACAAAGGCTTCACTGGGGAAGACTGCAGTGAGCTCGCCTGCCCCAATGACTGCAGTGACCAAGGCAAATGCCTCAATGGTGTCTGCCTGTGCTTTGAGGAGTACACTGGGGAGGACTGTAGTGAAGAGCTTTGCCCAGTGGCATGCAGCGAGCATGGCAAGTGCGTGAACGGGAGATGCGTGTGTGACGAAGGCTTTGCTGGTGAGGACTGCGGTGTGCCGCTCTGCCTGAACAACTGCCATAACCGGGGGCGCTGTGTGGAGAAGGAGTGTGTCTGCCACGAAGGCTACACGGGGGAAGACTGTGGCGAGATTATCTGCCCCAATGACTGCTATGACCGTGGCCGCTGTGTCAACGGGACCTGCTACTGTGAGACAGGCTTCACCGGGGAGGACTGCGGGGAGCTCACCTGCCCCAACAACTGCAACAATAAAGGCCGCTGCGAGAACGGGCTGTGCATCTGTAACGAGGGCTTTGTGGGCAACGACTGTAGCGAACGGCGGTGCCCCAAGGACTGTAACAAGAGGGGGCGCTGTGTGAATGGGAAATGCATCTGCAATGAGGGCTTTGCTGGTGCTGCCTGTGGCCAAGTGAAGTGCCCCAAAGATTGCAACAACCGGGGCCGCTGTGTTAATGGACAGTGTGTGTGCCAGGAGGGCTTCATGGGTGAAGACTGCAGCGAGTTGCGGTGTCCCAACGACTGTAGCAACCGGGGGCGCTGCACCAATGGGCAGTGTGAGTGTGATGAGGGCTTCATGGGCGAGGACTGCAGCCAGCTGAAGTGCCCCAATGACTGTCACAACCGCGGGCAGTGCATCAATGGACAGTGCGTGTGTAACGAGGGTTTCATTGGTGAGGCCTGTGGAGAGCTGAGGTGCCTCAATGACTGTAACAATCGGGGGCGCTGTGTCAATGGGCAGTGCGTGTGTGAGGAGGGCTTCATGGGTGAGGACTGCGGGGAGCTGAGGTGCCCCAACGACTGTAACAAGCAGGGGCGCTGTGTCAATGGGCAGTGCGTATGCGATGAGGGGTACATGGGAGAGGACTGTGCTGAGCTGAGGTGCCCCAATGACTGCAACAACCGTGGCCGCTGTGTGGATGGGAGGTGCGTGTGTGATGACGGCTTTGCCACAGAGGACTGCGGGGAGTTGGTGTGCTTGAACAACTGCAACAACCAAGGCCGCTGCGTCAACGGGCGGTGCGAGTGTGACGATGGGTTCACAGAGAGCGACTGTAGCCAGCGGCGGTGTCCTAGTGACTGCAACAACCGGGGGCGCTGTGTTGACGGACTGTGCCTGTGCGATGAGGGCTTTGGCGGAGCAGACTGTAGCGAGAAAACTTGCCTCAACAACTGCAATGACATGGGCCGCTGCGTTGATGGGCAATGCATTTGTGATGATGGCTACAGTGGGGATGACTGCTCCAGCGGTAAGTTTTAGTGTCCGTCTCAGTCAACCAACCACCCTTAAATTATCCTCTGTCTATCCATCAGCCAAAGGAGATGTAAGGCCTTTTTCCCCTAAAACCAGTGTCTGATTCTGATCTTGTTCCTGATGTGGTAGCCAGGAATAACCCCAGTGAAGTCAGTGCAGCTGAGGCAGGTTTGATCAAGGCGAGTGAGACCAGAATTCTTGTAGTCCCTTCTGTTCTTGAGGTTGAACGTTACCACTTATGGCCAGCCAATCAAGCAGCTGGTGAGGTTAGTACTATAGCTGTGGTTCTCACCTAGAGTAAATCCATCCAGTTCCCATGCATGTCAGTGGCTGACAATACAGCCCCAGGCACTTTTGCGTTCCCATTACACTTCTTCTGTTCTATCCTTCTGTACTGGCTTTATCTAAAACACTTTTAGCTCAGCCTTTGGGGAGGTGAAGAGTCCTTGTGATAGAGACTCAGCAGGATTTGCCAAGGGAAGTAGCCTTTTTTAGTCTAGAGAGAGCTCTGACTTGAAAATCAGACTTATAGACCTGCTGGAATACTGGAGTGCAGGCTAACAGCTTCCCTGGTTGACAGCCAGAGGTTTGTGTATGTCCAATAGCCAGGTGGCAGGGTAAGGATGCATTTCCTACATGATGACACCTCTTGTTCATGCTGAACTGGGAGAGTGGGGTATTGCGCCCGCAGCCTGCCCACGGTTGCAGGTGTACAGAACACATAGTGGCCTCAAGCAAGGAGAGACCAAGGAGCTTGGCTGGTTGATGGCTCCTTGGGAGTAAATCACCAACTCATTGAACATTAGCTATGGAATGGGAGCAGTCTTGGCTCCCACCCCCTCTGACTGCCCAGTCGGCAAAGCGGTGCCAGTGCTGGGGTTCTGCCATTTGCTGTTCGCACAAGCCATGTCCTTGAGATAAGCTTGAGGTCACTCCTATGGGAGGTGTAACTCTTGGGCTCTGAAACCCTGTTGGGTTCCTTTCACTGGCCCTCTGGTGCCAGCTCCAGTTCTTTATCTCCCCCAGTTTCCTCGCGGCAGATGAATCCTGAGTCACAGTTTGATCTCTCACCCATGAAAATCTGGAATAATTCCGTGGAAATTGCTGGATAGCTGACCTCACCCAAGATGACAGTAGCATTCAGTGTCACTAACAGCTGAGATAAATCACTAAGGGTACGTCTACGCTGCACACTTATTTCAGAAGAAGCTATTCCGGAAGAAATACTCTGAACTAGCTTATTTCGAAATAACGCATCTACACTACAGGGAAGCCTCAAAATTAGTCTGAGGCAGGCTCCCCTAATGTGGACGTGCCACCTTGATTTAGAGCCCCAGGAGGCACGGAGGAGTAATGACTTTGAATGGCCCTGGGGAGGAGCTATTTCGAAATAGCAGCAGTGGAGCGTCCACAGCACTGCTATTCCAAAATAGCTATTACAGAAGAGGCTTTTTTCCTCGTAGAATGAGGTTTACAAAAGTCGGAACAAGCCATTCATGGTTTCGAATTTATTTTGAAATAACAGACTGGCTGTGTAGACGCTCGCATTGTTATTTTGGAATCAGGGTTGTTATTCCGAAATAATGCTGCTATGTAGACGCACCCTAAGGGTACGGCTAGACTACAAGATTTTGTTGGGAAAAGGGACACAAAATGTGACATGCGTTTTGCGTACCTTTTTCCGATTCTTTTGCCAGAAGAGGCTTTTCCAACATTTGGCCCATCTAGACTGGGCCAAATGTCGGGGAAAAAATCCTCTTTCCGAAGCCCCCTTCTTCCTTGTAGAATGAGGAATACAGGGGCTTCTGAAAGAGCACGTTTGCTCTTCAACCAAAAAAAAGTGGAAGAGCAAACGCATTCCCTGGATGCGGTGGAGTTTTTTCGGGATACCTCCAGTTTCCCAAAGTCTACCGTACCCTAAGTCCCTGAAAAGGCAGCTCTGGTGGTCTTACAAACTTCTGTGCTACTAGAGGGGCACATGCAGCACGACAAACAGTGGCTGCGTATGGGTGTGAGAGCAGAGATTGGCCCAGTGTCTCCAGGTCTGTCTGATCTTTCCATTGATTTTTTTTTCCTGGCAGTGTCCCCTCCAAGCGACTTGACAGTGACAGACGTGACAGATAAAACTGTCAACCTAGAATGGAAGAATGAGAATCTAGTCACCGAGTACCTCATCACCTACGTTCCTACTAGTGTTGGTGGCCTGGACCTGCAGTTCCGGGTGCCTGGAAACGAGACCTCTGCAACCATCCGTGAACTGGAGCCGGGTGTGGAATACTTTATCCGTGTGTTTGCCATCCTACAGAATAAGAAGAGTATTCCCATCAGTGCCAGGGTCGCTACCTGTGAGTCTATAATAAGCAGAAATCTCTGTGTTGGCCATCTCTCTGTTCCTTAATATTCCTTTACTTGGATTTTTTTTTCTCTTTGGGACTTCCTTTTTATAATTCTCTCTCTGTTGTGTTCCTCTTAAAGTCTGGACCAACCCAGAGTCTCCTCAATTTCCCCTCCCGCCCCCAGATTCTCTCCTTGAAATGGATGCACTTTTGTTGTGTTGCTGGAACTTTCCTTCTCTGTCTGAGGCCTTCCACTGAGGGGTCCTGCAAACTCTCGTTTCTGTCATGGCAAGCTACATTTGAAGGTCTCGGGGCTCCACCTGTCAAATTGTTTTCATCCATCCCAGTACAGTAAAAGCAGTTACGTCCACACTATTGTAATTAGCAGAGCCCTGCAAATCCATGGATAGCCGCTTTGTAATTGCAGGCATCCGCCTCCAAGGGTGCGGGTGCCAATATCCACCGCTCACGTTTTGCAGATACGAATGCAGACGCAGATGCCAATTTTGTCCCCTCTAGTAATTAGAACTGAGATTCTTGATTTTCAGTGCGTCCAAGTACAACTCACTTTCATTGCACATCGCTCTCCCCTTTCTTTATGATATCTCAGGACCTTTCACTACTACTAAGTTCAAGCCCTCGCAAGGCACACCAACTCCACTGTTCTACACCTGTGGCTCACTGGCTCATTAATACTATTATTATAAGCCGTTGCTGTAGAATATTATGCTTTTTTAAGAACAATATGAGCTATCAACGCCAGATGAATTAAGTCCATTCAGTCTTCATTGTCCTCATGTCTCTTCCTTGTCACCCAAATATGCTCAGATATTTCCAGTTGGCCCACTTGAGAGAGCAGAGCCATTGCGGTTGTATGTAATAGAGTTGCCGATTTATGAATGACTGTGCCAACCACTGTGCTGGGTAAAATTATAAGGAAAGGGACTTCTACCGGTAGCCAGAAGGGGCAAAAGTCTGATTTCTGCTTTGAGATATATAGCTGTTGTGCAACACAGAACTGCAAAATTGGCATGTACTTAGCTGTGCATGTCTCTTATAAGGCACCAACAGATGTGTGAGTGTGGTGGAACTCTAAAAAGAAGCTCTAAAAAAGAAAAAATTAGGGCAGTTGGAATATGAATCCCCTCTTGTTTACAGAAGGAAATCATAGAATCCCAGGGCTGGAAGAGACCTCAGGAGGTCATTGAGTCCAGCCCCCTGCCCAAAGCTGGACCAACCCTACCTAAAGATTCTTTATTGCATTTTTAGTCTAGCTAAAACTTCACATATGGTGGGTAGAGAGGTGGGATGGAGGAGCCAGGATGGTGGACAGAGTTTTCTGTAGTTTGGTATGTCCCAAATTAACTCTGGTATCTTTGGGGAGAGAAAAAAAAGCTTGGCCACATCTACACTGCAGGCTTCTTGTACAAGAACTGTTTTGCACAAGAGTTCTTGCACAAAAGGTCTTGTGCAAGAACGCATCCACACTGCCATGTGCTTTTGCACAAGATAAGTGCTTTTGTGCAAGAGCGTCCATTGCAGTGTGGATGCTGTCTTGTGCAAGAAAGCGCCAATGGCCATTTTAGCCATTGGGGTTTCTTGCACAAGAAACCCCTGTTGCCTGTCCACACTGCCTTCTTGCGCAAGAGGGCTTATTCCTCGTGGGGGCAGGAATAACTCTTGTGCAAGAAGCCCTCTGTTCTGACGCTTTACTGTAAATTTACTTGTGCAAGAATGCGCGTGCAAGGTAGACGCTCTGCAAGTTTTTGCAGAAGAATGGCCGTTCTTGCAGTGTAGATGTAGCCCATGTGTTTGTTCATTGTACTAATTCCTTTTCTGTCTTTCTTTCTTTCTTTCTTTCTTTCTTTCTTTCTTTCTTTCTCCAGTTTTGTCTCTAGCACCCATCACTGTAGTATGTATGCATCTTTATAGTATCCAAAAAAAATGTCCCCAGTGATTTTCACCATTGTATTCATTTGTGAATATCTCATTCCCTGAGCTGAAGGGATACTATGACCCATGCAGCTAACCTCTTGCTGTTCCTCCTCATAGATTTGCCTGCTCCTGAAGGTCTGACATTCAAATCCATCAAGGAGACATCTGTGCAGGTGGAATGGGATCCTCTAAACATTTCATTTGATGGATGGGAGCTCATATTCCGGAATATGGTAAGGAAAAAGCTTATCCAGGAAGCCTCTGTGTACAAGGACAGAGTGCTGGTTTCTTTTCATGCTACATTCTAACTAGAGCTGGCCAGAGAATGTCTAATTTATTTCACAATAACTTTTGAGAGTTTCACATTTTGTTTTCGTGCCTCACTGGAATGAAAACCAAACCTTTCCACTGTTTTCACAAAATGGGAATGGTTCCCAAAGGTCTGTTTTTTGATTCAACACTGTCTCCTTGGAAATGACAAGAATGTCTCCCCATGAACCTCCAAAACCATCCCAGCCAAACCTTTGTCAAAATCAATTTGCCCGCAGGAGACATTTCAGTTTGGATGGGGAAAAAAAGCACAGTTGAAAATGTTCTGATTTCTTGTTATTTTTACTAATTGCCATGCGTGTTACAGAAAAAGGAAGATAATGGGGACATAACCAACAGTTTGAAGAGACCAGAGACGACATATATGCAGCCAGGTCTGGCACCGGGACAACAGTATAATGTATCCCTGCATGTTGTGAAAAACAAAACCAGAGGACCAGGGCTGTTTAGAGTGGTTACCACAAGTAAGTTCTATTCTGTTATTTGGTATTCTCTTGGGAGATGCTTAATGGAAGGAAAACCAAGGCAGACAACACAGCAGCCCCCCTTTTGAAAACACGAAGCAGGGAAGAGCTGCAGTAGCTGACCCACGGAATTCCTGGGCTCCCTGTCTGAGGAGGAAAGGAGATGTTCCTTCTAGTTGGCAGTGAACCAGCATGCACTGTGTTCCTGTTCGGAGAGTGCAACCATGAGCAGTCAGTAATGAAGGCAAGGGAAGGCACAACCTTCCCAAAATTGCCTACATGTCCTAGCTACCCGGGAAGGCTGGGGCCACGGCATGGCATCTCCGGCCCTGCAGGTGGCCAGGAAGGATCAGGCAGATGGTAGGCGGGGCTTGGCTCCAAGGGCGGGCCTTGGACAGAAGGGGTGGAGCTGGGGCTTGTCTTCCCCAGCTGGGCCTTCACAGGCCGCCCATGAGTGAAACAAAGTGAATCAGGCTCCACATCACTAATCTACCACATGAAACGACTTGGCCCCGGCAGGATTCCTCATGCAGCCGGAAAACCGGCTTGGACGTTGGCTCATCCTTGTTGTGCCAGTTCAGGACCTGCTCAATACACATCCCTTTCCCTTCCTGCATTACGCAACTCTTCCCATCTGCATCGGTGGCGTATTAAGCAAGTTGGCATGAAGAGTTACAGTTGTTAATAGGAGTTGCTCGGTAGAATTTTGCTTCGATTCCACTGTGAAGGGACAGTGTCCAAACTAGGTTTGCTCTCTCAGTGGTGGGATCAGAACATTCATTTTTTTCCTCTTTCTATACCAGAGCTGGATGCCCCGAGCCAGATTGAGGTGAGAGATGTGACAGACACCACAGCTTTAATCACATGGTTCAAACCTTTGGCTGAAATCGATGACATGGAACTCAGTTATGGCCCCAAGGATGTCCCAGGGGACAGGACGACCATCGACCTCTCTGAAGATGAAAGCCAGTACTCCATTGGGAATCTGAAACCACACACAGAATATGAGGTGACGCTGATCTCTCGGCGCGGGGATATGACCAGCGACCCTGTGAAGGAAACCTTTGTCACAGGTACAGAGCTTTTTCAGCTATGATCATAGCTTCTTGTCTTCTGCTCTGCTCCAATCACCACCTGCACATCCATGCTAGTTAGTTGGAGCCTGTTGCTTCATTGTACAGTTATTGTACTGGCACATTCCTAAACCAGTCAAAGAAGTGTATGGCAGTTGAATAAAGTTTTCAAAAGTGACTTAGGAACTTTAATCCAATTGGTTCCTGGAGAGACTTGGGCTCCTCAATGCCTGCATCTCTTTTGAAAATTGAAATTAGGTTCCAGATCACTTAGTCCTTTTGATATTTTCACCCTAAATCTCCCATTTTTCCCCACCAATACACAGTGTTCCTCCTACCTTATCTGCTGGTCTGTTTATTAAGCTAAAGTTTTCCTATAATTCCATTACCAGAGTGTCTAGTTCTGAACAGATACATTATTATGTCTGTATCCCTTGTGGATTAGAGGAGAACTCTCTTCTTTTTTTCCTTCTGCAGTTTTGGACATATCTGTCTGCTTTTGTTTTTAATTCAGTTTCACCTTCAGGTATGCTAGGAATGCTGTTTTAAAAAGTAGGCATTTTACTGCGCAGCCATGGTTTGGATCTGTTAGTGGAGCCATATGACAATGCTGGGGAATAAAAGGAGCAGGAACATGAAATCCTTTTTCACCCCAGGATGGAGTTGTTTCATCAGTCCAGGATTTGAGTCTATTGTGGGTGTGAATTATAATAGCTCATGGAATTTTGAGATTAAATCCCTAGTTCATTCCAAGAGATGAAATCCTGTAGGCCAGGGTTGGAAAGTTGGATGATTTAGTTGGGGTTGGTCCTGCTTTGGGCAGGGGGCTGGACCCAATGACCTCCTTATGTCTCAAACAGCCCCGGGATTCGACGATTCTGTGATTCAGGGGTATCTTCGAATACTGCATTCCAGGGCTGGTCAACAATTTTCTGTCACATCATTGGTTCTCAGTAAGACAAAAATTAAAAAAAAAAATCCCAGGAGGTATCTGCTTTCCTTGGAAATTTTCAATTTTTCTGAAAACTTTTTAGCAAGAAAATGGATTTTTGGGGAGAAGTCAGAATTTTCCACCTGAGATATGACATGGCATTTTTTACCAGCTTTAGTGAATTGCTCTTCTTCCTAAAAGAAATTGGTCTAATCAGGTCAGGGACAGTCCTATGAGTGGTAAATTCTGTGGGAAAATTGAATTCATTTTGTAGATGGTACCCTATGCCAGGTATGCAAATCGTTCTCCCCTTCTATCCTGAGAGAGAACCGTTTTCCCTCCTCAGAGTTGGATGCACCGAAGAACCTGAAACACCTGTCTCAGACAGACAACAGTATCACCTTAGAGTGGAAGAACAGCCATGCTAGCATTGATAACTACAGAATCAAGTTCGCTCCCATCTCAGGGGGAGACCATGCCGAGATCACTGTGCCAAAGAGTAATGAGGCTACAACCAAGGCTACGCTAACAGGTAGGCTGAAACTAAGATTATTTTTAATGCAACTGACGCCAGTAACCAGCTAACGACCTGACATTTATCACCCTGATGCACTGTGGCTACAGAAGCAACTACGGGGTTACAAATAGAACCCAGTTACCTTGCTGTTGTATGGTTGGTCTGGAGCAGGGCTATAAAAATAAAGGGGAAGTTGCTATCTGGAGAAGACCTTCTCCTCTCCCCTCCCAGCTGTGGGCTGTTAAGTTAATAAAATTAGTCTGAAAGAAAGAAGAAAGGGATCTTCAATTGAACCAGAGTTTGGGCTTTATTGTAAGTCCCCAGCCTTGGACCACCATGTTACTCATAAAATGGCAGGAGGGACAGTTATACTGCAGAATGACCACAAGGGGCAGCAAGGAGCCTCACATAGGGAGCAGGACAACTATAACCGCATTGGGCTGGCAGGGATGGAGAAAGAGACAGCTATCTAGAGAGTTTGTCTGTTTGCGTGTACGCCTCCCCCGGCTCTTATCGATGCAGCAACCATGGACAGGCACATCTCGCCTGGCCCCAAGCTGTGCAGTGAGAGAGGGCTAGGGCTGTCCTTTATTCCTGGAGCAGCCTGCATACTGAACCCCTTATCCCCAGCACCAATGATTTAAATGAAGAAAAAGAAAATATATTAGGGTTAAGGACCCAAAAATAACATAACATAAGAACTAGTGGTCACCAGATGAAATTAATAGGTAGCAGATTTTAAAGAAACAAAAGGAAGTTTTTATTCATGCAGCGCATAGTCACCCTGTGGAACTTCTTGACACAGGATGTTGTGAAGGCCAGGACTATAACAGGATTCAAAATAGAACTAGATACAGTAATTGAGATTAGGTCCATCAATGGCTATTTGCCAAGATGGGTAAGAATGGTGTCCCTTCCCTCTATTTGTCAGAGGCTGGAAATGGATGACAGGAGAGGGAGCATGTAATGTTTACCTGTTCTGTTCACTCCCTTTGGGGCATCTGGCATCGACCACTGTCAGCAGACAGGATTCTGAGCTAGATGGACCTTTGGTTTGACCCAGTATGGCTGTTCTTATGTTCATGCAATGCTGCGTAAATCTTCTAGTATTTATATCATCACAATATGATTGTATCCATACTTTATAACAGTACTGTTTTCATTAGGGTCTCATTAGCTATCTAGGAACATCTGGTCTTCCTTTGCTAGGAACAGAACTTTCCCTGACACTAAGAATTATTCATGCACAACAGGGGAACAGGAGGCCCTCTTAGTGTAAAATACTGTATCGGCTGAATGGATTACAAAGAATTTACCAAAATGTAAAGCTATAAAGCAACACACTGGAGAGCTGCAAAGAGAAATGTGATTACTTATGAAAGAGACTTTAAAATCACACTGAAACCCATGGGGACTGGGATAATAAGCATATTTGAATCTTTTATGGTATTGAAGTAATTCAGGATGTGAAAGACATTGAAATTGATTTAGATATCAGGTGACTCTCATTTTTGTTAAAGACATAGTGTCTTTGTTCCTTTCAAAAGCCGCATTTTCAGAGAGATTTTTAAAGGTATTTAAAAATGCAGCCAGGCACCTCGCGGAATTTTCAAATAAATTTTGAAACCAATGCCAGTTGATTTTTGAAACAAAATACAGGACTGGTCACTTTGCAATCTCTCAGGGTGCCCGTCTGAAGCTCCAGGCACCGAAATCTCTTTAATAATCTGACACCGACTCTCAGACTCGCCGTGTCACTTTCTCATGGGCTTGCAGAAAGGACCATGCACCTTTTCTAGGCAGTTTGGATTTTCACATTCAACACGGATTTCTCCACACTCATGCAGGTTAAATTTAATAAAATCATAAGCTCTTCCTGGCAGGAACTGTCACTTGACTCATCCGAAGAAGTGGGCTGTGCCCATGAAAACTCAGGATACTCTATATACATATTTTTGTTAGTCTCTATGGCAGGGGAGGGGAACCTAAGGCCCAGGAGCCAGATGCAGCCCCTGGGTTCCCTGGATTTGACCCCCGAGGCTTAGGACCCCCCTCCCCAGGATTGAGGAGCCCATGATGGCATTCCAGAGCCTCTCTTCTCCCACCACCATCTCCCCGCAGCCCTCCGCCCCAGACTGATTTTTCTGTGGGTCAGCAGCCCTTGACCCGAAAAAGGTTCCCTACCCCTGCTCTAAGGTGCTACAGGACCACTCTGGTTTTTTTTTTTAATGTTTGGACAGTGTCTAGCACACTGGGATCCCGATCTTGGTGGCTTCTCCAAGTATTATAATAAAATAATAATTATAACATTGAATAATAAATAATCAAGTTGAACGTACATGCAAAAGATTTTTCCCAACACTGGAAACCAGCTAAGCTACAGCTACACTATGGCACTATTTTGGGATACTGGAAATATGGAAGCCAGCTATTCCACATCTTTTGAGTGAGCCCATTATTTCGAAATATAACGGGCTTGCTATTCCAACATCCCTGTAAACCTCGTTCCAGGAGGGTTAAGGGACATTTCCGAATAGTGCTTCATTTTGAAATTTGGTGCAGCGCAGACAGCGCCAAATTTCAAAATAAGCTATTTCAAAATTACCTTGAAATGAGCTATGCAATTTGTGTACTGCAACTTGTGCAGCTTATTTCGAGATACGGGCACAGTGTAGATGCACCCCTAGAGACTGACTGAAAATTTGGCTCTTAATGTTCATAGCAAAAGAAAGATCCTATGCTGCCTCATACTACAGCTTTCTTATTAAAAACAAAACCAACCCACTTTTTGGCTAGCACCAACCCTAAACAGTGACCGATCTCTCCCCCTTCTCCATAGGTCTGAGGCCTGGAACTGAATATGGCATTGGAGTGACAGCAGTGAAGCAGGACAGAGAAAGCATTCCTGCCACCATCAATGCTGCCACCGGTGAGATGTTCCTTTCTCTTTGCCACCCGGGGGGAAACGACAAAGAAAACTGGAGCCATACAGGAGCCCCAAGTAGGGGCAAGTGTAGCTGTCTCGTAAATTGTGCAGCCCTCTTGGTCTTTTGAAGGTCAATGTGGCTGCTGAGGACAAGAGCAAAGCCCACAAAATATGGCATGATCCAATTCCAAGCCCATCAAATGTGAACATTGAGTACACAGCTTAGTGAGGGAGGGAGCAAATTCTCCATCCATTGGAGTCTTTTAACCACAATTGGATGTCTTCCTTTAAACATATTACCTCTGTGTGAAGGACAGTGGGACTGCAACCCCCTAACATCTGTCTGTGGCATCCTCTCTCTCCCGGGGGAGCCATGCTGAGAAACTCTGCTCTGGTTTCATCTCAAGAGCTCAGAGCAAGAGTTACTGGCTGAAACTGAATGTTGGTTTAAAAAAAAAGGAGGGGGGATCAGATTCTGCCTTTCTACCATGCAGTGGGTTGAAATGAACGTTAGTGAGGGAGCTCTGGAGTCCGTTTGGTTTGCACATAAATGGAATCTCACCTGCCAATACTTAGATGAAAGGATAGGATCCGCAAAGACATAGAAAAGGAAATCACCCTCTCATTCCACATTGAATTGGTTATTTCAGTGGGTATAATGGTTGCTCTTTCTGCAGTTAGCAAACCCCAATGGCAATACACAGCTCTTGCACTGAGGAACATAACAAAAATATGGATGTATAAATAACCTCTGTGTTTTAATGTGTAGATCTGGATAATCCCAAGGACATGGAGGTCAACGATCACACAGAAACGACCCTCTCCCTCCGCTGGAAAAGACCACTGGCCAAGTTTGACCGCTACCGCCTCACTTACGTGAGCCCCTCCGGGAGGAAGAATGAAATTGACATACCAGCAGACAGCACCTCTTACATCCTGCGAGGGCTGGAGGCTGGTGCAGAATATACCATCTCCCTGTTTGTGGAGAAAGGCAGGCATAAGAGCAAACCTACACTGCTGAAGGACTCTACTGGTAAGTAGCAGCCTCTGACATCAGGTTCTCTTTTGTAAAGAGTGGGTGAGAGGATCAGTCGAAGCAAAATGGCACCTGCTTTCCAAAACACTGCCGGGAAGCAGCTGGTGCAAACATCTGGTTTCTCTCTCAAGTGTGAAACCGAAACTGAGGGATAGCCCTGCATTTGCCTTATCCCCTTATTTCTCTCCATCTTTTCTGCTGTGTGCTCGTTTATCCCTTAAGGCAACCCATTCAATACACTTATTCTCCAGCAGGGAATGTATAACCTCATTCGTTGCTTTAAATTGCACGATTTCCATGTGTGTCTGTCTTAATGGTTTATTTTGTTTTCCTGCAGTTTACAGCAATCCAAGAAGAAAGGAGACGTAGACGTTAACACACCTGTGTCACATTTCCCCCACTGCTTTAATGAATTTTCATTGCAGCCTTGCTTGCCACTGAAAGGATCCGAGCAGTGTCGGAGCACTCGCAGCTCTGCTTTTATCCTTCGCTGTTGTTTTCTTTCAATTGCATAGGAAAGCTAATGGCCGGAGGGTGGCGGGCTCCATTCCCCCCCCCCCCCCCCCCCCCCCCAGGGAGAGGCGGGAGAAAGGGCGCCCTGAAGGTGAGGTAGTGGGGTGGGTGAGGCGAGATAAGGGAGGCCTTGAAGGTAGCCCCTTGATTCCATTAGCTACCAGGACTGCTACACTTCTCAGTAAGAAAGGGCCCATTCTGCTGCCATTATTCACTTGGAGCAGCACCTTATTCCTCGAGGAGTTTCTACTTCTGGTGGGACTTCTGGCTGAGTAAAAACAGCGAGGGGTCCTGAGGCATCTTAAACATGAAGGGCACGTCTACACTACATGGAAGGTTGACACTGCCGTGGTCAATCTTCCCGGGTTTGATTTAGCGAGTGTAGTATTGACCCTCTAGATCAAACTCAATGGGTGCCCCCGTCAGTGCCAGTACTCCTGCTCCTCATGAGAAGTAAGGGAAGCTAGGAGGAGCGTTTACTCCCATCGACCTCCCACTGTGTGGACGGTGCGGAAACGTGTTGTAAGGTATGTCGACTCCAGCTACGTAATTTACGTAACTGGAGTTGCCTATCTTACTTTGACCTTCCTAGGTCGTGTAGACCAGCCCTAACAAATTTATTTGGGCAGAAGGTTTCAAGGGCTGGAACCCACTTCATGAAATGCATCTGATGGAATGGGTTCCAACCCATAAAAGTTTATGCCCATATAAACGTGTTACACTTTAAGGTGCCACAGGACTCCTCATTGATTTTGCTGAAACAGACTAACACGGTAACCTCTCTAAGACTCATTGAGTAGGGAACTCTTCTATAAGTGCAGGTATGGCCGAGAGAGGGCTATATTGGGCTATGGCTGTAGGGTGAAAGATAAGCAGGCCCTACATGTTTTTAGGGTCATTTGTATTTAAATATTGTGGGCTAGCCCTCCCCTGGTATAAATCAGTATTGCTGCGCTGATAACAGTGAGATTAAATCAGTTAAAATAGTTTGATCAGTTGATCTAGGCCTATTAGTTTCATCTTATTTCCATCTGGAGGACAAACCCAAGCAAGAAACCCCAGACCTTTCAAAGTCACATTTGTAGACAGCGCAAATTGCCTGGTATTGTGACGTCTCAAAATTAAAGTAGGCACCTTATTCGGCTGCCACACAGTGCATCCAACCCAACCAACTGTATTTCTCCTAGTAATTTCCATGCCAACTGTGCCTATAACTGGTTTACAGAGTTAAATAATTCAAGACAGCTGAGAGTTCAGATGCTGTAGCCATCCACACTAAGTAAATTGAATGATGAATTAATAAGGCCAGTAGCCAAGTGGTAGAATGAATAGGAGGCACTGACACACAAAACAAAGCCAAAGGTTTACGCTGCAGGGATGAACAAAGCTTTGATCTGCCTAGGTTATTTCTCCCCCTTCTCTTTGAAGAATCTTCAGACCCTCACAGGAAATACAGATGGAGGGTGAAAAGACTTAAACAACATACATCAGAAGGCACTTGCTGGGGAGTTTCACAAACTAGTCATTCCCAGCATCAGAACCAAATCCCCCAAGCCTTGCTCTTTATCGTCTTGCGATATTTTTAAAAACAAATATGCATGAGACCAGTGTAATTTTGTTAGGTGTTTGCTCTGGGCCATGCATAAAGTGAGTTTGTCCTGCAGCATCACCTAGGATGAAGCAGCCCCGGCCAATATAACCTCTCTCTGCTCTTTCCCTTGACTAGGGATGAATGCATCCCATATGCATAAAAATCAGGCACTGTAACATAAGAGCCTGTGAGCGTGTGAGCTGGGAGTAGTGGGGCTGCTTCTTTCTTTCTTCCAGCCACATCCCAGAATGTGTAAGATCCTATAGTCCTCTGGGCGAGCAAAAAAAAAAAAAAAAAAAAAAAAATTCCTGTCAGCTCTCATGCTCTGCCCACAGCTAGAGATGACTCCTGGGCCGTTTCACCACTGGAGATGGGGGTGAGAGATTGCTCTGCGCAGCAGGGAGTGGAGAGTAACTGATTCAAGTGGAAGGCACCAGGAGCAGGGCTAGGACCGATCCAACTCTTTGTACCCTAGGAGCCCCAGGGATGGGCCTTAGAACCACTGGTTCATTAAAAGAGAGAAGAAGAAGAAGAAGAAAAAGAAAAAGGGTCCAAGTGCCACTTGGCGAGTGCAAAGTTCCCATCCTTTGGCCATGTCATGTTGTTTAGTCTTTCGCCTTAATCCTCCCTGATTTCTGCTTGTTCAGTCAGATCTGCAGAGGTCAGGGAGTCTTTGGTTTGGTTTTGCAAGGGGTTTTTTTGGTTGCATCGGTCAATTATCTCCTGCTGAAATCCTGTAAGATAGGCAATGCTCCTTGAGTGGCAGATGTTATTTTCTTGTGCGTTGTCTCTCTCTTTGGCAGTCCCTCGTACTGCCTTCAATCTCCCGCTGAGAATATAAACAACACTCACTGTCTCTGTGTGCATGCACATCCACAAATAAAGAATCTTGGCACATTGTGTAACACAATGGCAAAGGGCATGTCACACTCCCTCTTAGTCTCCAGCTCACTAGTGGATCACAATTATCTACTGCTGCTAAGGAACTAAATGGATCTTTTAGCTCGTGAGGTAGAGGATCGTGCTTTGGTGCCGCTAGTCAAGGTTTCAAAATCTATTCACAGCCGGGTAATAAATATGAAGTGCTCAGTTCATTGACTTTTGTTCTTTTTTAAAAAGGAAGGAATTAAGTTCTCTACCCTTTGCTTGTTTGTTTCTTTATAGCCACCCGTAGTCTAGAACTAAAGTGGCAGGCGACTCCTGGCCCAGATGAATACTCTGGATCTTGGAGCTCAGAGGCTTCAGGGATGGGGGAGGATACGCTGAGGGATGTGGTGGTCTCCAATGTGACGGCGCATGGCTTTAGTCTCTCATGGAAGGTGGACTCGGGAGCCTACACTAGTTTTGTGGTGGAGTACAAGGAGGTGGATTTGGCAGCAGGGCCCTTTGCAGAAATCTCCATCCCTGGACACGTCTTAGGCACTGTGATTGATGGCCTCCAGGCTAACACCTCCTATAAAGTCAAGGTGTACGGAATGGTTGGAGGACAGCGCTCCCATCCTCTTGAAGCTGTGGCTACAACAGGTACAGCCTTTCTGTTATTAACTAAGGGCTCCCTAGTCAAGGCCCGCTTTGTTAGATGTTCCACCCAGGATCATGGTATATTTGAAGTTGAGAATGACCTGAGAAGTGAAGGAGAATACGCTTTGTATTATGCAAAAGGGCCATTTCTCTAGCATCTTTCCAAATATATTTATCGACACAGAGTCAATTTATAGTGTAACCCCCACGTAGCTGATCTTTGAGGAAACTGAGCAGTCAGACTGCAGCTTTGTTTCTCCCTGCTCCTGTTCTGGAGCAGTGCTTGAGTAGCACGATGTGGGTGCTGGAGAAGGAGGGACGGTAATGCATGACTGGCATGTGGCAATAAAAGAATGGACTTTATAAAAGCTGAGTGCCCACGTAACGTTCCTCTGCAGCAGCGCGCAGATTGTCCAGTGACCTGTCTTGAATGAGATGCTCTCTTGCATCTGGAAGGGAGTTACATGCTAAGAACTGATTGGGAGCATGGCTTGGAGAAGGTAGCTTCCTTCTCTGTTGAATGACTAAAGCAGATTCATTCCATCTGCTGAGGACCTTTCTGTGTCAGTCCTTTTTCTTACGGCTTCTGCTTGTCTAAAGTCGTGTCCCCATTTTCCCACACTCAGAGTACCATTATCAACCATGAATAGGTGTGCCAGCCTGATAGGACCTGCAGTGGTTTCCATTGAAAAGTAATTTGCCAGCAGATGCTACACGGTTACCACATCTGATTCCTTTTTAAAGTAGAGACATAAATGGGTATTGCAAATATCAATATGCAGTGACTACTGGCCATACAGAATTTTTAATGGTAGTCATTGTGGTATTCACCTCAAGCAAGACCCTAATTCAGATCCTGGCCATCAGTTACTTCCCCTTTGGTGTCCTCTGGTGGTACAAGGCTAGCTAGTTGAGACTGAAGAGAGGGATATTTAAATGGAGGGCCCAAAAGAGGGTGAAGAGTCCATGGTTGATCCTGATGCTGAAATTCTAACGTGGGTGTGTTGAAAGCACCGAGACCCAGAACTTGGGTTGAGTGGAGATCTGGCACTTAACTGATAGTGCCCAATAAATAGGGCAAAAGACAAAAGACACAAACAAGAAATACTAGAAAGGAACACTCCCTGTTCCATCCCAAACACCTACACCCTGGCAGGACATCAGCATGTTTTATAGTGACAGCGTTAGTGAGGAATTAAAATGGAATTCCTCTGGAAGGCCCAAGAACATCCATAGCGGAATACAGACTATAAAAGTGACACCTCCAGTGGAAAGTTTTACTCTCAGGATAATAGATATAGGTTGACTATGCAAGGAATTCTCATAACAATGTATCTGTTGTCCGTCTAAATGTTCTTTCATGGATTTAACTGCTGAGCGTCTGCTATTCATTCATCTTTCTACAATGTGCCATTGTATCTGGCTCTCACGCATGCACCCAGGGCTTCTAGCTCTGTGTCTCATCCATTTGTCTAAATGTGGCTGCCTTCACATGTTTCTACCACCCATCCACATTGTTATTCAACCATCATACTGTTACTTGCATTTTCTGTTGTCCATTCTTCTAGTTGTTAACAGTCTCATGCATCGATAGCTATTGATAGCTATATTACTTGGATGTTTTTGATGTATCTAGCTATTCTTTATTTCTGTCTCACCTCTGCGTCTGTACACTAAATCATATATTTTTCTATTATGGGTTAGCCTACTTAGCACCAAACTTTCTCTCTACTTATCATCCATCCATTTCCCCTTTGTGGGTCTTGTTAACACCCCTAAACAGTATCTCTAGCTAGTTGTGCAAAAAAAAATTGTAAATAATATGACTGTGTAGCTTTACTTGCATGGCATTCTTTATGCACTGCAACTGAAATCAATGGAGTCTCATGGGAAAAACTCAGAGCTGAGTTTGGCCCAGTATATTAAACTGACTGTAAGATTCAGCATTCAATACTAGTGGCAAGCATATCCCCTTCAAGTGAGTTACTCACTGGAGTTACCACATATTCCACCATTCTGCTTTCTATTAGTAACAGATTGCATGAAAAATTAAATCCTTGCTTGTAAATAATAGAATAAACAATTAATATGGAGTCACAGCATGCCAGAAAAAAAAGGAAGCGAATTGTGTGTAATTTCTTTAAAAAAATCCCCTTTTTATTTAATTTTTTTTTATTTTGGAATTTCAAAATTAAATATTTTGGCAATTGAAAACATTAGATCACCTTTTAAGCTACTCAAACTGATAGAGGGAGGGCTAGAATTTTGTGGAACTACCACTGAAACCTTTTTTCTGAATTGTAAAATGTCAAAATTCTGAAATTCAGAAATTGTCAACTAGTCCTAATTTTCGCCCTTTCCCCTCCGTTATCTGTTTAGCTCTGTAGCAAGTGCAGAGGGCTGTGTACAGTCTGTCTTTTCCTCTCACGTCTTTCCATGTTGTGCTTTCTTTTCACCATGCCTATATGACCTCCATCTCAGTTTGCATCATGGAGTCTGTATCTGTATGATAATTTTGCTGTCCTCCTAGTTCTGCCTATCTGTGCATGAATGCATGCATGCATATCTATATACTTGCATGTATTCTGCAACGAATGTTAGCTAGAAGCATGCATATAAAGTGGTCAACATTTAGTACCACATACATTCCTCAGAATCTGTTGTTGCCACACACTTCGCCACAACAGACTTTGTAATTCCAATTCACAGACCCATAGTAGGTTCCTTTTTAGCTGTCGCACGCTTTCCTTGTTTTTCCCCCTATGAATGTCACATTAACATAATGATTCATAAGGCCTTTTAATAACTGTCGGCTAACTCAGTATCCTCACTGGCAAAATGGGAATTAGTGTAGTAATAGCTAATTTACTATCATGATGATGAAGCTACTATCTTTGAGTTAGATGGTATATAGGACTTAGGTCTGGTCTCACACCAGAAGTCAGTAATAGAGTTACAATGATCCACGACCAGTATAAGTGGATGTTCCCACAGACTTTCAGATTTCTTGGAGGTCAGCAGAAAAGGTATTTTACCAGAATATTTGTGCTGGGAATGCCCTTTCTAAATATTGGGTTTTTTTCTTGTTTTCTTTTGTTTAAAGATGTTTTTAATTGTTCTTCCTCTTCTGCAAACACTGTTATGACATGCTAGCACAGGGGCGGACAATAATTTTTGCAGGGGGCCACTTAATGAATTTTTGCACCTGGTCATGAGCTGGCTCCACCTCCAAAAGGGGCGGGGCCTGAGGCAGAAGATGTGGGACTGGGGACTAGCCTCCCCCCAGAGTTCTCAGGGGCCGGGATAGCGCCGTGGCCATGAGCCATTTAAATAGGATCCTGCCGCCTGAGTCACTGCCTGTAAATTTGGTGGCACAGGAAGCAGGATATAAATAGAAAGTGGCCAGCTGTAGCCCATGGGCCAGATCAACCTGTTAGGTGGGCTGGATCCGGCTCCCAGGCCACATCTTGTCCAGCCCTGAGCTAGCATCTTGCCAGTTTGGAGACAGATATTGAATCTAGGTCATGTACCATTCTGTTCTGCCTGATGGAGGAAGTCTGCTTAGTGTCTTTTAAATGAATGCTATGGAGCCAAGGAAGCAGGACAGCCAGCATGGAATGATGTGGCTAGTCCACTGATGAAGGGAGAATGCTGCATGACTAATTGAAGTCTGAGAAGTTAGCTGCCTGTTACCCTCCAGTTGAGATGGACATTCACTCTTATCTGTGCAACCCTGAGAATCCCAAAGCCTGATGATGGTATTAGGCATGTTAAAAAGAGGAGTCCTGTGGCACCGTAGGGTATGTCTACACAGCAGCGTTATTTCAGAATAACATAGCGTGTGTCTCCACTGCAAGCCGTTATTTCAAAATAATGTCAAGATGGAGGACTTCTTGCTCCGGCTCATAGTAACCCTCATTTCACGAGGAATAAAGAAAGTAGAAGGAAGAACACTCTTCCTTCAACTTCCTGCTGTGTAGACAGTGCCTAAAGCTGAGTTTAATTATTTCAACGTCAGCTACGTAAGTGACATAGCTGAAGCTGTGTAGCTTAATTTGACTTTAGCCCTGCTGTGTAGGCGTATCCTGAGGCTACATCTACACAGCAATATTATTTTGAAATAACTTAGTCCGTGTCTACACAGCAGGACTTTATTTTGAAATAATGTTGAAATACTGTCAAGCTGGAGGACTTCTTACTCTGATTCCCATAACCCTCATTGTACGAGGAGTAAGGGAAGTCAGAGGAAGAGTGCCCTATTTCGAAATAAGTGCTATGTAGACGCTCCCAATTTCTAAATAAGCTACGCAATTGATGTAGCTCACTTTGCACAGCTTATTTCGAGGTAAGCCCTGCTGTATAGATATACCCGTAGAGACTAACAGATTTATTAGGGCATAAGCTATTACGCGTGGGTTGCATGTTAACGCCGTGCACAGAGCAAGTGCTGGCTCATCTCTTTGTCCTGTGAAGCTCTTCAAAGAAAAGTCTCCCTAATATTCTCTCCAGGTTTTTTTTTTTTTTTGTAAGAACGTGGCATGTGTATGGACAGCCAATAGCTCCATGTTTGTTTTTCTTAGGGTTGGAAAAAATGTAGCAACATTCCAGCTATAGCTGAATTCTCAGTCTGCATTAGCTATGTTTGCAGTCCCAGCATGCGATGCATTTCTGGTTTCCATCAGTAACGTTAACTGTCATATTGTGTGGCTACAAGGCATGTTGAAGAGATTGAAGGCCAGCTCCTTAGCCAGTGTAAATCAGCATAGCTCCGGGGAAGTCAGTGGAGCGATATTGATTGACACTAGTTGAGGACCTGATTCGGTATCTCGACTGGAAACGAGTGCCCTTAAATAGCGAGCTATCGAGATTGATGCTCTAGAGCTACCCTTGACTGTGGCTGGCATGAGACTGATACTAAGTTATTACGTTTTGTAAAGCTGCCTTTGCTTACAACCTGGATTCAGTCTCCAAACAATCAGCTGCCCCATCTGCTTTCTCTATGTGTACAGATCTTTAATGCAAACCACAGAAACGGACCTTTCTCAGATGTCAGGTGTCGTTTGGTTCTTTGCTTTTTTTTTTTTTATAAGGAAAACTTAACTTGTGATTTGCCTCTGTTTAGCACATCTAGTCACGGCATCTGGAGAATCAGCCAGTGAAACAACTCTTAATCCTACCAGCCCAGCACCTACTGAACAAAGTTACGTGACACATCCAAGCACTGAGTCTCATACTCTGGGGTCAGTGCCCACTGATTTTTCCATCCTGGATGCCTCTGCCCAAATTCATGACCTTAAAATAACAGGCAGGACTTTCAGTAGTTTCACAGTGTCCTGGGCAGCACAAGATGCATTATTTGATCAGTTCTTTCTCACTTTGAAAAGCCTGTCTGGTTTAAACAGAACCCAGGAAATCTTTGTGCCAGGAAACCTTCGAGAAACAGAATTTACTAATCTCATACCTGGCACACAATACCTGATTAATCTCCATGGAAGCACCCAAGGTCAGCTGAGTCGGTCCCTGGATGCTCTAGCAGCCACAGGTATTTTCGATGGATTTTGTTATCCATACGTTCTCATTTCTGCTTTGAAATTCCGTGCTTTATCTCGTACTGCAGTTCCATTGCAGAAACGCCAGGCTTCCCGAGAGACAGCTTCCTTCTGAAATGATTTTCTGCATGAGACAAAACTCCAGTTGCTTTGGAATGAGGGCATTGAGTTCTGTAGCATGGGCCATCCTCCACCCAGCTTTTGAAGGCATAGAGCATTGATTCCCCCTTGCATGAAAAGAGGGAATTTGATGCATCTGCTATTGACAAGACACGTGGTAATAGCAAGATATGACCAGGCTTTGTTTGGATTATGATACAAGCAGCAGGGAGCTCTTGCAATCACAAGGTGGTACCGTCCGGCAGCGTTTCCATGGAAGTGGTGATGTCTTAAGGAGAAAAAAAGATTGTAACACATTGTGCATGGCGATTTTCAGAGTTTTTAAACAGCCTCTTGTTTTCCTTTAGCACGTTCATTTCTCCATGAAAGGAAATGATCCTATAAATTCACTAATGACCAGGTACCAAGGTGCAAATATACAGTTGGAGAAATAGATAAAAGACGACAAAGTCTACATTCCAGTAACAAAATCACAGAGATGTAGGATTTACCCAGAGGCACTGAAAACTCTGGAAATGGTTAGAGTAGTCTCCTCTTTTCCTATGATGTGTTCTATCTTTTTTTAACCTAAGAAACATAATCTCTGCATCTCACTCCCCATTTTATCATCATTTCTGTTGTCATGTCTGGTTAAGGCTTTATTTGTGAGACTGGCTGAGCTCCCAAGCAACCAGTATTGGTGTGTTGCATGGTTTGTGTATGCGAACAAAAGAGCATGATTGGAATTGGATGCATTTCCAGATCAGACATGCATGTCCCCCCGAACAGGAAACTGAAAGGAACAGTGTTTTGCTAACAGAATGGAAACTGAGCATTATATTCGGGGAAATCTGAATGGCTTTTAAGTTGTTATGGCACTTAAAAAACAGATCATGTTTCTCCTTGAAAGACTTTGCGGCAACTTTATTTCTTCCTCGTGTTGGGAGTGGGGGTATTTTGATTTTAAAGGAATGTCTTGTATGTCTCGGCTGCCATCAAGATAATTGATTTCTTTTCCAGCCTACATTTTGCCTTTCCAGCTAAACTGTACTACCTAGACTGGATTTGCATTATAGCATAACAAATGTCTGATCCCTATTTTTGTTAAAACATCTCAGCTCTGGATTCATGCAAAGATCTTGAGCCGTGCTAATAAGAAAAGTCATAGGAGGATGGGAGCAGCTGTTTGGTGCGTCAGAGGACCGGGGTGATATATCACTTTCCTATAGAGACATAGGGCCTGAGCATCCATAACTCCAGGGAAGTCAATGGGAGCTCCCGATGGCTCAGCATCTTTTGAAAATTACACACACACACACACACACACAGTGTGCAACCCTTACTTTCCACAATGAGCACCTACACAAGTAATCTCATTTGCCCTGATTCTCATGTAGGCTAAGGCCCCTTTGCACTAACTTGCCTTAAAATGGGTGTAAACCTTTAAAGTGCCTTTAAAGGAACCTTGAGTGTCACTGAAAGTCAGGACCTAGTGTAACATCTTGCACGAGTAAGTGCCCAACAACATGAGCAGGGGTTGCACAATCAGGCCCTGCCATCGTCATTACAGCTGCAAATAAAAGAGAGTATGGAATGGGCCCTATGCAGAAGCTGACCACAGATTAAAAGATGAGGCTCCCCATGCACAACCATCAGAGAAGAAGATGCTATTTTTCAGTCTGACTTTGAAAAGCTCAGTGTCAGTTGCTTCCAGGCGCACTGACTGGGGCGGGAGTGGGAGGGGAAGGAATTAAAGGGGGCAGCTGCCCCTGGGCCTGACAATTCAAAGGGGCCTGGGGCTCCCAAACAGAGCCAGAGCCCAGGGCTCCTTTGAATCACCGCTGGAATGCTAGAGTGCCACCTTGCACAATCCGCATGGCTCTGAGGGCTGGGGAGGGGCATGCCGTGGTCTGGGCAGTGCTAAGGGCTGGCTGCCTCTGGTCCCCGCCGCCTTCCACGGGGTTCAGAGCTGCCCCCCCACCTTGCACATGATGGCTGTCAGCCCTGCTGGTTGCTTTCCCCCACAGCAGGAGGGCTTTCTCTAGCATGTCCCCGAGAGTCTTATTTTGAAATAACAATCTTGCCTTTTTAAGACGTTATTCTTACATTTCCTGATAAAACTTGTGTTAACCAATAGCAAAAGGAGCATTCATTCTAATCAGGGCAAATCTCTAAAGATGCCATTATTCAGTCTTTGCCGTTTTGAAGCAGGAATGTTTTTTTAAACAAAGAAACAAAAACCATCTCATTTCAAGTAGACACAAGGGTTCCCTCTAATATTTTTCCATGTGGGCATAGAATAAATTTTGTTGTGTGCACAGAGGCATGGGCAGATGTGCACCACTATTAACAACACATGCTGCCAGCTGTGGGCGTTCTGCTACTCAGCTGAGCAGAACCCAAATCTCTCCCTGGTGGTTGCCCAAACATTCAGCTTACAGGGAATACTGCTAGACACCATTAAAAACACAAACATTCACAGCCTCCAGTACTTACATCAGTCTCACCTTGGAACAGGAAACACTGCAATGTCACAATCACTTAAAGTGGCAATCATTGAATTGTTAATGGCAGCTGTAAAATGGTTATAGAAATACTTACTTGACCCACAAGGAGGCTTAATTAATGCTTGTAAAATGTTTTCCGCTCCAAAGATGCCTCCTACATGAAATATTGTAGTATTAAAATGATGATTATTTATTATTATTTCTCTCTCCTAGTATTGCTCTGCATTGCTAAGTCTCTGAAGGTTTCTACTGAGTTACCAGGGACAGACATAAATCTAGATGTGTGTGTTGTAGTGCATCTCTATATACACTAATTAGAACTGAAATTCATTAGCATGGAAAGTCAACAGATAGCACTCCATCTTCTTGGTCAATTTAATCTGTAATTTGAGTAACTAATTGACTCTCTGTCCTTATTCAGAGGCGGAACCTGAGCTCAGACAATTAACAGTATCGAACGTTAGCTGGGACGGTTTCAATCTCAACTGGAAAGCAGCCAAAGGGGCCTATGAAAACTTTGTCATTCAGGTGCAAGAGGCTAACAACCCTGAAGAAGTTCGGAATCTCACCGTCCCAGGCAGACTGCACTTTGTGAATGTTACTGGCCTCAAGGCTCTCATGCCTTACAATATCACCCTTTATGGTGTGATTCAAGGCTACCGGACCAAACCCCTTTCTCTTTCCACTACAACAGGTACCCTTTCTAATTCATTCGCCAGTTTCTATGCACCTGCCTTTTTTGCAGATAAGGATATGAACCAGAAGTATTTCAGCATCCAGCCAGAGCTTAGATGTCTGGACTCTTTTGCATGAGCATGCTCAATCCTAGCGGTTTATCAAAGCATGGCTGAACATGTTTTGCCTGGAAATGTCTTGTGATTATCCCATATTTTCTAGTGAGAGTCTCAGAGCCACCATACTGTCACTTGCTTTCAGGAATTCCCATTGTCCTTAGAATGACTTACTTTTCCCATGTCCCTGGTTGGAATTAATTGCAAGGCCCAAATCTCCATTGCATGAGATCAGTAAGAGCAGAAGTTGCCCTGTGAAAGTGGTGAACCTGATTTTAGAGCCCAGATACTCAAGGCCATAGAATCATAGAGCTGGAAGAGATCTCAGGAGGTCATTAAGTCCAGCCCCCTGCCTAAGGCAGGACCAATCCCAATCAAATCAACCCAGCCTGGGCTTTATCAAGCCGAGACTTTAAAACGTCTAGGGACGGAGATTCTACCACCTCCCTAGGTAACCCATTTCAGTGCTTCACCTCCCTCCTTGGGAAATAGTTTTTCCTAATATCCAAATGCCACGAGCACTTATTTCTTGGATTCCAAAAGTTATTTCCAAACCAATGCGCAAAAAAACAATATGGAAATGAATTACTGCTAGGCTGATCTCACATACTGGTCTGTTACTGCTTTAACAATGGTGTAAATCAGGAGAAACTCCATGAAGTTCCACAGAATTACACTTGTGCAAAACTAGTGTAAGCAAGAGAAGATTCAGGCCCTACACAAACTGAAATGGTATACAATTATCCATAATAATAATGAACGTTATTTATATGGCTCATCTATGTACCTTCCTTTCTCTATTGGATTAGAGCTTCCTTTCTCTGCTTTGTATTAACCCAGATATCATTCACATCAAGATGTTGCAACACTAAAAGCTGATATGATTTTGGTTCAAACCTATCTCTCATAAATAAAAGATAACTTTCTCTCAGTGATCCATAAATCTCTAGATAATTAACCCTAGGATAAAGAGAACCTACATCATATGTTCCACCTGCCCAGTAAGACACTTGATTTTCTTTCATTTCCAATGTGGACTGTGTCCCTCATCTTCACCTTGCAGATTTTCCTGCAACACAGATCACTTCTACTGTCACAAGACAAACAGTTTTCATTGGATTGTTCCATGCCACTGCTGCTTGTAGACTTCCAAAAAGGATTTAATTAATGGGACTTTCTATGTCTCATTTATTCAGTGGCAACAGCTGGACACAATGGTTCTTCCTTCAGATGCACTAATGATCTGTTTCGGGCAGTATCCTCAGAACCCTTCATTAAGACGCTTCGTAACTTGCTGCAACTTCTCTCTGGCTTGGAGGACGGCTCAGGCTTACCCTTGTTTGCTGTCTCTGAGCACATTTTATCCATCAGCTAGAAGGAAATAGGAAAATGTATATTTGAATCACAAAAACGAAGGTGCACTGCTTGCTTGTGGGTGGTGTGTGACATGGCTTGGCTTGGCTGGAGTGGGTTATGACTTGAGTTGCTCGTTTTGTGCTGTACACTGCCATTGTGTTTGCACTAAAAACTTGAAGTAGGAGCTCTGAGCAATATCCAGTCATATAGACATAAATCCCCTTTAAGTGGACAAAACAAATGTTAGGGGGTTAAAAAGAAACCAGACATAAATCCCCTTTAAGTGGACAAAACAAATGTTAGGGGGTTAAAAAGAAACCAGAACTCTGCTCAAGCCTAGTCATCTATACTGCTATTTTTTAGTATCATAGAGCAAGCCCAAGTCTGTAGGCAAAGGAGACTTGGTGCAAAGGATTTTTGCTTGCGATGTAGACATAAGAAGATAAGAACGGCCATACTGGATCAGACCAAAGGTCCATCTAGCCCAGTATCCTGTCTTCCAGCTATAGCCAATACCAGATTTCCCAGAGGGAGGGAACACAACAGGTAATCCTCATGTGATCCCTATTCTGTCACTCATTTCCAGACAAACAGAGGTTAAGGACACCATTCCTACCCATCCTGGCTAATAGCCATTGATGGACCTAACCTCCATGAATCTATCTAGCTCTTTTTTGAACCCTGTTAAAGTCCTAGTCTTCACCACATCCTCTGGCAAGGAGTTCCACAGGTTGATTGTGCGCTGAATGAAGAAAAACTTCCTTTTGTCCAGCGTATGGCTTACACATTGTGCTCTCTCTCTATTAGTTTAATGGAACTAGTGGTCACCCTACTGGGGTTGTTCTTTCTATATCAGTCACACTCTCCACTTAGCTTTTCAAGACTTTTTTTTCTGGGGGATTTTCCATTGTCCAAATGTTCTGTTTCAGCTTCTCTTAAAACAGCGAAGTGTATTCTCCAAGGTTTAAGGTCCTTAGCATGTTCTTGTGCATGTGCTTTCATGCTCAGACCTCAAAGGGTACGTTTACACTGCTGCTGCGAAGGTGCTGCCCTGTTCTGTTAAACAGATGTGCCCTAGCTCTGTTTGAGCTTAAACACTAAAAATAGCAGGGGATAGCAGCTTGGGTTTGCCAAGAAGGTACCCAAAGAGTCCAGGTGGGTTCATAGTCAGCTGGCTACCCTGAACAGGTGCCCATGGCTATGTTGACCACCCGACATTGAGTAGAACCAGTATGTGTCTGTCTACCTGCACTGGGGAACAAGGTGCAGTGTAAACATATTCAGGGATGCTTGGCTGTTCTGAGAAGCATGGAAAAGCATTACAGTCTTACAGCTTTCATGTGTGCAGCATTGTTAGATGCTTTCTCCTTTTAACTTTCTTCTTCTCAACTCATGCCAGCTCACCGCAAGCTGTTATTCGAACCCTCTGCTCCTCTTTTTAGCTTAGACCTCTGGCAGCTATAGATGCAGGCCCAGCATTTCAGAACACCAGACATCAGAAGGGTATTTCATTCTCACTCATTTTGTTTTCCTGTTTAGCATCGGAGCCTGAAGTTGGTGAACTAACAGTTTCCGGCATTACCCCTGAAAGCTTCAACCTTTCCTGGACAGCCACGGATAGGGCCTTCAAGATCTTTACCATTGAAATTATTGATTCTAGCAGGTTCCGGGAGCCCATGGAGTACAACATCTCAGGCAACTTAAGGACTGCTCATATCTCAGGGCTTTCCCCCAAAACTGATTTTATTGTCTACCTCTATGGGAGCACACGTGGTTTCCGCACAAAGGCAATAAGTGCTGCAGCTACTACAGGTATATAAACCTACCTCACATACTAATGCAGCTTTCTCCTAACTCTTCTTTACAGGATTTTCCCTTTCCCCAGTCCTTACCTGTCCCAACCATCTGCCCGACACCAATTCCTCTACCTCACCCTATAACATCTTCTGATGAAGAACTGCCGAAGTTATTCTAAGATGTAAAACTGTGTTTAGGCCCCACCATACTTGTCCCAGGCAAGGAGAGGTAACCATGGTGATGAGGACCGTACACAACATAAATAATCAACGGTCTTTCCTCTCGGCTCCATCCAAGCAGGGGCAGCTTCTGCCAGAGAGGAGAACCTCAAAAAGTTGGCTCAGGGGCTGAGCATGGCGCCAATACTTTTCTAGGCACCATGGCCTTGCAACATGTGTCCGTATCTGTTATGTTGCATGGCAGGGGGAGGGGAAGTATTTCTCTTGACTAGGCAAATTTATAGGCAACATTTTTTTCTTCTTTTTGAATGGGGTTTATGTGAAATTGACTCCATGGCAGAGGAACTATGCAAGATCTATGCACTTTAACCCCATTTGAGACCTCAGATTTAGATTTCGATGGGACTGAAGTGTTTTACATCTTTGGGCTGGCTGGCTGCATAGGTTGGGATTTTGTTCTTAGCACTGAGGACATACAGAAGTTTCACATCTGGATGTCTCTCTCAAATGAAAGAGGGGATCCTACTGTGGTATGTGTGCTAGTCATCTATAAAATGAAATTGGAAGTGGAGAGCTAGCAAATTACAAAAGTAGATGGACCATTCAATGGAGGGTACATGCCCTGATCTTTTATTATCCATATTGACTCTGCTAATATGTCTTCTGCAAATGGTTCCCTGCACAGTTATCTCAAAGTAAGGTGTCTACATTAACCTTCCAAGAGATTATACAAGTAATGCAGGTTATATCGCCTCACAGATTGCAAGGAACAGACCTGGTTTTATCTTAAAATAGGGATAAATTGGAGGAATTGTAACAGTGGGGATGTTGCCGCTGGCATGACTGACAGAAAGATCTATGGAACTGTAGGGTGTTGGTTGCACTTCAGCATGCTAGCAAGTATCTGCAATCAAGTCAATGGCAGGTATATTTGTAAGTGGAGAATGGTATCCTGGCAAAGGGATGAATTAGGCATTTCTCAGTCTGAGGACTGTGACTCTGCAGGAGGACTGCAAACAGGTGTCAGTGAGTCAAAATCGTGTGCCCATCTCATACTGCTAATTGGGAGGGGAATCCTGACTAGATCTTAGCTAAGAGGGGTGGGAGTCCTAGTGCAGAAATTGTGATTGGATAGGTCTGTTCCATCTCTGACTCCTCTGACGTATTTTATTTTAATTTTATTTTATTGTTGGTTCTAATAATTCCAACATGTTTCCATTTGTTTCTCTTCCTATAGTAGAAGAACCTCTTCTTAGCAAACTAGCTGTCTCAAATGCTACCTCAGACAGCGCGTCCCTCACATGGGAAGCTCAGGACGATGCCTTTGATCACTTTGTTTTAGAAGTTAGAAATTCTGACTTGCCTTTGGACTCCTTGGTGCACACGGTGCCAGGGGCCTCGCGGAGTTTTGTAATCACCAACCTAAGAGCCGCCACTAATTACACTGTTCAACTCCATGGTCTAGTTGATGGCCAAGGTGCTCAGACTTTGACAGCACTGTTTACCACAGGTATTTCACCTTTCAAGATTTACTTTTTCTGTTCTCTTTTCCTGCCCACCGAACTGCGCTAGAATGTGGCTTCGAAATGCCATCACTTTTCCTCTTCTAGATGGCCCTTGTTAGTAAATTACAGAAAGGGTCACTCTGAGGACAGGTTGGAATAAACTGAATCTCTGACTGCTTTGAAAGAAATGGATTTTAGGCCTGGAAATGGCTGAAAAGTTTCCCCAGAATTAAGGAAGCACAATGGTAAAACTTCAGTTTATTTATATATACACTTCTTTGCAAGCTCTCTGTATATATAAGTGAATCACTTATATATAAGTGAAATGATTTTCTGGAACATGATTGCATCTGACCTGGAATATTCTTTGTGTCCATTCCATCTCATTTGCCTGTGGTCTTTCTTATCATGGGAATGGGATCTGTGTTTTTGACATTCCAGAAAGGCAACTGCATGCCATTTTGGTTCTTGTCATAAAGGTCAAATGTCTCTTGTGGCATTTGTATCTTTTACTGGTGCTTTGTGGAGCATGTAAATGACCCAAAGGAACTGCATGGAGTAATCCAGTTATCTAGCACTGGTACCAAGACGGTTTTCTTCTGCCTGGCATCTTTCCATATCCCCCAGCAGTGAGCTGGAATTGAAAAGGAAGTCTATCCCTTCTTGACGTTCAGCCTTATAAACTATCACTTGCATGGTTGCCAGTGAGTCTTGTAAGGGAATGGGCCGCACAGTGCCTTCCGGTGGATGCCAGAGCCTCTCCGACACTGGTGGTGACTGTAGGATGTTGGGAACCCACTAAGCCTTGCCTGGAGAGAGATTTTCAACCTGTGTTGCATGTAGTAACCTTTCAAATCTGAGTGCCATGACACGGGCCTGCCTGACCAGGGTGCGAATGGCATGTGAAGGAATGTGCCCGTTTCGGGATCAGTGTAGAAAAGATTGATCTCTTCAACCTGCATGCAAGGCTGATGACACCGTGCCCAGTTTCACCACATTGTTCCTTTACGTATGTTTGCGTCTTGACTCCTTTCTGGTCTCCTTCGCCATCTCCCGAGGCACCGAGCTCTCGCTGTAACAACGTCATTACCAACCATGTTGGTTCTGCTGGTCACTCTGACAGCATGATGACAGTCCCAACATGCATCCTTAATTGGGGTCATTGAGAGGCCCCTCCTCCTGGACTAGTCCAAGGCGATACAGAGGAAGGGGTACCAATTGGGCTGGCCCATTTCACCTAGGTCTTGGGTGGGTAAATTTTGGCAACTTGCATCAGTTCATATGCCAATTCATTGCAGGCTTCTCTGTGTTATTAAATTGTTCTGTTGTTCACTGAGGTTTGTCGTGATTACATCCCCAAGTGTGAGTCACTGACCCAGCTACTCCCCCTGAATATCAGTGTATCCATTTAACCACCGCTTTCCTCTCCCCCAAAACATTTTGACAAGTGGGGTTTGAATAGATGCTTCATTGCTGAATTGTGTGAAAGCTGGATGGAATTGGCTCTAATTTCCTAAGCTGTTCCTTTGGGGATGAGATGGAAATTTTTGCCAAAAAGGAAATATTTTTCCTCCAGACGTATTGTAAGGACATGAAAAAGGAGGTTGCAATGATCTTGTGCCCTCCAGTTAGTGATCTGCAGTGTGTCCTAGTGAATAGGGCACTGGACTTGCACTTGGCTAGCCTGGGTTATTTTCCTGGAAAATAACCCAGGCTAGCCAAGTGCAAGTCCAGTGCCCTATTCACTAGGACACACTGCAGATCACTAACTGACCTGTTGACCTCCTGTAGGTGCTTGGGCAAATCATGTCACTTATGTGTGCCTCAGTTTCCCCCTTTGAACAGTGAGGATAATAACACTAAGCTGCTTTTTTAAAGCAGTGTAACATGAAGTCCATTAAGCATGCCATACCTTGGAGCTGTGGTGTCCAACACGCTAGCCACCAGCCACCTGTGGCTATTTGGCCAGGTGAGTGTGGCTAGTTCGCGATAGCAGTAGCCACTGCAGTGGCTACTGCTTCAGAACTGGTTGGACACCCCGAGCTTAGAGATTTGGCTTCTGCAAAAATAAAGCCATGGTTCAGATTTGTGCAGGCTAATTTTCAGAGCTGCTAAGCATCTGTGGTGCCCATGAACTTCACTGGGAGTTGTGTGCACTTAGCATGTCTGCAAATCCGGCCCAAGTTTAAGTCAGAATCTTGCAGATATTTAACAGTGAACAAAAAAGAGCAAGAAAAAAATGAAAACTAATAAGGACCTGCAAAGGGTTAATTGGAAGCCCTTATTAATGGCTAAGTGTAATGCCCAGTTTCTTATTTCTTCACCCGTTACTCAGCAGATGGTAACAACTGGCTATGTTGCACCACTGCCTTAAACAGCCATAACTCTTCCCTTCTTTAAGCACTGCCCTGCTCTAAATAACGCTTTCTCTTCACCTGTGTTCCTTTTCCTTCAGAGGCCAAGCCACAGCTGGGCACGCTCACACTCACAAACGTTACCCCCGACAGCTTCAACCTCTCCTGGACCACGCAAGATGGGCCTTTTGCAAAGTTTGTTATAAACGTTAGAGATTCCTATTCAGCCCACGAGCCGCAGGAGTTTATGGTGCCAGGAGGTGCCCGCAGCGCTCACATCTCAGGCCTGGTAGATTACACGGGTTATGACATTAACATTCAGGGCACCACCAATGCAGGGGTCGACACAGAGCCCGTCACTGCTTTTGTCGTGACAGGTACCCATTTAAAGCCTGCTGCTTTATGTGTTTTCTTTTTTTTTTTCTTTTTAAAAAAAAGATCAATTAACGTGTAGGAAAGGAGAGAACTGGGCCGCTCTGTGAAACTGAGCAATGTTGACACTTAAAGAGATCATCCAGCTATTGGTTGGGGCAGAGGAGGACAAGTTCAGGTGAATTAAGAACCCATTCAAATCTTTGCTCCTAATTTCAGCCGAAATTCACTGAGATTAATGCAGGCAGCAATGTACACACATTTCGTAAAGTCTAAACACGTTGTTATGATCCCACTGTGCATCTTCACTGTACTAACACATGGGTGAAACAGACTAGTTTCCAGCACTGAATTTGTCAGGGCTCAGCAGAGACCTAACACCTTGGCAAGAGCTGGTACTTGGTCTGCCAGACTCACACCCTTCACATTAATCAAATTCTAACACAGCCTTTGGCACGTTGCTACCTACACATCAAATCTGACAGATTTGTATATTATAAATATATACTGTAGATGGAAGGAAAAGGGAAACAATGTCTCACACAAATACAAGGTGCCTCACGGTTGTTTCACTGGTTCTTCCCTTGAAGATAGTAAGAAATACTTCACTGGATTGTTCATGCCTATTCTTGGAAGTGCTGTGTGGCTTTGTAGTGGAGATGGACTCAACCCAAAAAGTTCTGATTCTGATCAAAACTGAGGGTTCATATCTGAGCTCCTGGACAGGATGAAGGCTACAGTTGGAGCAAGGGGTGTGGTTCCCGGTAAACACAGATATACTTGCTCTGGGTCTCATTGGGTACGTCTACACAGCAGGGCTAAAGTCGAGTTAAGATACACAACTTCAGCTACATTAATTGCATAGCTGAAATCGAAGTAGCTTAACTCAGTCTTTGGCGCTACACTGCAGGAAGTCGAAGGAAGAGCACTCTTCTTTCGACTTCCCTTACTCCTCATGAAATGAGGGTTACAGATGTCGGAGTAAGAGGCTTGTTATTTCGAAATGTTTTCAAAATAATGGGCTTTCTGTGTAGATGTGCGCTGTTACTTCAAAATAATGTGAGTTATTTCGAAATAAATGTGCATTGTAGACATAGCCTCCGAGTCATAGAATCCTAGAACCTTAGAACTGGAAGGGACCTCGAGAGGTCATCGAGTCCAGTCCCCTGCCCTCACAGCAGGACTTAGTACCACCTAGACCAGGGGTTCTTAACCTTTTTACCTTCACACCTCCCCTGAAAGTGAACT
>JANRFK010000975.1:4433532-4454064 GCA_030068395.1 Apalone spinifera | reverse complement strand
TGATGAGGCTGAGACCTGGCCTGGGTCTCCCACAGCCGCCTTCCCTCAGGCCAGTGAAGACTTCCCTGCCTTGGCTGCCGAGGCCTGGCCAAGCCGGCCTGCAGGGCTACCCTCTGACCTAGAGGAACCCAAGGCTCTACTGGTGCCTGGCGATTCGGAGGACCGGCCTGAGCTGAAGGCCCAGCTCGAACCCCGAGGCCTGCCTGAACCCTGGGACCTGGCGAACCAGCTGGACGCTGGACACAGTCGTCTGAGCTAATTCCCAAGTCCGACGGCTGGTGGTGCTGTGGGGTGAGTGAACCCCGTTACAATGCCTAAATGAATAATAGGAGCTTTTTACTTTGAACCTTTTCCTAACAAATTTACTTAATATTTGAAGATGAAAGTCGGCAATGCTCACGTACTGTTATTGTAGTGTGTCGTCACATAGGCCTGATTGATTCGCACTGCTATTGTAGGGTGCCGATCTCTTGAAGTTAATAAGAAATTAATGTTTATAATTTTAATTCATAATATTAATTATGAAGAAATCTAAACTTTAGAATTTTATCCAGTGAGAAGACAATTGCGATAAATTTTCTGGGAGGCACCTCACACCTCCCCTGTACCCCCTTCACACCTCCCCTGGGGAGGCGCACCTCACTGGTTAAGAACCCCTGACCTAAACCATCCCTAATAGAGGTCTATCTAACCTGCTCTTAAATATCTCCAGAGATGGCAATTCCACAACCGACCTACGCAACTTTTTCCAGTGTTTAACCACCCTGACAGTTAGGAAGTTTTTCCTAATGTCCAACCTAACCCTCCCTTGCTGTAGTTGAAGCCCATTGCTTCTTGTCCTATCCTCAGAGGTCAAGGAGAACAATTTTTCTCCCTCTTCCTTGTAACAGCCTTTTGGATACCTGAAACCTGCTATCATGTTCCCTCTCGGTCTTCTCCTTTCCAAAGTAAAGACACCCAATTCTTTCAGTCTTCCTTCATAGGTTCTCTAGACCTTTACCTTTAGAGTCAGCCCACTAAAAACAATAGTGTGGCCATGACAGCATGTTAGCAAACAGCAGCATGGGCTGGCTAACTCTAGTACTCACTGTGAGCTACAAGCAGGCCTTTACTCAGACCAGAGCCCATGCTGCCATTTGCTGCTGCTCACACAATCACACTCACGCAACCAGAGCCACTCCTGCTCAATGAGAAATTGCACAGGTATGTCTTGGCGAGCTGGGAATCACACTCCAACCTCCATGTGGAAACATGGTCTAAGCTGTAGAATTCAGCTCAGAAACTTTCTCAGACACCTGAGCGGATTGTATCAGATCTATGGCTCTGATGCGGGCCCATCTCTACTGTTCAAAGTTCTTTATGCAGCCCCTACTGAAATAGGGCAGGGTTATTTTAGGGTGGACGGTCAGGAAGGAAGCAAATCAAGGGACACATCTAGTCAACTCTAATGAGGGATAAACTTCCACTGCGATAAGTGATAATATTGAGTAAGGATTGCAAGAGTCCATGAGTGGGCCATAGGAAACAGTCAGGCCATTTTTTTTTTTTTAAGTTTAAGGTCAGATTGTCAAGAACTGTACATCCGAATCAGGGCTAGAGTCTCAAAAATGTTCCCAGTAGCTCCCACTGGGACTCTGAGGACCAAATTTTCAGAGAAGATCTACAGGCTTGGCTCCTTTGAAATCCTGGCCGCTTATTATAGTGCTTAAATGGAATCGGATCTCTTTTGAACTAATGGCTCCATGCCTCTGAACTTAAACTAGTGCCATTTTGGTCTGAAAACTACTAGAAGAAACATTCTTTATTGGAATCTCTGTAAGTTGTCAACATATCAGTTAAAGGGGAGAGAGGAGGGAGTAGCTGGCTATTTAGATTTTTAGCCAGTCTGATCTTCAGCCGTTAGCTGCAGTCATTAGCTGTTGCTGACAATCTCTCAAGGAACAATCCTTCAGTTCTTGGAATTCTATGCTTGCTGTGACCCATGTTGGTTTAAACCCTGGTTCTGCTGGGTCTGCCCTTGGAAAGCAAATGATACTGGTGTGAAGTAGTGAGATATATCAACATTGAGGCTTGTCCCTCAAGCATTGGTGATGGAGAAGGGAAAAGGGCAATAGATATCTTACTCAACTCATCTTACACGTGTATTATTCACAGTTGATTCTGCATGCATGTAAAATTCAGGAAACTTGTTTCGGTATCTAGGTTGGGGATTTTCAAAGGGACCCATGAGAATTAGACACCATTGACATGCAGTGGGAATCCCATTGACATGCAGTGGGAATTGACCACACAACTTCCTTATGCTCCTTTGAATATCCTGACCTTCTTGTAGCTGCCATGCATTTCCATTAAATCTTACGTATTTCAAGGGAAACTTGTGACTGATGTTTGTTGGAAGCTGTGACACTGTCTAACTCGCCATTTTTTTTTTTGCTTTTTTTTTTTGTTTGCACTTTCCTTTCTCTTAGAGTCCATGCCCTCACTGGAAAACCTAACTGTCTCTGACATTAATCCTTATGGGTTCACGGTGTCCTGGATGGCATCAGAGAATGCCTTTGACAACTTTCTAGTAATCGTGGTGGACTCTGGCAAGCTCCTGGACCCACAGGAGTTCCTCCTTACAGGAGCCCAGCGGCAACTGGAGCTTAAAGGCCTTATTACTGGCATTGGCTATGAGGTTATGCTTTATGGTTTTGCCAGGGGGCGCCAAACTAAGCCCCTAAGCACTGTGGCTATTACAGGTATATTATCGTGGGCAAACTGTTCCCTTCCATCCTCTCTTTCATGCTTCTCTTCTCACCTGGATGATGTTGTGTACAATCCATTTGCAAAACAAACCATGGCTTTTGCATCTCCTTTTTCACCCTATCCTCATCATGACTGATAGGTTCACAAATGTGATGCCATTTCTACATTTCTTGGTGTTTTCGTTATGTTCTGCCTCTGTGGGGTCCAATGGAGAAGAGTGGAACAGGGTTGAGGGGTAAATGGCTCAAATTGCTCCATGCAAGAACCCGTAGTTGGAGAAAGGACACAAGGTGCAGGAGTTTGCAAGTTGAAATCCACCAGGTACCTTGGTCTTCTTCAATTGTCCAAATGTCAGGACCGTTCAGGAGAGTCAAACTGGGCTTCCTGCCCAGGGACTCCTCTTCTTCGTTCTCTCTCTCAGAAAACTACAAGATGATCAATACAACCAATAGAGTTGGGCGTCTCTCAACAAAGCATTGCCTGTGTTGTCGTTTTCATCATAGCTGAGTTTTTCCAGCTGCATTTGGGTCTTCTTGAACAATTTATTGCTAGCTGAGTGGTTCTTGTCACCAAGTCTCAGCCGCAAGATTTGCTCATTTCATGCACCAGCAAAGCTGGAGTTATATAACTGAAGTTGGTGACAAAATAAATATGGACCTTGTGAAAAATATAAGCGCAATAGAGATGCCGTTAAATAGTTACTGTTCTGGTAGCTTTCCTACAACTAGTGATGCCAAGTGTACCCTATAAAGCAAATAACCACAATAATAGTGACAAAATCATCTTGGTTAACCACTAGAATCCTCTTTGGTGCCTTCCTCTACTAAGGGTATTAGATGAATCTCTTTGGACTTAAGTGTGCAGTTTTCAGGATATAGATTTTTCTTGATTTCCCATTGCTACTTCAGCATTGATTCCAAAGGAAAAGTAGACACTGTAGTTTTGATCAGAAGCATCAGAACGTCCAGAATGACATGCAATAATCATTGGGAATGAAGGAAAAAGATCTTTTCAATGATTCCTCTACCAAGTTCCTATCGAAGGGCGAGAAGCGAGCAATGTTATAGGCACAGCTGCAGATTATTAACAATCACTTGTTTTTATTTTTCATAAAGATCTCAGAAAGGATGGGCAACTCTAGTGGAAGACAGAGAACAAATAAGCATCACTTTTACTACTAGCATCTTTAATAGTGCATGAGAGGCAAAATGGCGTGTATCCAGATATTAATTTTGTTTTGGGGTATTGTAAAAGTTGGGTACTCCTCTACACACACTCACATATATCCTGTACAGTACATGTATTACTCTTAAATATCCAAAGCTTTTTTTTTTCTTCTTTTATAGCTAGCAGATTGTTCCAATTTCTTTGAATTGTGGCTGGATTTTTTGCAGCATGCTCTAATCTGACGTAGAGCAGTCACGATGACCTGGTGGTGGGGGTGGGGAATTTAATTTCTTCTTCCTACTGCTATTTTTCCTTTTTTAGAAGCGGAACCCGAGGTCGACAACCTTCTAGTTTCAGATGCTACCCCAGATGGTTTCCGTCTTTCCTGGACCGCAGATGACGATATCTTCGACAGCTTTGTTCTTAAAATCAGGGATACCGACAGGCAGTCTGACCCACGGGAATTAATTGTGCCAGGCCATGAACGCACCCAAGATATAACGGGGCTGAAGGAGGGTACTAAGTATGACATTGACCTCTATGGAATGATCAGTGGACGACGTTCCCAGCCCGTAAATACAATAGCTACCACAGGTATTGTCTCTACAACAGAGGGAGAAAAGCGTTGTGTGTATGTCTGTCTCTCTTAATTTTTCTCCCTCTCACATCCAGTTGGACTAACAAAGTGTTTAAAAACCTTTTGCACCCCACAACTCTTATCAAGATTTCTTTTCTCTGCAATCTGCTCCATCTGACAGAGCCTACTCTTGACCTTGGTTTTCTTCACCATATTTAATAAAACACAAGGAGGTTTGTTATCTAAAGGTAAGCAGCATAGTCTAGTGGTTAGAGCACAGGGCTTTGGAGACAGGAGATTTGTCTTCTGTTGCAAGCACTGGCAATGACTTGCTATGTGACTTTGGTCAGTCAGTTTTCTTCACTCTCCCTCAGTTTCCCACCTGTGAAAAATGGAGGATTAAAGTTTACCTAACTCCCAGAGCTATTGAGAGGCTACTCTGTTAGGGCAACAGTGGAGCATCCTCACACTGATTTTAATGGGCGCTAATGAGGCTCTGAATGTTCGTGGGAATCTTCATTCTTTTGAGAAAGTGCTTTAAAGTTCTCAAATAGAGGCCACTATAAATAGCTTCAGTGTGAGAATAGTACCCTGGTGTCAGTCACTATTTAGTTGAGTCTTCCAGTTAATGGTTCCCCCTAGGAAAGAGGTAGACACCAGAGATAGAAATTTAGCCGTGTTAGTCTGGTGTAGCTGAAACAAAAGACAGGACTATGTAGCACTTTAAAGACTAACAAGATGGTTTATTAGATGCTGAGCTTTCGTGGGCCAGACCCGAAGTGGGTCTGGCCCACGAAAGCTCATCATCTAGTAGACACCAGAGTTTGTTAGTTCTGTTTTTATTAAAAACCAAGGGCTGAATTCTACACTGTATCATACCAGCTTTATTCGGGTGAGTTTCCATTGACTTTGAAGATGCTTACCTGGCATAGAATGGAATTCTGCCAAGGCCCCAGTGTCTGATACCTGGGTGCCTTTCAAATCTCCCATGGAATAAACTCATATCCAGACCATTTTAAACTGCCAGATTGTTAGAAGGAGGCCAGGGTGAAAATGAGAACCAGGCCCCAAATCTGGCTTGGGAACCTTTAGATGAGGGCTAAAGGTGACATGCAGTCCGGTTGTTTGTGGCCTGCAGTGTGATTTGGATTTATGTGGGGCTCAACACATGGCCCTCAGGTGGGAGCCAAAACAAAAACATAGTCAGTATCAGTAACTTCTGTTGAGATGCGTTTTAGTGGTTAAATTCCTGAACTGTCATTGCTCATTAAAATGCTGTCATATGGGTGGAAACTGGGTAAATATTGCATTTTATGAATATCAGCAGAATGTACTTAAATGGGCCTGTGTGTTGTGTAGTCTTGCTTTAATCTTTGTATTCATGCCCGTGAGTGATGCTCCATGCAGGGATGAATTTCAACCATGCATAAGAATTTTGGGATCTGGGACAGGCTAGGCACCTGTCTCCAGGGCTTTCAATCCACCAGCTTTCACCAGCCACTGAATCCACTAAATCGGATTATTCCCAGCTCATTTTCAGACAGGGGTTTTCTTCTTTGCTGTTTCCCCCCCGATCATGGATTTATGGCAAAATCAGCAGCAGCTTTTGTGTGGCGCAGTTTTACCAAATTCCATTTGCTTTATCTTTTCACCCCACCCCCGGCTTTTGTTTTTGAGCAAATCCAGCAGGCCCAAGGGGGACAGCAAGCTGTGGACATCTCAGGGGAGTGCAGGTTGTTTTCCTTTCCTTTCCTTTCCTTTTCCTTCTATTGATTTAGAGCCCTGTTCTTGGAGCTCAAAGAGCACCTGGAATCACAACACAAATCACCCTATTTCCTGCAACCTTTCTTTCCAAACCATTTCACCCACCAGCTCTTTCTTTTTTTCCTTTCACCTTCCACCCTGACTTTGTCTCCACTGATAATACAGCGTGTGTTTTGGTATTTGTCACTCTTCAGCTAATGGACTTCTTTTGTGGAGGCTATTTATTTTTTTTATTGATGATCAGAGTTGGGTTTGGGGCAGTCCAAAGGGCAGATTGGGACTGAAAGGCGGCATATAAACTTTCAAACACTCTACCCACCGAGCTGGGAGCCCTCACCACCGGCAGATCACACTCACTTCAGGTCTAAATTGTTGAATTACTGCTCATACTGTGGCAAACATTTAGAACACATCTTCAGACAGAATCTCTTTGACACATGTTTTCCTACTTATCTGAGTGGGTTTACGTGTCTGATTCACGCCAGCATGCATACAAACGTAGGAGCCAGGGTTGGAAAGGCAACAGGTTTTTAATAAAAGTGTGTGTAAGTATGTTTGAGAAACCAAAGCCCCAGATGAGTGTACTAAGGTCACCGTTCCCTCCATTCCCACTCATAAGATCTATCTATCCCCAGTGGTTCCACCTATTCAAAAATATGTATGGGGCCATATTCACCGTTGCATTCTGGCTGCTTTATGTTGCTCTCACAATGCAAATCAGCCATCAACTCAGCTGAGCGTGTGCATTTGTGGCTGTGTGTGCACAGCAACCAGGGAATATTCTTAATTATTGTTAAGCGCAGACAATGTTTCAGTGCTGTACACAACGAGACAGTGTCTGACCCACGCACATTTATAGTTGAAACCTCAGCTGCCTGGCTCTCATCATGTATATACTTTACCTATGCCCCTTTAAATTCTGCTTAATGACGCCCCCTACTTTGGAAAGAGAGAGAGAGAAGCGATGGTTTTATCCATAGGAATAAAATCCAAACAAATTCCTTCCCCACCCTCCTCCTGTTAAATGATTTGTTCTCTGGCTCTCACTATCCAGTCACTTCCTAGCCAGGGAATGTGTTTTCCCCCGCCTGCTCCCTGGATGAAATGCTGTTTTCCTATGTAAGGTTCAGGTTCAGGTTCAAGCGGGGAGCTCTACTCGGGTTGAGGGGACAGAATCCTCCCCAGGTACATAGGCAGGGGGGCTGCCCAGGCAGGTCACAGGTGTTCTGCAGCCTGTCCAGGTGGATCTGTGTAGTTTGGCTCCCACTGGCTGCCTCTGAGTCTCTGCTGCAGGCCACTACAAAGAGAGAAATGCACTCCAGAATTGTGCTCCATCATGGGGAGTGAATGGCGTCTTCTACGCACTGCCCAGCTGGGAGCCTTACTCTCTAGTGCCATGGGGCTACTAAGTTCCCTCTGCACTCCGGACGTTCTGTGACTTTGACGAGGAGTTATTGTGATCTCATCTGGGGCTTGATCCTGCAAATTGCTAAGCATTCTCCACCTCCTTTGTCTCAGAGAGGGTTGAGGGCACCCAGCCCCTCTCAGGATGGGGTCCTTGATAAACTGAGACCACAGACTGAAGACCTTTTGGGGGCTGCCTGCCCGCTGGTCACTTGGCACCGTGAGAGGGCTCGCTCTGCTTCTGAAGAGTGTTATGTACAAATACTTTTCAGGGTGTGAGACTCAACATAGACCAAGTGAAGTTGGCCATAGAAAATGAACAATTTGTGGGGGACAGAACAAAATCTGTACAATATAGAGCGCAAACACAACAATGGATCTAAAGACATTGCTGTTTCTCAACCCCTGCAATTGCCTATAGTCCCTGCAATATACTATTAATAAAGTAATAATAATAATTAATAATTAATAATACAGTTAATAAATTTTTATGAAGTTGGACATTGCTGTAACTTTGCTGAAAAAAAACCCCTCAAAATCAGAACCAAAAAAATGATTATTCTGGGCAGGTAATAAAATCCATAGCTGTGTGGCACTTTCCCTAGTCTGGTTTGAACTGGATATTTATATCTTCATCTCCTGTGATAGAAGACTGAGGTTAATTGTTATTCCAGCAAAAAATGATTGATAAGCACACGCTTTAACTCTTTCTCTGCGTCTCTGTTTTCTCTCCCTCTGATTCCATTGGCAGCTGTGGGATCGCCCAAGGCAATCACTTTCTCTGACATTACTGAAAACTCAGCCACAGTCAGCTGGACGCCTCCCCGGACCCGAGTGGAGAGCTTCCGAATTTCATATGTCCCCATAACAGGAGGTAAGAAAGAGGAAGGACGAAAGGTGAAATCAAGTGAAAGGGACTACTGTACACAGCAGTCCAGCCTGCCTATCAGGACACAGAGGTTCATTCTCTGGCTAGCCAGCAGATGGCAGGCACAGTTCGTGTGCACTTAACTGGTGCCAGTGGGTGGAATTATTGTATGAATGGTTCATCTAGTACCGGTATGTCATGGATCAGATTTGCAAAAAAAGCCAGATTTCCAAGTGCTCATAATTGGAGACAGATTTTCCAAAGAGCTCAGCTCCCATTTAGGCTCCTAGGCAGTTCAGTGTGTGGGCATCAGGCTGCGCACCTTTGAAAAACTGGCCCTGGAAGATTAAAAATAGTTTATTTTTAAAATGTCACCTGCAGTTTTAACTGTGTTTTCTAAGTCAACACTTTCTGAATCGCCCTTACGGGTGTTTCATTCCCTTCACACCCTAAGATCTCTTCGGTTTAGTGCTTTGGGTTTTTGTCTTTGTGATGAATAGTAGCGCTGTTCATGGGACCATTTCATGGGAATGATGAGCTAACAGGGACTACAAGTAACATGCTGGAAACGTGACAGAACAGAACAGGAAGGAAATTGGGATGAAACTACAAAATGGGAAACCACTACCATGGGGCTGGTTTTTCACCTAAGGTTTAGGCCTTGATCTAGCAAAAGCCGTGTGTATCTTTAAACTCACGAGTCATCACATTGAAATTATTGGGATTTCTCAAAAGTATAAACTTACACGTGTGCTTAAATGCTTTGTTGTAGTAGGACCAGAATTTGGAATCAATAAATTTCCTGAGTCCCTGTTCATGTAGATAGGATCTCTCAGACTATTACTCGCTCTGTCTTGGGCTGTGATTAAAAGGACTATGGAGAGACTCTCAATAGAGATCTGGTCTTTCTTCACCTCCCACCAGAAACAAAACCAAAGAGGTCCAAAAGTCCAAGACCCCCTTGATTTCTTTTTATTTAATTGCATGTGCAAATACCTACATTTGCATGTGACAGTTACATTTTGCACTTTTGAGGGATGTTCTGGAATCCCCATCACTGGATTTAAAGAACAGGTTGGATACACACTTGTCAGGGAGGGTCTAGGTTTATTCACTCCTGCCTCAGTGCATGAGGCTGGACTTGGTGACTTCTCGAGGTACCTTCCAGCCCTGCATTTCTAGAAATGATAGTCTTTGTTTGAAGCACAGCACCAGAGGCGAATGGTGTGGAACAACATTACACCATTGCCTTGACATTTGGTTTGCTCCTAGGTACTCCCAAAGTTGTGACAGTGGATGGCACCAAGACTAGAACCAGGCTGGTGAAACTGATCCCAGGTGTAGCCTACACTGTCAGTATAATCTCCATCAAAGGATTTGAAGAAAGTGAGCCTGTCTCTGGAACTCTGACTACAGGTAACATCCAAAAGAAATCGGGTGCTACTAATCTTGTCCCGGTATATTACATGTGTCGTACAGAAGACCTATAAAAAGAACCCATCAATCACATTTTAGCTACCCCTTTATGCTGACTAGACTATTTCTTTCTTCAGTGTACTGTCTGGTGGTTTACGATTCTTTGTATTTGTTTCACAGATGAGTCTAGAGGCTTTAATTGTGACCAGGGCCCCATTCTGCTAAGCACTGTACCAACCTGTAGTAAGTGAGAGAGACCCTGCCTCAGACCAAGAGAGAAAGGATTATTAGCCCCGTTTTGCAGATGGAGTACTGAGGCACAGCTTAAGTGACTTGACCCCAGTCAGACAAGGAGTGAGAGGCAGAACAAGACATTTTTCTTTGATCTCCTTAGTCTGAGCCATCAGAAAACCCTCCCCTCTCTAATCTTTTCGTTGTTTAGCCTAGTTTCCAATAACCCAGTGACACAGTTTCCCCCATGTCCCTTTGGAAACCACCTTGCAGTCTAGTTGGTTCATCATTCTCCTGGGCTCATAGAGGTACAGAGTCCTGGGGAAAAGGGACCATGCACTCCTCTCTGGAGGTCAAGTCATATTTCACATCCCTCTCCCTTGGGAGAGGCTAATGCTCCCCACGCAAGGTCTCTGAGGGAAGATGCAATCCACAGAAGAAAGAAAAGCACAGAGTGTGATTCAAAGGAGCTGTGGCTGGAGGTGTGTTGAAGGTGGTAAAGGCCATGGTTGCCATCCCCAACAATATGTCCAGTCTGAGGCTACATCTACACTGCAGCCTTTTGTCGGCAGAGACAACGCAAATGAAGCACTCGTTAGCATTTGTCGCACTGTCATTTGCATATTCTCTGCCAATGCTTGTTGCTCAAGAGTTTTTTGAGCAAAACCAAGCAGTGTAGATGGGGCAAAACTCTTTTGCGCAAGATCCCTTATGCCTCAAAAAAGGAGGTATACAGGATCTTGTGCTAAAGGGCTTTTTTTTGTGCAAAATGGTCCCATTTACGCTGCTTGTTTTTGTGCAAAAACCTCTTCATGCTTCATTTGCGTTGTCTCTGCTGACAAAAGGCTGCAGCGTAGACTGAGAGGCCACCAGACTGAGGATGTCAGGAGTTTTACCTGAGAGCCTGTGGAACTGAGACTTTGAATATAACTCATTGTTGCTGTGTTTCCTCCTCTCCCATGATGACCTCTTTCCAATAGCCTCCCTTCCCCCTGCAATTCCAAAGAGGACCATACAGCTGCAGCAGCCTGTGCACAATTTGTACCACGTGCCTGGTGCAGCATGGTGCCTGCTTCAGGGAAGCCCTGAATATGTATAATCCCCTCATTATGGTATTGTGTATCTCTTCAGCTCTGGACAGCCCATCGGGCCTGGTAGCCGTGAATATCACAGATTCTGAGGCCTTGGCAGTCTGGCAGCCAGCAATCGCGGCGGTGGACAATTATGTCATCTCCTACATTGCTGAGGATGGTAAGACGTGTCCATGGGGAGTCTCTGAGCTTGACCACCAGTATAGGTGCCCCAGGGTGGAATCTTTCTATCCCTAGAGGGTTTTAAGTTCCAGCTTGACAAAGCCCTGGCTGGGCTGATTTAGTTGGGGTTGGTCCTGCTTTGGGCAGGGGGCTGGACTCAAAGACTCCTGAGGTCTCTTCCAATCCTAGGATTCCATGACCACAGGGCAGACAGTGAGACTGGTGCTCTGGATTGGATGCAGTGACTCGGAGAAGATGAGGAAGGTTAAATTTGAGGGGTGCAGGCTGGTTAGGAATATGTTACAGCATCCTCCTTAACAAAACTTAGCCTCTAATGCAGGTGCTGAGCAGCAGTGGTGCTATATGAGTTTTATCCTGGGGGTGAAGAAAGCCCACTGTTATTTTCAGCATGTGCAGGAGAGGGTGCTAATACTTTTGTATGGAATTGACTATAGAATGAACAATTTACTTGCACCTTTAGTGCAAATTGAAGGCAGCAACTCCCCTGAGCCACTGTTTCTGCTTATTTCATCCTTATCCTGAAGCCTCAGGAAAATGTGTCACCTTCCAATGAATGACCAGCCCTTAATGCAGAATGTGATCATTCAAACAGAGGGGTAGGGTTAAGCCTCCACCTGAGAAGTGTCCATCACTTGTGATGAATGCCCTGAGCTCTAGTAGCCCATAAGCTAATGTTATCTCCCATCTTTTGTGTGTTCGCTGTGTAGAACCAGAAGTTACCCAGATGGTATCTGGGAACACTGTGGAATATGACCTTAATGACCTTCGTCCTGCAACTGAATATACACTGAAGGTCTATGCAATAAAGGGACCACAGAAGAGTGAAACAGTCTTCACCAAATTCACTACAGGTGTAGTGTCCCGCTTTTCCCCAGCATTGCAGCCTCTTGTAGTGCGGCAACATTGTATTGTCCGCTGCCAGCAAACCAGCACTGCACTCACTCTATTTTGTTTCCTTTAGGCATGGATGCTCCAAAAGATTTAAGTGCCTCTGAGGTTCAGTCAGAAACAGCCGTGCTGTCTTGGAGGCCTCCACGTGCTTCTGTCACTGGCTATCTTCTTATCTACGAGTCTGTTGACGGCAGAGTCAAGGTACCAGACTTGGATCTCTAACCTATTAATTCTGTGTTAGCAGCTATGCTTGCAGAGATGCTCAAAAATGCTAGTCAGTGGGATGTAACCACACATTCAAGCACTTTCGTGAATCAGAGCCCATAATGAAAACAGCCTGTAAAACATTGAGCCTATGTCTACACAGCAACCCCGATGGATGCTCTGACATCGACCCCCCGGTAGTCAATTTAGCAGGTCTAGTTAAGACCCACCAAATCAACTGCAGATCGCTCTGCAGCTGACCCCTGTTCTCTACCCCAGATAAGAAGAGTAAGGGAAATCGATGCAAGAGTTTCTTCCGTTGACCTCCCCACTGTGTAGACTCCATGGTAACCTGACCTAAGGTACATTGACTCCAGCTACAAGAATAACATAGCTGGAGATGTGTGGCTTAGGTCATCTTATGATGTTAGTATAGATGTAGCACATCTTCCCTTCGCAGAGGGGAAGGGAGGGCAGAATAAGATAGCAGAAGCTGTCTTCTCATATCCAAAGTCTATGGCATAAATACAAGAGGCAAGCAGTCTAAAAACAACTTCTGAATTTGGGTGCTCAACTGGTACCATTATTAAACACCCGATTTTTGTGCATGTTCAGTACTTTCAAAAAATCAGGTCTCTTCAAGGTATTTCAAGATGGATGTCCCAAATTGTCATGTTTGGAAATTCAGGTCAGTGGCATCTACAGACATACCCCCAAAGGACAATCCGGCTTAAATTTTGATGAACTTTCCCCCTACGGCAGTACATAATGTGCACATCTCAGCCATGTTAACATGCTCTACCATGGCTGGCTTGCTTTTAAGCTATGCTACTTAAACATTATAATATTAAACATTCATTTCTAGGAAACATTTCTCATGCTACTAATGGACGTGAGCATGGTAAGAGTCTCATAGGAATCCAGCATTTCACAATCAATCATTTAAATGGTTAAAATACCATCAATCATTTACATAAAAAGGCATTGGAAAAAAATCTAAAATATGTAACGGTTCCAGTCCATATGTTTATTCATTGCAGAGTTTCACTGGGATTTTTTCTTTCCACAGGAAGTCATCCTGGGACCTGAGGCAACTTCCTACAGCTTGTCTGAGCTGAGCCCATCCACCCAGTACACCGTGAAACTGCAGGCACTGAACAGAGGCCTGAAGAGCAGGATAATCCAGACTGTTTTCACCACAAGTAAGGCTTTTGCTCAGCATGGTGGGTTGGCGTCATCTACAAGTTTCCTTTCTTAGGGCCAAGTGGAGCTCTGGAGTGAGCAGATGCAGCTCCGTCAAAGGGCAGTTGCTTCTCCTGGCTGTAGGCTGAGGGCTGTGCGGTTCACTCACAGAGTATGTCTGCATTGCAGAGACCTGACTATAGTTCAAGTTGCTTGAGCTTGCGCTGAGCTAGCTAGCTTGAAAAACAGTAGCAGGGAAACCCTAGCAGCATGGACCATGCAACCCACCCCTGGGATCCTGAGCATCCACTCAAATGGCTAGCCTCCATGGAGAAGGCTAGCGTGAGGATCCCTGCACCACTTAACCTCTGTACAAGGCAGCAGTCCCATTCACTGCCCTGAGACAGGAAGGAAGTGAATACTCTGCTACCCCAGAGTATTCGACTGTCTGACCTGCGAAGGCTCACTAGTGAGCTTAATGCTAATGGATCAGGTATTCTGGAAGCCTCATCACAGCTGACACTGCTAGCAGCCAGTTCTCCTACTGGCATTTTTGATGGCAGGGAAAATGCAATGACAATTTTAAGGATTAAACGGCTACAAAATTCCACTGGCCACTCTCTGCTCTTCTCAGAATTCTCAACCTTCCAAATACAGCAATCTCGTCTGTTGTTTGCCTCTGACTTCTGCCACCATGCTGACACCTGACCATGTGCTTATAAAATGTTAGGTAAAGTAATGGGGCCCTGAACCTGGTTGCAGTCAACACTAGGGTAAATCAGGAGTAACCTCATTGAAGTTAATGGAGCTACACTAATGAGCAGAATCAGAATCAGACCCAGGTATTCAGGTCTGCTGACAGGGTAGGGGCAGAAGGGGACAACTGGAGAAATTGGAGAAGGTCCAGAGAAGAGCAAAAAAAAAGGATGAAAGGTCTAGAGAACACGAGTTATGAGGGAAGACTGAAAAAATTGGGCTTGTTTAGTTTGGAAAGGAGAAGACTGAGAGGGGACATGATAGCAGTTTTCAAATATCTAAAAATGTGTTAGGAGGAGGGAGAAAAGTTGTTCTCCTTGCCTCTGAGGATAGGACGAAGCAATGGGCTTAAACTGTAGAAAGGGAGGTTTAGGTTGGACATTAGGAAAAACTTCCTGTCAGGGTAGTTAAACACCGGAATAAATTGCCTGGGAAGGTTATGGAATCCCCATCGCTGGAGATATTTAAGAGCAGGTTGGACAGACACCTGTCAGGGATGATCTGCTAGACAGTGCTTGGTCCTGCCGTGAGGGCAGGAGACTGGACTCGATGACCTCTCGAGGTCCCTTCCAAGTCTAGGATTCTATGATTCTAACTGCCCCGTGGTCTGGTGATGCGAAGGGGGCTGGAGCTCCTAACCACCACCGGCGCCACTGCCGAAGTACCGTCAGGAGCTTGGGGCCCTTGAAATTGCTGCAGAGCTCTGGGCAGTATGCTCCAGACAGTGCGGGGGGAGAGACGAGGAAGGCCGGTCCCTGGGCCCACCCTTCTGCCCAATGCCTCGCCCCTTCTGGGAGCCTGGAGCTGCTGCCTCTGCCTCCCACATTACCCAAGGGCCTGGTGAGTCTGTCAGCTTGCCTGTAGATGTGCTTAAGTGACATCTGCCTTCTTGGTCATGACCAGGAACAGGATACCTCCAAAGCTGAAGTATGAATCTCTATAGCATCAGCTAATGAGTTAGTCCCTTATTCAGGACTAACTGTCTGTATTCAGGCAGACAGATAAGCACAGGCTTAATTTTAAGAACATGCTTGAGTCACGTTGATCTCAGTGAGGAGGTAAGCACATGAATAAGTACTTGAGTAATTGCCCTAAGAATGTTTTCCTGAATGGGAGACCTAAATCTCGTGAGAGGGATCTGTAACGGACTCAAATCCTCTGGCCCAGAGAGCACCACACAAGACACAATGGATCTTGAGTTACATTTTCACAGCTGGCTTTGAGACTAAACAATGATAATACAGTAAAACTCCAATTGTCCGGCATTCAATAGTCCGGCACTCCTGATAGTCCAGCATCAAAATGGCAAGAGCCTACTGAGATAGCTTCGGCAAAAAATGAGTCACAAGGTAACAGCGGCAGCAGCTGAACTGAGCAACAAGGGTAAAAAAGGCTTAAAAAAACTAAAACATTACAGTATACTGCATACAGTATGTACAATAAAAAGGGTTAAGAACAATTTATATACAGTATATAATGTATACACTATATATATATAAAACCTGCTTATAGTACCTTCTGATAGTCCAGCATATCTGATAATCCGGCACCACCTAAGTCCCATAGGTTCCGGATTATCGGAAATCTACTATAGTAGAAATTCACTTAATATACACCTAATAATTTCCAGAACACCTAATTACAGCCGAGCAGTTATTTCCACTGAATGTGCTATACTCAACAGCATTTTCAGACATTTCAAAGATGGCAAGAAAATGCCCCAGACATTTACATTTTCATAGTTTTGGAGATTTGGGGTTTAGAAATTGTATTGCACCCAGGCCTATATTGTCCAGGTGGGACCTCCCTGGTCTGGCACACCTGGGACCTGAGCGGTCCCAAATTACAGCCTAGCTGCACTGCCAGGCTACACTCCCCACTGCCAGCCCCATGTGGCCTGCACTCCTGAACCTGGCCAGCTGTGGCTGTCCGATCCAGCAAATGAATTACCCAAACTACAGGAAGGTTTTGATGCTCCTTTTCATAAATGAGTTCTCACACACTGTTCTCTGTTTCTTTCCTGTGCAGCTGGCCTTCTCTATCCTTTCCCTAGAGACTGCTCCCAAGCCCTGCTGAATGGAGAAAGTGCCTCTGGGCTTTACACCATTTACATGAACGGAGACAAGTCGCAGCCTGTGGAGGTGTATTGTGACATGATCTCTGATGGAGGTGGATGGATTGTGAGTATTCCGTGGGAAGGGATCCAAAACCGCCATGTCCCTGTTCTCCTAGGTCAAGAACATGAGACAGAGCCCAGCCTCAGTCAACTTCTTCTGCATTATTAACGATGCTGCATTAACGTGCCAAAAGACTTGGAAATTTAAGTTTTAGTTCTAAACCAGACTGCAGTGAGGGTGGGAGACTCAAGCAGAGGTGAAGCCACTTCTAAAACCTTGCAGGAGAAATGAGGGCTGAGAAGAATGCATTAGTTCTATGTCTAGACTGAGGAACTGGGAGGCAGGACACTAAAAACAGAGGCAATAGGAATAGCCAAGTATAGTGCTGAGAATCAGCGGAAGCCACCTGGGACCAAAAATCTGAGGCAAGTGAAAGAATGAAGGTTAGGAGCTTGAGAACCACTGAAGCTCCATAGATACCAGGCTGAAGGATACAGAAGTACTTGGCCACAAGGCTGAGTGATTGAGCATTAAGGGGCTGCTAAGAAAGCAGAAGGCAGGGTACAAGGCTACAAAATACAGAGCAGACTAGAAGCCAAAGATGAAATTTGGGCCTGGCTTTAAAAAATGTTCAGTGGGTCTGATAAAATCTGTGCCAGTTTGCTTGAACAATGTCGGTGCCCATGTTGCTTTGGGATGGTTAGTGTGTGGGAGCCCTTTGTGTACAGAAGTCTTCTGTGTATAAAAGTCATAACTGTTGTAAATATAAAGCTCCTTGCATGTTGGCATTTTAGGTGTTCCTGAGGCGCCACAATGGAAAGGAGAATTTCTACAGGAATTGGAGGACTTATGCTGCTGGGTTTGGGGATCCCAAGGATGAATTCTGGCTAGGTAAGTGATTTGCCAAGAGCTTTCTGAAACAAAAGAGAATGAGTCACTTGTAAGCATGACAGCCATTCTGCCAATCACATTATTGGCTTCCCTCTAAAGAGGCTCATGGCAGGAAAATGTAACATAGGGTAATAAGACGTGGGTGCAGGAGATCGAGAGAGAGAGACCACACAGTGGTTCTTTATTCATTTATCCATTCATTACCACAGGTCTGGAGAACCTCCACAAAATCACTTCTCAGGGCCAGTATGAGCTGCGTGTGGATCTTCAAGACAAGGGCGAGACAGTTTATGCGATCTATGACAGGTTTAGCGTGGGAGACTCCAAGACCCGTTATCGGCTAAAAGTGGATGGATACAGTGGCACAGCAGGTGGGTTAAACTGATATTTTTGCAGGCTGGAAAAAGGCCAGGGGAGTACGGAGGGCGGGAGGGGGAAGGAAAGGGGGGCTACATTTCCCCACATTAGACTTGAGCTACAAAATACTTCCACTTGGTTCAAAGCAACAGCTTCTGTGCACAAACAATGGAGATTGTTTGTCATGGTGGGTAATTTTTTTTTTTTTTGGTGGTGGTGGTGGGGTAGATTTGAAAACATGAAAGGCTTGTGATTCCATTCCTCTGTGATTCCACTCTAAGTGCTCTGCTCTCTCAGACACCATGCTTTGGAACACACTGACAGAACGTGAAGGAGCATATTAAACAGACTTGTTTTAGCAATCCCTGCCTGCCCTCACTAGGGTTTATGATAGCTTGCCACAGAGCCATTAGTTAAGAATGTGCCACTGGTGCCTGTTATAACATGCTTGATAATGTTACTGAAAAATGCCTCTGCCTCCTTCAATTCCAGTAAGCACAGGCCCGCAGCCTGTGACCAGCCCCCTCCTCGGCTTCTGTATTGATAAAAGAAGGAGCAAGGGCTAAAAATCCAGCGTTACCAGAACAGAAGGGCCGGGAACCTTTTGTGGGCCGAGGGCTGCTGACCCACCGAAAAATCAGTCAGCGGTCAGGGCCTGCGGGGAAGCGGCGGGGTGCCAGTATGGGTTCCCAATGCTGAGGGAGGCCCTAAGCCTCGGGGGCCAGATCCAGGCATCCCAGTGGCCACATCCAGCCCCCGGGCCTTAGATCCCCACCCGCCCTCGGCTTAAACAAAGAGAAATACTACAGAAAGGTCTGGCAACTGAGATCCTTGCTCTCTGCATAGCTGAATAGTGGGGCAGGGTTATGGCCAATGGCTTAGAAATTATACAAACCCAGTATACGGCAAACATAGTGAGACAGAGACTGCTGCTTAAGCTCATGGGATGCAGTAGCAGCATCACTGCTGTGCCACCAGCTGAAGGGGAGACTCAATTCCATTAGTGGCCTACATGGAGATTCCTCTGCAGTCTCCGTTTTCTCTGGCCTTGGGCAGAGGACCAGGATTGCCCCCTGTGCATAGGCACTGCAGAAACTGGCCCCACAGAGATTTTACACACAGCCGGAGAAGTGAGTACAGAGATCAAATTCACCTAAGACAACTGTTGTGACTTATCGGAGCCAAAGATTTTCGTTGCACAGAATTAAATGTGAGGCATGCATTTTTGAGAGGGAGATGGCAAGGCAACTGAGCATTTGTCAAGGCTGAAATTCAAGGTCTTTGTGGTTCTTTGTTTCTCCTGATAATGTTACTGACACCTAATGTAGTGGAAGGACTGGAGCTCCCTGCTCTGTTGCAGTTGTTAAACAACATACCAATGATTCTTACAAGAAAAACACTGCGCCTTGAGGGCTTGAATCCCAGATGCAGAGAGTGAAGGGGGAATCCGTGTAAACTGCTTAGTTTTGAAATATACGTATTTGTCATTTCTTTAAGTCTCCATGCTGATTGTGTTTAGATCAGACGTTCACCTGATGGAGGTCAGCATAGCTCCACTGATTGGCCTTCCTTTGCTTCTGGTATTAATTTTTAGCCAAGACAGGCTTGAGCCTAAACCCCAGATCAGATGCCCAAAAAGCTTGTGGTTCAGAATCTGGATTCAGAGTCAAACATCACAGGGTTCAGAATCTGGATTCAGAGTCAAACATCACAGAATGGGCACATCTCTCCTTTATGCTGGTACATGGCATTTCAAGTGAAATTTAGGATTGCATTTTCAAAGGGGTCTTTGCAAAACTTGTGATGTGCACCACCAGGTTTTGCAGCAGGAACAATCACAGTATTTCATGCCCAAAATCTCAGAGTTGCCCCTACCCTTTGAATCATTTGCACATGCAGAATACCTGCTGAGTCAAAACTCTGACACAACTCTCTTTATTTCTCCCATATAGGTGACTCCATGACTTATCACAATGGCCGGTCCTTCTCTACCTTTGACAAGGACAATGATTCTGCCATCACAAACTGTGCTTTGTCCTACAAAGGAGCTTTCTGGTACAAGAATTGTCACCGAGTCAATCTGATGGGCAGATACGGAGACAACAACCACAGTCAGGTGAGTCTGCCGTTTGAAGGCAATGTGGATCCACAAGGCACAGGAATGTAGAGCTGGCCATACCAAATCAAGTCACTGGGTCATTCGTTCTGTTAGGCAGTTTCTTGTTGTGGGCAATTGATAGCGCTTCAGAGAGACAGGAGACATCCCATCATTAAAACCAAATTAATTATGGGGGGGGAGACATTAAATCACGTTCACCAAATGAGAACTGCAGTTACATCCAGATATGTTATCATTCTGTTTTGTTCATTGTTCCTAGAAAGTTCACGTAAACACTTGTGTCTGGAGCTTCTATCACTTCAAATGCAGGTTCTCATGCTTTTAAAAAAGAGCCTTCTCTTGGAGATGAAGTAGACAGCTTTGGAGAGACAGTTTTGGAGAGAGTTCAGTGTTACCCTAGCCCAACCCTCTTTTAGCCAGACCTCCTCCAGCAGGGGTTAGTTAGAGGATTGACATCATAATACTGGCTTTGGTGGGTCTCAAAGTCCTACTACAGCCTCGTTAATCCCACACCAGGGCTGTGTCTAGACTGGCATGATTTTCTGCAAATGCTTTTAACGGAAAAG
>JANRFK010000975.1:4413811-4425279 GCA_030068395.1 Apalone spinifera | reverse complement strand
GGGCTAGATGGACCTTTGGTCTTACCCGGTACGGCCGTTCTTATGTTCTTATGTAAAGTGCACCCTTTCTCTGACTTCTCTTACTCCTCCTACAATGAGGGTTACAGGAGCCAGAGTAAGAAGTCCTCCAGCTTGACAGCGTTTTGACATTATGTCGAAATGACTGCTTGTAGTGTAGACACCGACTGTGTTATTTCAGAATAATGTCAGTTTATTACACTGCTCTTCATGCCTGTTCTAGCTGGACACGCAGCGTGTATTTGTCACATACCATAATTGTGTCCATACCCTTAAGTTAGTAAGTCACTAAGGCACTTTTAAAAGTTGTAGCCCAGACCTCTTTTTATTTGTTTTTAAACCTGTAACCCTTTTTGAAAGAAAGTCCCGATTAAGATGCACCTTAGGAAGTTTAGAAGGGAATTGGACACAGAATCTGGATTGAACATTTGCCCAAGATACGCTTTCAGCGTATCTACTGCATGAGCTGCTCAAACTGTGAGGGACAGTATGGGTAGGTCTAGACTACACGCTTCTTTCAAGAGAGATCGTCTAGACAGCCACAACTTTTTTCAAAAAAGTGATCCGCTTTTTCAAAAGAGAGCACCCAGGCAATCTGGATGCTCTCTTTCGAAAAAGCTCTGTTTGCAGCCAAGAACGCCTTTTTTTGAAAGAGCTCTTTCGAAAGAAGGTGTTCTTCCTCGTAAAATGAAGTTTACTGCTGTCGAAAAAAGTCTAGATGCAGGTGACGTTTTTCCGAAAAAACCCTGTAGTCTAGACATAGCCTATGATTGATGGAGTCGGGAAAACACAAACGTGAGTAATTTTACTTATGGGAGTAGCTTCATCTTTCAGAGACATTCCTCCAGCTGAAGTGGCTTTACTAGTCGTGGCATTAGATTTCTTTATGGGGACATTACTGAAAAGCCCCTGCATGCTACTGCTCAGGGAGTGATGAGAGCCTGTTGAGGCTAATGATAGGGCTTTTAAAATTACAGGACAGCACTTGTATGTTAGGAAGGAAGATTATTTTGTTATAGCTCCATCAATCTAAGCAGAATTGATTTTTGCCCGTGTTATTGCCTAGTTAAGTAGTAAGCAAAGAAACAGAGCACATGTTTAAACACAACAAAGTCTGAACGAGATATAGTCTATGTCTTCTCACAAGAGCCTTCTCTCCCCAGATTCTTCCCATGCAAGTGCTTTTCAGAGAAAGTACATGGGATTGCATGCTGAGTTTACTTCCCAGGAGGCCCTGAAAGTAGCCCTACCTCTTGGACCCTGGATAAAAAGGATAGTCCACTGGCATCTGTAACTGCAGGGCCTTTTTATTTTCTCCATCACTGGAGATATTTAGGAGCAGGTTAGATAGGCATCTGTCAGGCCTGATCTAGATCAGGGCTACTCAACATGCAGCCCGTGGCCCATTTGTTTGCGGCCTGTTGGGTTTACGCGGGGCTCAACACATGGGTGGGAGCCAAAACAAAAAAGCAATCAATATTTTATATTGGAGATTGCCTATCTCCTAGAACTGGAAGGGACCTCGAAAGGTCATCGAGTCCAGTCCCCCGCCTTCACAGCAGGACCAAGTACCATCCCTTACAATTTTTTGCCCCACATCCCTAAACGGCCTCCACAAGGATTGAACTCACAACCCTGGGTTAGCAGGCCAATGCTCAAACCACTGAGCCATCCCTCCCCCCCTAGAATGAGAATATAATGGTCTTCTGTTGAGATGCGTTTTAGTAGTTAAATTCCTGGACTGTCATTGCTCATTAAAAATGCTGTCAAATGGGTGGAAATCGGGTAAATATTGCATTTTATTAATATCAGCAGAACTGACTGAAATGGGCCCTGCGTGTTCTGTAGTCTTGCCTTGATCTTTGTATTCATGCCTGTCATTGTGAAATAAACTATTTGCATATATTTGCATATATATTTGTGTGTAAATGCAGCCACATTTAAGTTGTGGCCCTCAGCATGTGCTGTGAGCATCATTGTGGCCCCTGGGGCTTCCAAAGTTGAGTAGCCCTGGTCTAGCTGGTGCTTGATCGTGCCATGAGGGCAGGGGACTGGACTTGATGACTTCTTGAGTTCTGTTCCAGTTCTAGTATTCTACAATTCCCTGTGCAGAAAGTTGTTTTGGTTTATTTTCCCATATGCCCAGCTCCACTCTGGGATGGGAAGAGGATTATTATTGTTTGTGAAAAATGTCAATTTTCAGCTCTGGGTGCCTTTCATTAAGAAGGCTGGAGTGGGCAGATGGGCATAGAAGGAGAGGTTAGAAGACCTGAATGAAAAAGAGCTTTGTCTGTGTAGCTTAGAGTCAAACACAGTGAGAGGAAGTGATTTGCCCAAGGGCACACACAGAATCTGTTGCAAAGCCAGGAAATGAACCCAGATAATGAATCCCAGTCAATTGCCTTAGCCATGTAATTATATTTCCTCTGGTCATGCCCTGCTATGTAGTTAGTTGTGCAACCCTTTGAGCTTAAAGTTAGAGGGGTTGGTAATGATTCTGTAGAAAGGGTGTTGGAAAGATAAATGGTGAATGCAGGTTGTGACGTAGTGGGGGGCTCACTGCTTTGAAACCTGGTGTTCACACCTGCCTGTGCTGTGCTAATAAAAGAAAGTTCTTCTTCACACAGCGTGTAGTCAACCTGTGGAACTCCTTGCCAGAGGAGGCTGTGAAGGCTAGGACTATAACAGAGTTTAAAGAGAAGCTAGATAATTTCATGGAGGTTAGGCCCATAAAAGGCTATTAGCCAGAGGATAGAAATGGTGTCCCTGGCCTCTGTTTGTCAGAGGCTGGAGAGGGATGGCAGGAGACAAATCACTTGATCATTGTCTTCGGTCCACCCTCTCTGGGGCACCTGGTGCTGGCCACTGTCGGCAGACAGGCTACTGGGCTAGATGGACCTTTGGTCTGACCCAGTACGGCCGTTCTTACATTCTAATGTATGTGATGTGTGAGTCCTACTGACTCACTCCACATGTGGATTGGCTTAGACACCTAGTGCAGTTAACAAAGCTCTTCCAAAGGGGAGAGACAAAGGAAGGGAGGCGGAGACGGCTGCCTGGCTGGGGGGGCAGGACCTGGGAGCTGGTCAGTCTTGGTTGGGGAAAGCATGAAGAGAGCAGACTAAGTTCAGTACGGGGGTGGGGGTTTCAGGAGCCTGTGAACCCCTGTCCCCCAAGAGGACTAGGCTGTCTGCCCTGCCTCCTATGTCAACATCGAGCCTATGCAATGCTCTTCCTCTGAGAAGCAAGAAACCCTTCTATTCTACTGGCTGGCGGAGTCACATCTGGCTGCGGACAAGGGTGCACGGTCGGGGGCTCCCCAACGCCTCGTCGCCACGTAGTCACTCAGGTAATGATTAAAAATGAAGCAAAAGAAAAGCTCAGTTCTGTCCTCTTCCACCAACCCACAGATCTCCCCCAGACTAGAATTAAGAGTGGCCTATCTGAGCATTTTATGGCTTGGAGAATTTTGTGTGGGTAAAAGAGAAATGGGAGGAAAGACCAAAAAATGAGTCATGTCGCCCAGCAGCTCCAATGGCTGGTGGAGCTAGCCTCAATTCAGAGTCCCACATCTCACATTTCTTTGAAAATATCTGTTCAGGCCCTTGCCAGGCTCCTGTCTTTGTGCATATAGGCTCCCTTAGGGTACTTCCCCGTCTCCCTCTACAAGTAAAGAAATCTCAGCCTCCCTTGCCAGAGAAGCCGTGTGTGGGTAAGACAAATGAGTGCTCATAAACAGTGTCTGATTGTCACAGAGGAAATGCAAGCAGACATCATCCACACACTGTACAGATAATCTTAATTCCTGGAAAGGCTGGCAGCCTCCTCATGAACGAATGACTTGTTCAGTAGAATCTCATCAAGATAACAGAGCAATTTCGCCGGTGGTGAAGAAAATGCTAGTTGAGATGAGAGGTGGGGGAATCTCTGAGAAAAAAAATGGAAAAGGAGAGAATAGCTTTGGTTTTCTAGGTCGTCCTCCTCTCTCACCAACCATTCCCGGCTTTTTGGGAGGTCAAAAGCAGCCTGAGATTCTCAATAGGGAATGCGTTTAATTAAGTAACAGCTGAAAATGTCAGTGGTTACACAGTTACACACTGGGGGAAGGCAGGCGGCTCCCCAGGAGCTGGTGTTTGTGGGGAGCCAGCTTTTAAGTCAGCTCCCCATGCATACCAGTTCCCACCTGCTCCCCTTCCATGCTGCTGCCTCTGATACACCGGGAGTCGATGTGGGCCAAGAGACGACTTTTAAGCCAGATCGCCATGCGTGCCAGGAGCCTGCGTGTAACCGTGAAGATTAATCAATGAGCCCAGACTCATCGGTTAACCGTGTACATGGTTACACTTCCACATCTTTAATTCTCAACTCCACTGAATTCAACTGAAAGGTATCTGCCACTTTCACAGCTCAGGAATTTCATAAGAACATAAGAACGGCCGTACTGGATCAGACCAAAGGTCCATCTAGCTCAGTAGCCTGTCTGCCGACAGTGCCCAGAGCCAAGTGCCCCGGAGGGGGTGGACCAAAGACAATGATCAAGCGATTTGTCTTGTGCCATCCATCTCCAGCCTCTGACAAAAAGAGGCCAGGGACACCATTCCTACCCCCTGGCTGATAGCCTTTTATGGACCTAACCTCCATGAATTTATCTAGCTTCTCTTTAAACTCTGTTATAGTCCTAGCCTTCACAGCCTCCTCTGGCAAGGAGTTCCACAGGTTGACTATGCGCTGTGTAAAGAACTTTTGCTCATTAGTTTTAAACCTACTACCCATTAATTTCATTTTGTGTCCTCTACTCCTTATATTATGGGAACTAATAAATAACTTTTCTTTATTCACCCTCTCCACACCACTCATGATTTTATATACCTCTATCATATCCCCCCCTCAGTCCCCTCTTTTCCAAACTGAAAAGTCCCAGTCGCTTTAGCCTCTCTTCATATAGGACCTGTTCCAAACACCTAATCGTTTTAGTTGCCCTTTTCTGAACCCTTTCCAAGGCCAAAATATCTTTTTTGAGGTTTTCCATTGGGTTTGGAATGGTTCGCCACCAAGGTTCTACCACCTCTTTTTTCCTCCTATAAAGTGAATCAGTTCTGCAAAATAACATTTAATTCACGTCACATTTGGCTGCTTAATTTTTCCCAAAATGATGAAATTATGGATTTCACGGTGCAGGAAGAAACAGCAAAAGTTAATCTTTTACCATGAGAACTCCTATGTGCTTTGTCGGGCATTTTGGAAGAAAAGGGGGTTAGGGAAAGAACAAAGGAAGGAAAGAATGAAGTTATAAATAATCTATTGACAAACTGCTACTTTCAAACAAAATATAAAATCCCCAGTTTTCCTAATCTGACATCCCACATGCCATTATACACACATACATCTCTAAATGTATACAAACCCATTTACCATGCACTCACTTGGGACTTTGGAGGACTCATGAAATGGTGTTCTCTCAAATCCAGCCTTATACCTTTTGTAGCTGCCATTGTGGCTTTGTTGGGGAGCTGGGCTTTTAAGTCAGGACATCTTTTGAAATTTCAGAAGCTTTGGTTCAGATTTTTCACATTTGACCAGGGAGTTTGGATGCTACATCTCAGCCATTTTTATGAGAGCCAGGTACCCAAATCTCTTAATTGGCTTTGAAAATGTCAGCTTTTTAGGCATCTAAAACAAGAAGACTTTTAAACTTCTGGAAAGGATTTTCTCCTCCCAGGATGGGAGATCTAAAATGGCAGTGAGGTGCAACAGCCAAAGCTGGTGTGAGAGGATCCTCAAGGAATCCATTTTGAAGCACTTAGAAGAGAAGACTGTGATCAGAAATAGTCAACATGGATTAACCAAGGGCAAGTCATGCCTGATCAATCCGTTAGCCTTCTATGATGAGGTAACTGGCTCTGTGGACATGGGGAAGGTTGTGGATGTGATATACCTTGAGTTTAGCAAAGCTTTTGATATGGTCTCCAAAGTATTCTTGCCAGCAAGTTAAAGAAGTATGGATTGGATAAATGGACTATAAGGTGGGTAGAAAGCTGGCTAGATCGTCAGACTCAATGGGTTGTGATTAACAACTATTCAACGTGTGGCTGGCAGTCAGTATCAAGTGGTGTCCCCCAAGAGTCGGTTCTGGGGCCGGTTTTGTTCAACATCTTTATTAATGATCTGGATGAGGGGATGGTTTGCACCCTCAGCAAGTTTGCAGATGACTAAACCGGGGGAGAGGTGGATATACTGAAGGGCAGGGATATGGTCCACAGTGACCTAGACAAATTGGAGGATTGGGCCAAAAGAAACCAGATGAAGTTCAGCAAGGATAAGTACAGAGTCCTGAACTTCGGATGGAAGAATCCCAAGCATTGTTACAGGATGGGGACCAACTGGACAAGCAGCAGTTCTGCAGAAAAGGAGCTGGGGATTACAATGGATGAGAAGCTCGATATGAGTTAACAATGTGCCCTTGTAGCCAAGAAGGCTAATGGCATATTGGAATGCATTAGCAGGATCATTGCCAGCAGATCTAGGGAAGCAATTATTCCCTTTTATTCAGGACCGCTAAGGCCACATCTGAGTCCAATTCTGGGTCCACCCATTACAGAAAGGATGTGGACACATTGGTTCCAGCAGAGGGCAACCAAAATGATTAGGAGACATGATAAGTCACATGACTTATGAGGAGAAGCTGAGGGATTTGGGCTTAGTTAGTCTACAGAAGAGAAAAGTGAGGGCGGATTTAATAGCAGCCTTCAACTACCTGAAGGGAGGTTCCAAAGAGGATGGAGAGAGGCTGTTCTCAGTGGTGATAGATGACAGAACAAGGAGCAATGGTCTCAAGTTACAGTGGGGGAGGTCTAGGTTGGATATTAGGAAAAACTCTTTCCCTAGGAGGGTGGTGAGGCACTGGGATGGGTTCCCTAGGGAGGTGATAGAATCTCCATTCCTAGAGGTTTTTAAATCCCGGCTTGACAAAGCCCTGGCTGGGATGATTGAGTTGGGTTTGGTCCTGCTTTTATCAGGTGGTTGGACTCGATGACTCCTGAGATCTCTTCCAACCAGTTGATTCTATGATTCTGATTCACTTTATCCAGGATGGGGAAGATGCAAAATGGCAGCTGTGTAGTATCACACCCACAGGACACAGCAGATTACCTCACTGTTTGTCTGACAGGCCCTCTATAGCTCCCAAGAGAAAAGACTCTCACCCTTGTTCTCATCGAGTAGTCCCACTGATGTCAATGCAGTGCTTGCAAAGTAAGGCACTACTCAAGGTGGGTACCTATGGCAGATTCTGGTATGACATGGTATCAAGTATATGCTTTGTCATTCACAAAAACAATGGGACATTCAAAGTTCCTTGTGTTTATGCTGTCACGAGGGGCTATTCAATACTTACATCTGAATGCTATGCACTTTCATGACCACATCAGAGCCCGCTGACTCTGGGATCAGGCATTTTACTGAAACTTCTGGTGATGCAGCCAAATCCTTTACTCACAAATACGACTTCACAGCTTGCAATATTACCTCTTCATCAGGTGCTTTCCTCAAAGGAAACCATTCGGCTTCCTGTGCATTTACTGTAAATCATATTCACCAAAGAGGAAAGAGAGAGAGTGTCGCAGACAGAGAGTTGAAACATGTGAACAGTTTCAGTATAGGATATGCCTTGCACTGCCGCATTTGCAGCTCCCTTTACCAAGAAGGCCTTCCTTCTTATCGGCTTGTTATTATTCAGGCAGGAGTTAAAACCATCAATTGACCTAGAACATTGTTCAATGCTTGCACTGAAACTAGTTTCACAAACAAAAGTACTGTATTTGGCTAACTTTCTCCACACGCCTTTACTTTTCGTTTTCTGTCTCTCTTCATTTCCTGCAGCTGAGTAAAGAAGAGGTGAAATACAGTAAGAAAGGCTGGTTTGTTGCCCAGGGAGAAGGAAGAAAAAACTGGCAATTTTATAAAAAAGTGGAGCCCAATGGAAAGCTGGGGGACTTTTTATCAAAAATTAAAACCAGAAGTAGTCCAGTGGAATATTGTTTTGATTTTTTTTAACAGAAAGTTAATATTTGACACAGCAAACAGGCATTTTCTGAAAGAAAAAAAATCCAATTTTCCATTGACAAACAATTTTCATGGAAATTTTTCAACCCGTGCTAGATGAGAAGCTGGCTTTAAACATTCCCAGCCCACTTTTGCATATCCAAGAGACTTAACTGGCTGCAGTTAAGCATTTTATTTTGATGACATATGTAAAGCAAATAATATGAGTTTCTCCCAGTAGATCAACATAGCTGATTCCAAATCAAACCTTGTGGGTAGGAACACTTCTTTTGAACCAACAGTAGATTGGATATTAATTCTGGGTTCCACGCCCAGCTCTAGTGATGATCAGCATTTCCTGAGTTAAGTATCAGAGGGTTAGCCTGTTAGTCTGAAAGTGCAAAAGCGGCGAGGAGTCCTGTGGCACCTTATAGACTAACCGAAGTGTTGGAGCATAAGCTTTCGTGGGCTAGGACCCACTTCGTCAGATGCATTTCCTGAGTTAATATTTCTCAGGAATATTCACTGCTTAATTGGTTAATTAATACGTGTGTATATTTTGCAGACCTAGTGTAACAGGTATAACCCCCATCCCCTTTCCTTCCTGGGTTCCTCAGGAATAGGCAACACCCACCTGTGTGCCTGGATGCCTGATGTCCTTGATATTAAAGGAGATCCTGAGCATCCCAGTGGTGATGCTGTATAGGGGGGAACCTTCTATCTGCCCCTCTGCTGCAGTCCCTTACTTTTAAAGGAAATTCAAAACTGGAGGTGCCTCCACCTGGCTGGCCCCTGTACATACTCAATGGTATGCCTTGGGGACCACCAGGAATAAACCCATTCGGATTCTGGCCTGGATCTAACGCAAAAATACCAGTCTGTATTCAGTTTAGAATTAACACAGCTTTACTTAACAATTTAAAGAAACGGGGTTTAACAGACTAAGGTTAAATGTCACTCCTACTTCAAAATCACAGTGTGCAGTTCAGTAAAATCAAGTAACAATCAAAGTATACAGTAATAAATGAAATTTATCCAACTGGCATTTGCACTGCCACCATGTACCTCCCCCAGAGTGTACACATTTCTGGATTCCAATATCCCTGGCACTTGGTTGCGTGGGTGCTGGCAGATCTGCAGCTGGAGTGAAGACAGCCCAGTATAGGTCCGGTGTGTCAGTCCAACCAAGGCCACGAGCTGCACAAACCCTCTGAAGACTGGAGCTGGCCCCACCAGCAGCTCTGGGCCTTAGTTCACTGGGCACATCACACTGACTGTCCTCAGACTCAGTATCTCTGCTGTGCTCCAGCTCTTGCAAGCACAGCTCCCTTCCCAGTCAACTCCCAGCACATCCATAGTCTCTCCCCTTCAGGGAAAACCACCAACAGCCCCTGAAGCTCCATCAAAGCCCCAGTAGGCTTTAGCATCCCAGCAGCAGCTCCTGGTCTGGAAGGAGCTCCTCACCGACAATCTGCCTCCTTGCTCCAAAAAGGAGCCACCCCCTGCTCTCCGTGCACTGTCTGGAAAAGAAGCAGTTTCCTCCCTTTTCCCCCAAGGATCATGGGAGTTGTAGTCTCTAGGGCTAGATTGCACCACACAGGATCTTCTCAGTAGAAGTGTGATGTTATGTCTACACTACCAGGTTATTTAGAAATAAGTTATTTTGCAATAATAACTCCTGAAATAAGCTTATTCCTCTTCACAAGCAAGAGTTATTATTCTGAAATAACGAGCTTGGTCGTGTGGATGCTCACCTTCTTATTGCGAAATAAGGAGAGTTCTTTTGAAATAACTCCCCAGTGGAGACATGTCCAGAGACTCCTGTAGTTAAAGGGGCCTACTTAGGCAAGTATGCTGAGGACAAGTGATGTTAGGGGCTGGATCCCTGTGGTTCTGGTTATCAAATTAAACAAACACAGAATCTCTGAACTAAAGCCCAGAACAGAAATACCCCCAAACCCTGGGAAAGGTCCTGAATCCACAATCTGGGTCTGAATCCAAAAAAGTCCAGCCTGGATCTTCCAGAACGGGGTGTTCCAGGAGGTGTGTAATGTAAGTAAATTACATAAAATTATCATATTAATATTGGACTGGATTCTCACCATAACAGCTCACATTTCAGTGCCTTTGAATCCAAACCCTGATTCTGCCTTAAACCCAGATCTATATTTGAGCAACATTTCTTTGCACTGGGCATAACTCAGTAAGAAAGCTGCTTCATTAGTGGATTGCAAACAGAACTTTTTGCCTAGAAAGATATTAATGTTCAGATGCATGAACTAGCTGGCAGAGTCTCTCCTCATGCCTCCTGTAGCTGAATCACCTTGGGTTTGGGATTCCTTTGCTATCAAGCAGAGGGCTCTAGCAGTACTTGGATGTGAAACTCCTTGGTGACACAGATGTTGAAGGCAGTGGTGTTGCATGCACATCAAGTACAATTCTTTTTTGATCCATTCTGAAACAATTCCCTAGCATGGTGCTAGAGGGCACTGTGCTTCTGGTGGTGCTGTCTGCCAGATGAGAAGGGAAACTACAACACTGTGGGTTTGTTGTTTGTAAAGATGCCCTGGCAACTTCTGCCACAGTTATGATGTCTGGAAATGGATGACAGGAGAGGGATCATGTGATGATTACCTGTTGTGTTTCCTCCCTCTGGGGCATCTGGTATTGGCCACTATTGGCAGACAGGATACTGGGCTAGATGGACCTTTGGTCTGATCCAGTATGACCGTTCTTATGTCTGCGGGTCATAAACTCCGGTCATCTGAAGAAGTAGGCTGTGCCCACGAAAGCTCATGATACCATCTACATGTTTTGTTAGCCTATAAAGTGCTTCCAGACCATTTGTTGTTTTTTAAGTTTATCCTGTACAGACTAACTCGGCTATCCCCGAAACTTACGTTCTTATGTTCATCTGGTCAACTTCTAACTGCTGCTTTCTGCCTAACTCCTGTCCCCTTGCAGTTTATGCACAATGCCCCAAACTCAGGTGTTGTATAGCTGTGAGTTGTCAAGCAGTTCCAGCCCAGAGGCAGCTACACTGCAGTGGCTGGTAAAGTGATATAGATAGAACTATGCCAATCTTGCAAGTTTGGGGTGTACTCAGTGGAGCACAAGGAGGCATACCAGTAACAAAAAAAAGAAGGGCGTAGTGTTTGTATAAGGCAATACTCATGGTATTATGGTTATTAAAATCTTCGGGGCTTTTAGATCCTGTAAACCTAGTCTAGATCCTACAGGGAGCAGAATGCACTCCTCTCTGTTACCTGCTACCTTCTGTTCCGTGCATACTTACGGTATAGGGGATCCGCAACCAGCAGATGACACCCACTGCATCTAGCAATCAAGTATTACCCTGAAACAAGAGACAGGACTATGTAGCACTTTAAAGACTAACAAGATGGTTTATT